>JABTTQ020001075.1:0-190102 GCA_016081115.2 Rehmannia glutinosa | reverse complement strand
GAATGCTAAGTCGATGGCGAGATACAATTAATATTCGACATCACCAAAGCGATAACATTTTTCTCAGATGCTCTATAATATTCCAACAACCAATCGTTGGAATGTATCAAGGAAGCTGAAGGAGCGGGAGAAATTGGGCTTCTTATCACGGGAGTTCAGAAGAATCGAGCGATTAATCTTTGGGAATTGAATTTCTTGAGGAGCATAAACATGGGAAAGATTACCAAGGCAGATGAGTTCCACGGTGGCTAATAAAAGATACATAATCAGATGACCACTAAGTCCATTCTCCATATACATTTCTATTGGAATGTTATATCGTCGAATACAAGCAGTATTTGCCGCCTATATTGACCAAAGCGAATATGTCTTTACCGCAGCGGGATGTTTTTCCTAAAGAATCGGAGAAGATTTACCGACTATTGCGAAGGATTTCTAAAAGGATTCTTATCCTTAACGGAATTAAATGCGAGAAATAATGATGGGAGGAGCTGGGCGGACCCATGGTACAAAAAGAGAAAGACGCCACCAATCTATTTCCCATGATGGGCAGTGCGGATATTTTTCTTGAAACAATTTCCTACAAACATTCAAGCGGTTCACAAGAGAACGAGCGAGAAGACTTATTTTCTGCCAACCTTTATGTGATCATAAGATTATTGTCCGTGAGATCGCTGGAAACATTCAGAAAAATGCCCATTAATTTTATGACAAAGCGTGGTGATGAGGCCAAATCAAGAATCCAAAACGGGGCGGATCGAAGGAAATTTGGTGAAGCTTTATTATCCTATAGACAATTTGGTTCCATCGGAGGATCAAGATATGGGATAATAACTTGTATTCATTCGTCAGTAAGGAAGAGCGAGTCACTCGAAGCCATTGCGGGAATGGATGAGTCTTAATGGAGAATCCACGGTGATGTCACCATAGAGGAACAAATATCACTCGAGGATATCAAAGAAGAAGATCCAAGGAATTACAATGAAGATCCTTTGGCTTGGTGGGATAAGAAACGAGCTTAAAAGCTTCCTTAAACCCGGAAAGGGTACGAGTTCGTAGATTCAAACCAATCCTATGAACCAGAAGATCGTGAGGATATGCAAAAGATACTTAAGTAACATCTCAGCCTTAAGTAAATTTCACCGAGAGTCTCTCCATCAAAGAAATTATCCGATTAGTCGAAACCAATGGAGAAATCAAGGAAGCGACTTGTTATTAATTACAAAGGGATTAATAAAATTTTGGAGTTAAGCGGATACTATATCCCAAGCGGAGAACATCCGTTAATGCGTATCAAAGGTGCCAAGATATTCTCAAAGTTCGATTTACAAAGTCCGATTCTGATTAAGATGGAGGAAGAAAGTAAGAAGTTTCTGACTTTCTCTATACCACAGGGGGACACTATATTTGGAACGTGATGCCTATGGGATTGCTAACGCACCCCGTATATATCAAAGAAAGATGGATAATCTTTTTCAAAGATTATTTTAGTTTCATGTTCGTGTATATCGACGACATTCTAATCGCATCAAAGAACATGAAAGAGCATCTCAAACATTTGGAAATATTTTAGGATGTTTGTCACAAAGGATTAGTGCTTTCGAGAAAAGAAAGTAATCGCAACAAGACAAATTGAATTCCTCGGAATTGAAATCGATGAATACGGAATTATTCTACGTAATCATATTGTGGAAAGATATGAGGGATTTCCCGGATACCTTTAAAAGACAAAGGTTGTGACTTCGAGTTTTAAGGAGTTGTTAATTTTACCGAATGTTTATTAACAATCTAGCATACTACGAAGGTGTTTAGCCCATTACTTAAAAAAAGATGCAAAGTATTCAAATGGGAAGATAAACATCAAGAAAGAATTAAGCAACTTAAAGAAGTTTGTAAAAGCTTCCAAAACTTGATTCCCAAGACGAGGACGAATCGGTTCTATATACGGATGCGGTGATGATTGGTGAAGCGGCAAAAGATTCTTACTAAGGTCACACCAAATGAAGAAGTGCCATGCGTATATTGCAACGGTTTATTCACAACCGTGAAGCAAAACAGATGGCATATCAACTTGAGAAAGAATTTTTGCGATGTCGAAAGACTTTTAAAAATGGCCGTTATTTTGAGCTAAGAAGTTTATTTTAAAAATTGATAATTCAAGTGTCGGTTTAAGGCTTTTTCCAAAAAAAATTGAATCAAAACCTTAAAAGGCTCGATTATTTAGATGGCAAAGTGAATGTCAATATTATGATTATGATATTGTCATTATAAAATCTCATGAAAATATTCTTACAGATTTCTTGACACGAGATGGAAGGGACGCGTTGTCGATTTAAAGTCCTTAAACTAGTAAAACGTCTCGAGGAAAAACCCGGAGAGTCTAGACGAGAGTTTGGGGACGCTATGTCTCAATCTCAGTGTTTACGGACGACTTCAACAGTGACAAGAAATCCGTTTTTCTAGTCCAAATACGAGCATGCTAGTTCGCTCAAGGACAATTGTTCTTAGAGACAAGAACTCTCTTCCAGCCGCATCTCTGATTACCAAAAAGGGCCGAGAGAGTACGGGGCTCTAACCGGAGGTTATGGATTCAAGTACCATAATCACAAGTGTTGCGGTGATGCATCCCCCGAGGTGTACAAACCGTGAATGTTGAAGCTTGATGTCACAACCCGAGTCTTCAAGTCAACCTCAGGGTAAAGAGGGGAGTTGAATCTTAGGCCACATGCAAATCCCCAAGGTTCAAATACGAGATTAAGATTTCTCCTATGCGGTGTATATCGGAGGCAATGGGAGAAACTGAGTTACAAGACAAGGGTAAACCGAGAAAAAACAATGGTTGATATCTCGGTAAGTATCCCGTTTGGATGAAACCAGAAGTCATCCAAATGAAGTACATGAATGGTATACTTTTTGGAGCTTTAAACTCTATACAAATGTCACTGAGATTCCAAATCTCAAAATTACCAAAATGGATTGGGAAGCGATTTACGAGACCTGGCCAATAATCCACACTTGGCGGAGGAGATATTTTGGAATCAGTATTTTATCGGTCGACTCCACGAACTCTGAAGAAAGAATGAAGCTTTTCATTTCATCAAACTAAGAAGACCTATGGAAATGCTTTAAATATATTAAAGCGCAATTTCAGGAAGAAGGACCAGTGTTAGTAGGAGCATTTTCCTAAAGACGGAAGCACACCAGGCGACATGGGGTCTTTGGGTTTGTCTAATCAAATGGACAAAGTCAAATATCCATTCAAGTTCTTCCGCACTGCGAATGGATCTTTCCTTTGAATTCGATGGTGGATCAACCACAGGATTTGCGAGAAGAACTCTTGAGACCAAAAGAAGAATTCTGAAAACAAGATTCCCAGGCAAGCAAAGAAACTTACCGAAATTTTTGTAACATGGCGCATGTTGACCGATGGTCGACCGGATCTATCAAGCATGCCCCGAACAAAAGGAACCCTTAGCTTGGGAAAGGATTCGACCCAAACCTAACCGACAAGATCATGCACCGAAAGGATAAGGGCCCGACTCACAAGACGCGTATCCTCAGGGGACCACGTGAAACCAAATTTTTAAAAGATTCCCGACAAAAATCACAAGAATGTTGAGTCACGCGGGAGAAAAGAAAACTAGGCGGAGAGGCAATAATGTAGGATATGACGAAGCGGACGCGTATATATATCATCAAGATTTGAAGTCCGCTTTTGAAGTCCGGACTTACTGCTATAAAATGCGGGATTTGAAGGAAGGCGAGGACATGGAACATTTTCCTTAGTTTTCTTACAATAAAATCACGGGTGAAAAATTTGTAATATTTTTGAGTGTTTTAGTTTTTAAGTTTTATGGATTCCGAGTCTGACACTCGCCATGAGAGGCTAAACAAGTTTTCTCCTCCCAAAGGAGATTACTAATGTAATAAATTTTCCTTTAAGTTCTTAATAAAATAAAAATTATTTGTTCAACATGTGTTCATAATGTACTATTGATCAATCCCTTTTGAAGAATTACTTTTACGCCTTGGAGAGGAAACGAACCAAAGGGAGTTGGGCGGTTTCTTAAGGAGTCGGATAACTTGCGATCATCTTCCCTTAGGTGAGGTTGAACAGTGAGAGAGTCATTCGTCAAACGATCCGGGGCAATAATTTTCCGACTGGTGGCGTTGCAAACCACTTAACCCAAGTGCTATTTCGGTCAAAAGAGGTATGGATTTTAAGGGATTTATTAATTTTACGGAAGCATTTGGGCTCGAGCATGGTCGTAATGGACTATTTTCATTTTCGGTCTAAAGACCCAATTTGTATAAGGATAATTACTTGAAATAAGATCTGGATATAAGTATGTCTTGTTGAGTTTATAGGTCGAACTCCGACATGATCCATTTAAAACCTCCGAATAGAGACTCGGATCTAAGTAGTGTAACAATGTCACGAACAAAACAAGTTACGAAACATCGTTCTCATTTCTCGAAAAATCCGAAAAACAAATTGATTATGGGGTGAAAATTTTATGATTATTGTAAACGCATAATATATTTATCCTTATGGAGCAATGTCACAAATTAGAGTTTAAAGGGATAACTAGAACTATTGTTTATAAAGAATACATGCCTAGGGTAAAATGGTCCAAAGGTTGCAAAATATAACTATTTTCATAATTCGGTGCAAAGTGTTCACGAATCAAAGTTTAGGTTGTGAAGTATAAAAGGGGTAAAGTTGGGGTGGCAAATAATAATTATCTCTAATATAAAATCGTTAAGATCGAAAATGAGAAAAAGAGGTAATTGACGTCGGAAGAATAAGTAAAGTGGTCGCATTTCATTAATAATGGGTTCATGTTACTTAACCAAATAAATAAATCACTACGCAACGTCATATCTCTCACGCCGCTAAAATTCGGGCGTCACGTAACCCTGAGAATATGCTCATATCTTTATATTTTGATTAATTTCGTGTATTTATGAGATGCTTATGTTGATTATTGCATTTGGTGATGAAATATTCGCAGCTATTTTTTACAAGTATTATATACAACTTACTCAAATTTTAACGCACGCTGTCAAGTGTTCGATGAATTGTCGCACCTAACATTTCACCAATATTATGATTCTCTCATTTTTAAAAGTTCCTTACACTTATAGAGATCGTGTTTCTCCACTCAAAACGAGCATTTCAAATTATCAACTTCTCCTTGTTAATTTGTTTTTTAGCTTAAAATTCCACAAAGCTCGACACTTGTTCAATGGTTATCTTTGACAGGGGAGCTTCTTGGCTCATGATCTTTTGTTACATTGTAAGCTAAGTTCTTAGCTTTTGTATGGTTACTTATTTACTTATCTTGATGTGCGTGTGGATAGGGGGAGCTTTTGCAAAATATTTTGAAAATCTTCACTCCCTTCCTTGTGGCTATTTTGTTTGATGATTTGTTGCTTCAAGCGGCTAGTTATCTTTTACCGAGAAAATTCGCTTTTGTTTTCAAAATCGACCTCTTATCACCTCTCAAAATTGTTTTGGTTTGTAATCATCAAAAAGGAAGATTGTTTGATAAACGCTTTCATCAAGATTTTGATGATTTTGCTAAATGTGTTTTTACACCAAAACAATGTTTCTAAATGTTGTCCAAATACTCCCGAGAGCGTCTTAAAATGTCTTTACTAATTTTTTCGGAGTATTTCTTGGAAGTTTATTTTCAATAAAAATTGGACAACACTTATGTCCGAGTTAGACCGTTGCCTATAGGGCAACTTGTACATCGAAGATGAGTTTTGAAAACAAAAACCGGATGGAAGTTTTTTCAAGAGATCGACCTGGTTGATCTGGGCGTCGACCGTGTGGTCGACCACATGTCGTCGATTCAGGATATCTTTCTTCTCTCGTATTGATTTTACATCGAGTTCAACCGGTCCCAACACAGGTCGATCAATGACCCTGGTATAACGCCCAACGCGACAATGCATTGATCAATCACTTAAGCGAAAAATAAATCAACGATCTGAACCCATGATACGAAACATGTGAAAAGAGTCTAAAAGGGTGCAAAAAGTGTTCACGAATCAAAGCTTTAGGTTGTGAAGTATAAAAGGGTAAAGTTGGGGTGGCAAATAATAATTATCTCTATATATTAAGTAATATATTTATACGATTTAAGAAATAGTTCGTGGTCACACATGCACGATGATTCAAGCAAGACAGGAGGATTGCGTGCGATGTTGTTCACTTGGTTTTATACCATTGATTTGGGCTTCCCCAAGACTTGAGTTTTGTGTTGTTTTTGAGTATTTTGAGTAGCCAAGCCATGTTGAGAGCCAATTATATTGCGTTTATAGTCATAGTAATGAATCATGTATCAAAAGAAGTACAAACGAGCAAACAAAGAGAGATTGATTTGAAGAAACGTCCAAACGCGGCGTCCGAAATTTCCATCATCGGAAAGCGTTTAATAATTTGGCCATAACTCTCTACAAAATTGATATTGAGATGATTCAAGTGGCTATGGAAAGCTAAGAGATAGAGCTACAACTTTGAAGAAGGGCTCAAAAGCAAAGTACAACATTTGGTGGGTGAAAAACTCGGGGCGGGCCGCAACAAGACGTCACCTGGTCGCTGCGGCGCCGTTCTGTTACAAGAAAGTGTTTTGATTTTTTTTTAGGTGGGCGCTGCCGGTGCCCAACGCCCGTATACAGCTGCGCCCGGCGGCTCGAGTTTGCGAAATTGATGGGCGCAGGCTTTCCAGCGAAATTACTATGTTTCTTCACCTTTTTCTTGGACTTTTGAGGGCTATAAATAGATAAATGGAAGAGCTTGATCTAGGGTATGGAGGAAAGGCTGGGAATACACCCAAGAACACAAGAAACACATCAATTTCATCAAGGAAGAATCAAGGAAGAATCGGGTCGAATCGGAGCTTGAGGATTGAAGATTAATCGAGAGATTATCCATTTCCTAAGTTTTCTCATTCTTTGTGCTTTAATCTTTCATTTTAGTTTCTTATGAAGATGAACAATTTGTCATGAGTTGTTTATTTATAATGGGTAGCTAAATTTCTTGTGATTTCCTAAGTTTTGGAAGTAGATTAATTGAACTCTTGTTGATTGTTTTAATCTTAATCAAGTTATTGTCTTGAAGCCTATTTGAGTATTTTGTTCTTATTCTTGTTTTATCATTTGGCCAATGATTTAACATGTTTGATATATTGATTCATAATTCGAGAGATGAGTTTCAATATTAGATCTTGAGTACTTGACATGAATATTTGCATAATCGAGAGGTTTGTGAATATTTGTCGAGGATATTTGATCTTTTGTGCATTTTGGGAGTTGTGTATCTTATGTTGAGTAGAGATACTAGCATAGATATTTCAATCTACACTTTATATACATCTCGAGATGGAGGATACAATACCGATGTGATCGTCTTATGGTGTATTGATAATAACTTTGGCTTTGATTAAATCGTAAAACAAGAGGAATATTAATTGAAACCATAACCGGGAATCCATTTCATTTCCTTAATAATTCCACTATTATTTTCATCTTGTGATCGTCTTATAGGTGTATTGATAATAACTTTGGCTTTGGTGCTAATATTGCGATAGATAGAATTATTCTTAATTTAGACATTTTTTATTTTTCATTTTTCTTTGTAAATTCTACTTCTACAATGCTTGATTTGTTTCTTTGAATTGGTATAGGTGCACCCGTCGGATGGAAGAGGCGAAACCATCTTTGGAAGACGCCCTCATTTTATTCATGAATCAAACGACTTCATTTATGAGTCAAATAAATTTATTCATGAGGAAATGGGAAATAACCTTACCAAAAACGGCAAAGATGGACAAGATGAAGTTGCACCGACACATTGGCAATACTATGGATTCACAATTGAAAAATCTCGAGACTCAAATGGGCCAATTAGTTACAATTGTTGGTGGGCCAAAGATTAAAAGGGCCATTTTTTAAGCACCACCAAGCCAACTCAAGGAACAATCTAGTGCCATTCATCAAATGAGTGGTACCGAATACGAAGATGAAGATCCTGGAAAAGCAAGAAAGTTCGGAACCAAATACGGATTGTGTGTTTATGCACTTTCACCCCAGTGTGTGGTACCGAAAGGAGCAAAACAGGACAAGGAACACACGAACCATGTGTGTACTTTCCGTGCATTGCGTGCAAGATATAAGAAAACTATTCCATAATGAGACAAGCACGGAATATGCGTACACGCACGGACAACATGAGCATAATTCAAATCAAAGTGTTCCAACATCGTGACTCCAATACTTGCTTGGAAAGCCTAAGTATGCATTACTAGATGCAAAACAGCAAAATTCTTGACCACGATCCAAAAACAAATAATATATGCATTCAAAGGTGGTACGAATCAAATAAACAAGGCGTCAAGCTAAAGACGTTAAATATAGCTTGTTGGGAGGCAACCCAACGGTTTGTGGTGTGATTTTTGTTTTTGTTTGTTTTTTTTTGTAAAAAAAAAATCGAGTGTTGTTGTACTACGGCATCACGCACGGGTGACCTGTGTCTTTGGCGCATGTGCATGCCTGGAGGGGAGGAATAATGTGGTTTCGGCATGAAGACGGAAAGACGTGCGCAAGACGCACGACCGTGCGTCCCTTCAATTTGAGATAATATTAAGGTACAAAATTTGAAGTGATGGTTGAAGGAAGAAGTCCTAGCGATATGAGGAGATGCCAAGGAGGGCCACCACCCGCACAATGAATCGTAAATCCATATTTATATTGAAATTTTATCTTCTCTTACGTGCGATATAATTTCATTTAAGTTTGGGGGAGATAGTTATTTTGATATGAAATGTGTGGATTAAAAAAAAATATTGCATTTTTGTGTGTTTTCATATAGTTGCATGTAGAGCATTTTAGGTTGCATTGCATTAGAAGACGTTTACATCTTTAGCACGTTTATCGCTTTCATAGAGTTTAGAGAGAGTGAGTTGACCCGATATTGAGATTCTCGTGCTTTATTTTTGAAAATTTTGTATTGTTTGGATTGGGTGTCGAGTATGAGTTGATTGAGGCATGAATAGATGACTTTAAGCATATGGATATTGAGGACGTGGTATGATGCTTTGAATTACATATTTACAAGCTTGTGAGATTTTGAGCCTTTTTATCGCTTCTATTTTGGCGCATCTTGTTTGTAATTTGAGTGTATCATTCATGTTGTTAAATTCTAGAACTTGCTCGCATCTCTGTCAAGGTCACATGTTGTATGCGACCAGAAAATGATCAAAGGCCATTTTGTTAGCCCTTCAAGCCTTTTGCTTACTTAATGATGATATTGAAATCCCTAGTTAGCCAACTTGAGCCTATTGCCTAATTTTTAATAGCCACAATTCAAGCCTTTAACTTGATAAATCTTTTACCCAACACTTGAGCGTATAGCATTGAGTAAAGGAATTGAATAAGGGTGAATGGGTGAAATCAAAATGTTAGAAAGGTGATGTTATAGTTGGTTGATGAGAACAAAAGAGAAAGAAAAAGGAGATATGAAATGTTGAAAACTCATATAAAAGTAAAAAAAAATAGATCGATGAATGAGTTTTCTTTGAATGAACTTGGAGGTTAAGAATTATAATGTGAATGGTTGAGTTTACAAAATAAAGGGGATGGAGATAAGAAGAGTTCGTGAAAATGAGAGGTGATTTGAGTAGCATATTGAGCTTTAATGTAGATGAATTATATGCTCACCGGTCTATACTGAAGCTCGAGTTTGAGTCACTCTATCCATATTTTCCTACCCCAACCAAAGAGCCTTCATTACAACCAAAGGAAAAAGTCCTTTTGATTCACAATTTTGCATACATCCTAGTGGCGGAGATATGAGACGATTTGCAAGCCTATGGTAGTTCAATAATGAATTGAATTGAAATGTAAACACGTCCTATATTCATTCGAGATGAGAGTATACACTTGATCTTTGTGAGGTGTAATTCTTATCATTTACCATGGTTTCTTTAATATGTGCTCTATGTTAGATGTTTGAGGCTTGGTTAATCTGCTTGCTTGATACCTACAATGAACAATACAAAATTTTATGGAGTTGTTGTACGTTCAACTTTTCATTACTCCCAGTCATGTTTTGTCTTGTTTTTAAAAGTGTTGACCGGACGGCCAACGATTTAAGTTTGGGGTATTTGTTCACTTGGTTTTATACCATTGATTTGGGCTTCCAAGACTTGACTTTTGTGTTGTTTTTGAGTATTTTGAGTAGCCAAGCCATGTTGAGAGCCAATTATATTGCGTTTATAGTCATAGTAATGAATCGTGTATCAAAAGAAGTACAAAACGAGCAAACAAAGAGAGATTGATTTGAAGAAACGCCCAAACGCGTCTCCTGAAATTTCCATCACTCGGCAGCATTTCGTATTTTGGCCATAACTCTCTCTACAAAATTGATATTGAGATGATTCAAGTGACTATGGAAAGCTAAGAGATAGAGCTACAACTTTGAAGAAGGGATCAAAAGCAAATTCAACATTTGGTGGGTGAAAAATCATGGGCGAATGCTGCAGCCCTTCATGTCCCGTAGTCATGATACGCGCCATAAATTAAGCAAGGCTATTGATTTTTTTTTAGGTGGCTCTGCGCAGCGCCCGGCGGCTGCTTTTGCGAAATTGCTGGGCACCGCAGTCGTCCCGGGCGGAAATTACTATGTTTCTTCACCTTTTTCTTGACTTTTAAGGGCTATAAATAGATAAATGGGAGGCTTGATATAGGGTATGGAGGAAAACTGGGAATACACCCAAGAACACAAGAAACACATCAATTTCATCAAGGAAGAATCAAGGGAAGAATCGGGTCGAATCGGAGCTTGAGGATTGAAGATTAATCGAGAGATTATCCATTTCCCTAAGTTTTCTCATTCTTTGTGCTTTAATCTTTCATTTTAGTTTCTTATGAAGATGAACAATTTGTCTATGAATTGTTTATTTATAATGGGTAGCTAAATTTCTTGTGATTTCCGGGTTTTGGAAGTAGATTAATTGAACTCTTGTTGATTGTTTTAATCTTAATTGAAGTTATTGTCTTGAAGCCTATTTGAGTACTTTGTTCTTATTCTTGTTTTATCATTTGGCCAATGATTTAACATGTTTGATATATTGATTCATAATTCGAGAGATGAGTTTCAATATTAGATCTTGAGTACTTGACATGAATATTTGCATAATCGAGAGGTTTGTGAATATTTGTCGATATTTGATCTTTTGTGCATTTGGGAGTTGTGTATCTTATGTTGAGTAGAGATACTAGCATAGATATTTCAATCTACACTTTATATACATCTCGAGATGGAGGATAAAAATACCGATGTGATCGCCTTATAGGTGTATTGATAATAACTTTGGCTTTGATTAAATCGTAAAACAAGAGGAATATTAATTGAAACCATAACCCGAATCCATTTCATTTCCCTTGATAATTCCACTATTATTTTCATCTTGTGTTTTTGTGGTTATTCTTGTCTTTTCTTCCACAACAATCATTCAATTTTAATCGCCTAAAATAAAAATAAGGCTATCTTAGTTCAATACTTAGTGCATTAATTTATTAGTCTCCGTGATACGACCTTGCTTACCCTATTCTATAAACTACACCGTACACTTGCGGTGAAGCTAAAAATAAGGCGAACGGTGTGTAGCGCCAATCCCATGCAAGACAATTAGTGGTTGCGCATCAAGTGTAGCGCCAACCCATGCATTACAAGTAGCGGTTGCGTCTTGAAGTGTAGCGCCAACCAAACGTTCGTTCAACTCCGGAATCGTGTGGATCGGAACATCGATTCCTTCGTACTTCCTTGTAACTCCCGCTCATGATGGTCCAAGACCACCACCTTATCGCCCATAGGCAAAGACAAAATCCACGTTGGAGCTAGCTTGAAGGCTGGATTTGTCATAATCATGATTATACCTCAATCTTGCGACCCGCTTTCCTCGGACAAACTCCGTCCTCGGTTGCGGGATTAGGGCGATGGGGCCAAGAGTGGAATAGCGGCCGATCTCGCCTTCCCATCCCCGACGTATCCATTCTCGACGTGAGCTCGACACACCAAGTTGACTCGGCAGAAAGTAAGTACACGTTGAATAGTCAACCAGCAAATCGAGTATTGTTGATTCAGGAAGCATTTTAGGAAAGTTTTCGAAAATTTGCACAAAGCACTTATGGCGTTGGTGGAGTTATTTGGATGAAGATAATTATCGAGAGGATAAGCAATCTTCGATATCTTGAAAGATTAGGTGGAACATAAGTCTCGTTATAGATTCGAAATCGCAAGACGGAAGTCGCCCAAAATCGCGTATTAACCTGGTCAAGACGATCCGATAAGTTAGGGATTTTTGAGAAAATAAAATATTTTAATCAATAATTAAATTCAGAGGGTCCAGGGCTGTTTCTTTAAAATAAAAATAATTTGAGTTAGGTCCTTGTAAAAGGAAAATTTACAATTAGCCTCGTTATGTAAAAACCAATTCTTTTGGGGTTAAAAATTGAATAAATAAATGTCCCGACCTTGAAAAATTATGAGGTCAGTTCCTAAATTCTCTAAATTGTTCAGAGATTTAGGTTTTGAAAGTTTTGAGGTCGAGTTTTTATAAAATTCTCACATTGGCCCCAAATTTGTTAAAATTGTCATTTCGGTCCCTAAGTTTAAAATAATTGGAACTCACAACCCGGAAGGGATTTTAATGTGATTCCAGTTGGAAAATGTCACTAAGGTCAGTGGGATATTGGGACAAAAACATTTTTTAAAACAAATAAGTATGGGTCCTTTAACCTTTGAAAATCTCATTTTTGTCTCATTTTGAAATAATCGCTTTAAGGCTTTTAGGGTCCAATTGTTATGAAATTTGAACCTTGGGACCAAGATATAATTATGTTATAGTTAAATTAGTATTTCCAGGTGCATGGACTGCATAAGTCCTGGAAATTGTATTTTGGTCCTCAAGTTTAATCTTTTACAATTTGGTCCCTCAATTTTTATAAAATTACTTTCCAAGCTCTAAACACTTGGATTATTGGAATACACTTAAAATATGTTATTTCTAGTCCTTTAAGAGTTAAAATTTCACATTTTAAAATTAGGGTCTGGTACAGTTTCGAAAATTGCAAAATAGCCCTTAAACTTCTAAAATTTTACAATCTAGTCCTTTGGCTTTTAAGGGTAGATTTTATTTATCTAAAAACTCTTAAAACTTTATTAAAATATCAAAACATAATTTTTGAACCTGAGTTCAGTCCCAAAAATTGAAAATTCCAGAGGGGTCCCTTAAGTTTTATTTGTTTGTAATTAAGTCCACCAACTTTCCATTTTTGCATTTTAAGTCCAAAAGTTGAAATTTAATCAATTATGCTCGACTTGTCCAGGTTATAAATCATTCAAAACATAGATTTCAAGAGTCATACACATTCATATTATTCTCATACAAAATTTCATCAAGTATAACAATAAAGTGTACATGTATGCCCTATTTTTTCGATAAATCGCATTTTTGAGCAACACTTGAGAATTTTTCCAACTTGATACAAGAAAATAGCATGCAATACATAATCTATATCTCAAGTGCTCAAAATCAAAATACTACATGCATTTTTAAGTAAAACACCTAGAAGTTGAAAGGATTTTTCCACCCACCTTAAGTGCTTCTTATAGTGGTGATAGGAGTCTCTAAAATGGACTTTCTTCTTCAAGCTATCATTATCAAGATCCAACCCCTTAGGTCAGCCCCTAAAACCATATTTTTCCATATTTTAGGTCGCAAAAAAAATATTGAATAAAATCAAAATGACCATTACCTTCATCAAATCTTGAAACTAGGTTAAAGTCTCAAAATCTCCACTTAACATCAAGGTGTCTTCTCTTCTCCTCCACCACTAGTATCTCACGGTCCTAAGAAAGTTTTTAAGAAAGAATTGTGCTTCAAGTTAGGAAGATGAAGGATGGAGTTGAAGCTTGAGAATGATGAAAAATAGAACACAAATTTTTCTTACCTATTTCCTTGTATTTTCGGTCTTTTAGCTCTTGAGAATGAATGTGTTTTGTATTATATTTTTTGGAGGGGAGATTTGTTCAAGTGTTAAGATGAAATGGGAGAGAGAAAAGAGAGTGATAGAACAATTAATGAATCATGTGCTCTTGTTTTTGGCCATATGGCCGTGTACTGCATACACACACATACACCATATTTTTTTTAATAATATATCAATATTGTTGGGAGGATTAAAAAAAAACAAGTTGCTTACCCCCTAAAAGGCTTGTGACCGATTTGTTGTAGGAGGATGACTATACATTTTTTTTTATTTGCTTTTTGATTGTTAATTTATGTAATAGGATTGGTGGGGTAAGTATGTTGTAGGATTAGAGAAAATGTTTGATTCCCCCTCTAAAGAAAAAGTGATGGCCGAAAGTTGGCTATAGTAGGGGAATCATTTTTCCTTGTGGCAATTATTTAAGTTAGTGGAATTGTTAGGTATATTTTTTTAAATGTTGTAGGCTTTGAAAAAGGAAAAGTAAAATCATCTCCCATTTTATTCCCTTGACCGATTTTTAAGGAGAAACATCAAATTTTTATATTTTTTTCTAATAATAATTAACTAGTTGGGTGATACAAAATGATAAAAATAGTGGTAGAAGAAAAAATGAGTTATTTTCCCCATTTAAAGTGATAATTTGAAAATTAGAAAAAAAAATATATGGTTTTTCTTTTCTTTTATAAAATTGAGGAAAAATAAAATGTATAAATATCCATAATTAAATATATAGAAACTTAACATAAAAATGTGAAATAATAAATATGTACTCCAAAAGTAAATTGGAAGTTGGTTGGGATGAATTATAGAATAAGATGAAATATTCTGATAAGGTCAATATACTCCTAAATTATCGAGGTCCAAAAATTCTAAAGTCGTAGTCAATCGATCAAGTATTAATACTAGAGGAAAATCTAAAATTGTTAAGCTCGAAACGAGGAAGACGTAATTGACGTTGGAAGAAATGATTAAAAGTCGGGTCGTGTTTTATTAATAATGGTTCGTGTTACTAAACCAAATAAATAAATCATGCGCATAACGCCATATCTCACATCGTGAAAATTCGAGCGTCACACCTAGTCGACCAAATTCGCCCTATGTTAATTTGTGTTTTTATCTTTCAACGCCTAATTCTACGCGACGGCCGCCTCTACCGCTTTGATAGCAATATTCTAGCCGATTTAGAGACTGTTTCTTCCTTAATTTGTGGGATTGATTTCTAACACTATATTCTTGATTTTAATTGTATTTTTCTGTAGATTTTCAATCCCCAAGAGCACTTTATTCATGATTAATCATCTCCTATAAATAGAGGAAGTTTTGGGGCAACAAGTGAACCAATTGAGATACAACACAACAAGATACCCTCAAGCAAATACTTGTTCTTTCATTTTCTGTATTCTTGTTGTAATTGCCTAAGGTCTTACACTTTCACATCTTAAGGTCTATGCTTTATTTCTTGATTACACTTGCACTCAAATATTGTATTATTCATCATCGAGTTGTAATCTTGAATTTGTGGTCATCATTCAACATAAGATATCCTTGTGAGTGTTATTGTGGTAAGAACACACTGGGTGATCTAGGTGTTAGTACAAGAAGATTGTGGTAATCTTCTTATCAAGAGTGTGGTGCTCTTTAAGGTGTTGAAGAATTTGGTGTTCTTCAAGGTTGAAGATTGTGGTAATCTTCACAAGGTGCCGTTGGAGATTTTGGTAATGTTCAAGGAGATTGTGGTAATGTCCAAAGAGGTGTTGTAAGGTGATGTTGTATTAGTTGTGGTAATTAATAAAATCTTTTTCTTTTTGAAATACATCCCTGATATATTTGCGGTGGTAGAGATTAGGCCCTAGGTGGGTTGAACCTCTATAAATCGACGCGTGTTATTTACTTCCCTCACCTTTATTCTTGTCTTGGCATGTTTGATTCGAAAAAGAGGGCATAATCGAGAAAATGGAGATAATCTATTAACCCCTCTGATTATTGTAGCCGATTGACTTACATCCTCTACTTATTCAAATATATTGTTTACCTCTAAAAACATCTCATAAAAAAATAATGATGTTATACCACTAACATCCAACCATAATTTTTCTTAAAGTAATAATGAAATACAAAATGCATGGAATCATGTCATTTCCTCAAACTCTTATCTAGACCTATAAATTCGGGATGGAGGAATTGTATTTTCTTTTTCCAAAAATGAAATTCCATTGATATTAATAAGATTAGGAAATGTGCTTACATAAGATAAACGTTGGATATGTTTTCATTTTAAAAACAAATTTGTAATAGAATAGTGGTAAAAAGATTTGAAAGGAAAAAGATGAACTTTGATAGATCGATTGAATATGAGATGAAAAGATAATGATGAAAGTTGATTTGATATAAAAATGGAAAAATAATGATATGATATGATTGGTAGTTAGAAATATTAAGTGGGTGAATAATAGAATTTGTAGAAGAATGTGTAATAATGATTAGTTGTTTTGAAAAAGTGTATAGTTCTGATTGATAAGAGAAAAGTGAAAGTGGGTGAACAATGTATTTTTTTTTCAAATCTTTGCAAACATTTACATGTTGGTTTAAAAATAATCTCTAACAGAATGGAAATGAATTTTTTCATATCCAGTCACTAGCCAAGTTCTCTAGTAATCTCTTCTACCCAAATAAGCGCCGCCTGAGGGTAGTCGCCGAGGGCGACCGCCTAGAGCCCCAGGTTTGAGGATGCCCAATTTTACATAGGTCTTTATATATGTATACATGTTTCATTAAAAAAATAAATATATAAGGGCCCCCAAAAAATAAAAAAATATTAAATGGCAAAATTAAAGAAATACCAAATGACCCTTTTCTTTAAAATTGTACTAAAAAATTAATCTCACTTCTTATTCAAAATAAAATATAAATATTTTCTTTCATCGTCATCATCACCATCATCAATCAGACCTTATCCCACTATGTGGGGTCGGTGGTGTGAAGTTTATAGTGTCAATTAATTGTCTAAAATTAGTTAATACTACAAAATTCACACAAAAAGCAAAGTGGCAAAGTTTTACGTCGGATGCCCTTCCCTACACAATCTTCATACGAAGGAGAGATGAGATGAAATTCCAAAACCATCATCATCACAGGGTTTTTCCACTTGCATGGAAAATACGATGAGACGGCGATGAGATGAGATAGTTGCTCTAGTCATGTCCCATTATATGATTGATATTGTAAAATCAACATGTACATCATACGCAAAATATTTTGTGATATGGAAAATTCTTGTGTTAAAGATGCGTCATTTTTTGAAGTATGTATATTTTATTTGCTAGTTCGACGAAAAGATTGAAGGTTTTATAATATCATGTTTATCACTTGACTTTAAAGTCATTGTCAACAACAAGATGGGAAAACCATGTTAATAGTATCGCAACTATAATAACTCAATGATTATCACTTGACTTTTACAATGTCATGTTTATCAATGATCATTTTATACGTTTTTTGTTTTTGTAGGTGTTGCACTTGTTAAATATTCTAGATGTTGAAAAAGACGTTCACTCTTTGAGCTTGAAGTTTTTATCGTATTTTCTATAAAAATTATTTTTTCCTTATCGCCAAGGGCACCAAAAGTCGTGGTCACCCGAAATAAGTTCACCCTAAGAATTTAGCCAATAGCCATGCTATCAGCTAATCGATTTGTGCTTGTAGGAATGAATTTAATACATATTTGTTCCTTGCAAACCACATTTTACAGGCTAGGACACTTAGTAATTCAATAGTATGGCCTGCAATCTCAATGTTCAGCCCGATAAAATATAAAGTTTGGGTCAAGTTCCACTCGATTAAAAAACAAATAAAATATGTATAAAAAGATCAAACTACTCAATCTCGACTCATGTTCGATTCAATTAAAGTTCATTCGAGCTCAATTTTATTAATAATCAAAAAACTTAAACAAAATTTTTGAAGCTTGTATAATTATTTTCAAACAAGCTTTAACATTAATATTTTCGGTTCTACTCGATTTGTTTTCACCCGTAATTGTCGTTGACTAATGTTCGTTAAGTTAGGGGCATATCATCATAGTTTCTCTTTTTCCAGAAGGAGAGAAATTGGTAATCATATTAATTAAATCAAGAGAGTGAGTCGTGGTAAAATTAAATCTTAAAATTGATTTCCCACGCTTTAATTTTCTTTCCTAGTTAAACTCGAAAATCGGGTTCAATATTCTTGCACTATATATGCTCTTAGTTCAATCTCTTAGTTGATTCTCGATCTTTAAGATCTCCAAGAATTAAAGATAATATTTTAAAGGTTAATTATAATAGTTCATCAATTTAAAATTTTAAACTAGCAGGCGTAATTTATATATGCAGAATGTAGTGACCAAGATCTAAGAGTCTCTTGGACACATTTTAATTGAACAAAAACAGAAAGGCAAAATATAGGATAAATCAATTTCTTTATTTTTCATTTTCATTTTTCATATCAATCCCAAACTTGGGATGCTAAAATATTACATAGAGTTTACATGAATGCTTTATAAATTTTTTTTTCTTTTTGTAAAAGGGTGATTACAGAAATTTAATTCCCTAACTAAACACATCTCCAATCTATCAATATTGAAACCAATTTGGTCTCTTCCTTTTCTCGAAAAAAAAATTGGTGTCTTTTTGTCTATTTTCCTCCAGTAGGTTTTGTGGTGAGTCCAAAACCAAAGGGAAAAAGAGGGTCATAATTCTCATCCCCAAAATTCATAGGAAGTCGGGTCCACTCTCTTGAACCAAGTTCTTGCAACTTTCCCGTGAAACCATAATCACCAAAGAGCACATCGCCACCCCTTGTCCTTCATTCCTGTGGCGACCACGCGGCTCAGGGCATCCATCATTGGAAGGTAGGGCTCTACGACTAGCGCCCTGCCGAAATAATAACCACAACACACTTAATTCTCACGCATGTGTTTTTCATTGTACTTAAACCAGGTTCGAATAGTCAGGTTCAAATTGTCTCCATATTGCTTCCGCATAAGGACTCTCCCACCACCACAATAGCATAGGGATATTCATTTGCTTTAAGTGATTTAACATCTGGGTTTGCACTATACACAATTTCTGTACTGGGATCGACTGTAGCTGAGATTGCATTTAGTATTGTGGTTCCTGATCATAAAAAAATAATTTAATAATTTGAAATATGGAGTGAAAATTAGACGTGTGGATATATATTGTTTTACGTACCTGTGGTGAGGTTGTTGGTATTGAGGCCTTGCCAAGTAATTGTCCAACCACCACATTGTAATCCAAGATTGTTTGCATGGGTTCCAACAACCAAGATTTTAGATGTCTTTTTTGGTAGTGGAAGCATATGATTTTTGACATCTTTTCCGTTCTTTAATAGAACAAGTGATTTTCTCACTGCCTCTCTTGCCAAATCTTTATGAGTCTGTCCAATTTGGAACATAAACAATGAAAATTAGTTTGTGTGTATTGATATGCATTCACGAAGATATATCTTTCATAAGCTTGACATGATTGCCAATGTGGAATATATATCAAACGGAATCACCTATTTAAGGAAATGTATTAGTTTACTCTCTCCAATTTGATCAATTAAGCTATAATCGGCTAACGGGCTATCAAAAAGACCCATACTCGAACTTGACCCTCAAAATTCTTTTTGATCGCATCATCAATCCTACTCATTGGAATTAATTTGTTATTTACATGTGAAGTCAAAATGCGGAGGAATTCTGTATGGTTGGGTGGGACCATGACCTGTACATTGCAATACAAAAATAATTCAAGCCAAATATTATGTCTAATGTCTTGTAAATGTAAAAGCTACATTTAATATATAATATTAGTATATATTCATTCATCTAATAACTTATATTCCCTTATGGAAATATATATGAACACATGTATGTAGTCGTTTAGACACGTACCATGTCAACGCCGGCATTAATTGCTGTTAGAAGCGAGGTTGAATAATTGGAACCCCAAGGATACGTCATTCTATCTACACCCTGCCAATCTGAAATGACAAATCCCTGAAAAAGTTGAAGCAAAGAAAATGAAAAAGAATTTAATTAGTCATCCATTAAATTTTTCATAGTGTATTTAATTTTCAAAAAAAATCATATATTATTAGTAAATGTACGATGCATACTCTAAATTTCAAGGTGGTCTTGAGGAATTGTGTGATAAGATTTCTATTTGAATGCATCTTCACCCCATTCCAACTTGAATAAGAAACCATAATAGTTGAGACACCCTTGATGATAGAGTGGTAGTATCCAGGCATATGAATATTGAGCATTCCTTTCCAATCAGTCAATGTGTTGTTTTCATCGATCCCATGTATCGTGCCACCATCGCCAACAAAGTGCTTTGCACAAGCCACAACTTTGTCCCTATAATTTTTCAAAAAAGACAAATTAAACAAAGAAATCAATTAAAATATAATAGAAATAAAGTATCCCATTACGTATTGTGATCAATGGGCATGCATTTGTTAATTAACTATGATATATACATGTCATAGAACTTACTTTCCACCAATGTACGGGACACCCTTCATTGAATTGGAAGGCGGTTCTCCTTGTAGACCAAGAATAATATCCGTCATTTGTTCAACAATCTTGTGGTCTTCACTGTAACTCTCATAGCACCTACCCCATCTTGGATCTCTACACACCTACATATATATAACATTTTGTGAAACACAATTAGTTCTTGATTAATTTCAAATGTAGCATAACTTTGACCTCAATCAAGATTCATATTTTATACGTACCGCAATGCAAGGCGAAAATGCATAGGGAATGCCGGTAGCTCTGGTTTCAACGGCCGTGGCAGCCCCAATTCTCTTCACAAGCTCTGGATCTCTGCAACATATTTAGACAATGTTATTACTACCAAAAATTTGAAAAATCCCCTAAAAAAACAAAAGATTGCATGGTTCCATTTAAGTCAAAACATGTGTACTAGTTTAACTAACCTGGTAGCTCCAAGGCCAACATTGTGTAGAAACAGAGTAGCCTTGTACAAACTGTTATGGCCATGAACAGAATCAATGGCGTAAAGCATTGGAATCCCAAGCCTGCTAGACAATGACCCATTCTGATATTCGTTCACCATGTCCACCCATTGCTCCGGAGTGGCGCGGTGGTCTTGGTGGGGCGTGCTGCCGGCGGCGCTAATGATGCTGCCGATGGAAAATTCTCTCATGATCTCTGGTGTGGCCTCCACCCGATCAATCTGGGCCATTTGCCCAATTTTCTCCTTCAGTGTCATCTGGGCCACTAGACTCTTGATCCGTGTGTTCATGGGCTGTTTCGGGTCCTTGTACCTTGTGTCTATCGTCGGTTCTTGGGTTACGGCTCCGCCCATGATGCGAGTAGGAGTAGGAGACCCAGGATTTGGATTGGCATGAATCTTGAGTTCATAATTATGTTTATGAAGAAATATCAATAATTTCAGACTGTGGATGTTTTTTTTTTTGACAGAGTTAAAAAGCTTTCTTTGATATGTGCTCCGAAACAAGAAATAAAGAATGAATTTTGAATTAAATCGAAAGAATTTAAGAAGAAATGAGCTAATATAGCTGAAGAATGAGTTGAAGAGTGATGATGTTTTGGTGCATATTTATAGTTGGAGCGTGGAGGGAGGAAGATATTGGCGGCTCGTCAAAGTTTTTTTTGACCACGTACAATTCTATTGGGCTACCTCGCAAGTTCTTAGAATGTGGCAAGGTGGTCCAACCGAAAACAAAAACAATATATACATATATTTAGACCATTATACTGAAAAGGATATACTATTTAAACTCATTGGATAATAATTGACTTATTAAATTCTTAGTTTTATAAATTAACATGTTTTAGAAAAACAAATGATCTATTCATATACACACACGCAGATATGTATATATATCTATAAATCAAAGCTAAACATAACTATTCTATAAATGTAATCAAATTAACAAATATAAATTTAATTTTTTTGTTCATATATAACCAATAGCTTAAAAAGATTTGGCTAACAATAAGAGAGAAAAAATGTATATTTATGCGGGAGATCGAAAAGACATGCGAGAGAAAAATGTATATATATATAAACTAGTTTTGGTAACATTATTGATTTTATTTTATTTATTTTTTCTGTTGATTTTATCATGTGTTTTATTTATTCGCGTTATTAAGTTAATTTTTAATTATTTAAAATTTTATTGTGGGAAGTTGTATTGTATTATTTAAAATTTTCAATTACTTCCCTAAAAATAGGGTACAAAACTATTTTCTTTACTTTTCTCGACTAAAGATTATTAATGATTTTCTCAAAATTGGGGTACAACTGCACCCCCCATTCTCCTTAATAGATCCGCCGCTAAACGCAAGTCTTGAAGTTCAATCGCATCCTCAAGCGCCACTAGACTAACCATTGGGGTTGCAAACTTGCAATAGAGAACAAGATTGTTGTAAAATAAATGTCAATATGCCATAATTGGTGGAGGTAGAATTGTATCAAACTTCTAAAAATAACATGGGTGCAAAATGTACTAACAATTCGAGACCGTTGGTTTGTCCGAATAATCGATTTTGATCGTTTTTAAGTATTCAATACAATGTGAATCTTTTTCTTGCCATTTTTAAAGACAAACCCAAGTGGGTAATATGCAACACCCATTTAATTATGGCAAGTGTATTGTTATGACATACGCATTTGATTTTTTCAAAATAAAAGAAATTCAAAATAGGACATATGTCACGATCCAAAGGGAGTTGGATACTACCACTTGAGTAGCATGTAATTAGCCCGACTCTATGGATTGAATATCTGGTTAAGTTTTCAATGTATTATTCAAATTTTTAATGTCTCCATTTAAGTTAGCCACATAATAAATATATAGGCCTAATTGCAATTTTGGTCTTGTAAGTATAAGAGGATGACATATTTGGTTATGTAAGTATCTTATGTAGCAATTTTGGTCCTCAGAAATTCAAAGAAATGGCATATTTAGTCCTATAAGCACGCTATGTAGCAATTTAGGTCTCGTAATTTTTTCTGTTTGTGCAATTTGGGTCCCATAAGTTTTATTTTTGTGCAATTTTGGTCCCAAATGGGTAAGTCTTTTTTCACCATTTGAGGACCAAAATTGCACAAACTTTGAACTTATGGGACCAAAATTGCACAAAAATCAAAATTTGCGGGATCAAAATTGCCACATAGCATACTTAATGGATCAAATATGCCAATTTTTAATACATATTGTACCAATATTTCTACACATAATACTCACATGACTAAATATGCCACCTCCTTATATTTATAGGACCAAACCGCAATTAAGCCAAATATATAAAACCCTTCTCACGTGCATAATTTGTTAACATTATAAAAGAAGGATTGATTTCAAAATGAGCATACTTGGACTTATCAGTATACATTTGACCATCATCAACTTGATTTTAATAAGAAAAACGAAAAACATTATGACGCTTCCTGTCACACAGGCGGACGTACATGGGAGTGGAGGGGGCCTGGCCCCCAACATTTTATTTTTTTCATTTTTATACATAAATTTCTGGTATAATTACATTTGGCCCCCCCAAACCTTTTTGGTAAAAAGGAAAATTACATTAGTTTTGGATTGTAAATTCGTATTTTTGAATGGTTAATTTGACATGTATTTGATAAAAACAAAAAATATATTTTGAATTTATCATGATATAAGATAAATTTTGATCTACCAATCATTGGCCCTCAAAGTCGAAACCCTGGTTCCGCCGTCACACTCCTTCTCTCACTAGTCACTTGTAACAAGTTGTCAAAATTATATGAATTATGTGCGCTAGTAGACGGGGTCACTTGCTTTGGGCGGCCCGCCCATCCAAAACACATTTAGTCATTTATATATAAAAACCGGCGGCCCAATATATAGTATCTAGTGGTGGGCGTCGTCGGGCCGAGTAGCTTGAGCTCTGGCCCGATTCTGATTGTTGTGGCTTCAACTAAATCCAGTTCGACTAAATTGACCAGCAGGCATTTTTTAAACAATTCGAGCACATGGCTCAAATCTTGCTGTGTTTTGATACTACATGAAGTTGGACTCAATGACTTTTCTATTTGAGTATTCAATCAGATATCAAAACAAGATAACTAAACAATAAAAGAAATTTTGCTATATAAACCAACGAGATAAACCCTATAAATTAGGTGTTAGTTGCCTAAATTACTAATATAAATGGCAATAGTGTAAAATTAAGAGATATTCATTAAAATAAGTTGTAACCGTATTATTTTTAGTATTAATCTTAATTGATTATATTTCTTTACCAGAAGGCCGAAAAATTAGCACAAACCAAAACAATTTATTCTACTGAGTTTTTCTTTTTTTGGTATATTTGTTGTTGTTCTGTTTCCTAATTTGTAATGACTAATTGTGTATTTACAAGACTATTAATGCATATTTACAAATGACGTGTTGCTATAATATGAATTGTATATTAGTTTTAGTCAGTAGTTTATATGCATACTTAGAATACATATAATGCATAGTGAGAAACGAAATAATTGTTTTATTAATTCTATTATGTTAATTTTTGTTTATATCGTAGTTCAAACAATTTATTTCTTGTTTAGAATGTTAGTTATGCATTTTTATAAGAACGTTATTGTCCCCATTTTCATGACAATTCTTTTACTATAATGGTTCACAATTGACTGCTCATTTAGAATGTATGTTATGCATTGACAGCATTGTTTTGAGATCGTTATTGTCCAGTTTCATGATAATTCTTTTTCAATCTTATATATTGGTTCACAATTGATTGTTTATTCAGAATGCCAATTGTGCATGTTTTTGAGAGTATTATTGTCTAATTTCATGATTTTTTTTTCTTTCAATCTTATATATTGGTTTATGATAATTATGTATTTCTCGTAACTCATGCAACTAATTGATACCAAAAATAAAACTAATTGATGCAATTTATCGGGTCTAATGTATTTTACATAATTGCGCTTGATATTAATAAATTAGGCCCCTATCAACTAAATTTTAGGATTAAATCTTGACCATTAATTCTTAATTACCAAGGATCGTGACTAGTCCACAGGAATTACACTAGGAAGGAATTATCATTTTTTTATCCAATTCATATGTGTATATATATATATATATATATATATTATATATAGGAATAGGATCAAATGAGACCACATTATTAGAGTGAGGCAGTGTGGACTAATCATGTCCACAAATCTGTAATTTTAGATGGTTGAGATTCTCTCAATTTAATGGTTTTTTTTAATGTATTTTAAATCTGTAAAGGGTAATATTGTAATTGTATAATTAGATACTTTCCATCAAATTGGTAATTGTTCGATCGTTATCCCCCCTCAAATTTCATGTTACTTCTGAATTGAGATCATTTCAATCTCAAAGACTCGCCTTTCACCCTACAATCTCAAAGTTCTCCAAACCCAATTCCTATGGTTTTGTTTCTTTTTTGAAGTCCTCGTATTTGACAAAAACATCAGAAAATCTCTGTTCTCTGTGATTATATTTGTAGAATTTTTGTTTGAGGGTTTTGATTTACGGTTTGAGAAAGAGAGGTATTTTTTTTAATTGTTCTAGAAAGAAGAAGATATGAGTTTTCAAGATCTATAATCGGGTCGTTGGTTTTTCTGTTTTAGTGTTTTTAATTCTCTATTCGCTTGAACAAATCGGAAAAACTTGTGATATTTGTGATTGTGAAATCAAAACTAGAATTGGGGAAAAAAATGTTGTTGCTTTGATGGAGAGGTGAAAATCAATTATTAATATCTCAAGAAATTAAGAGCCCGTTTTTGACGAAATTGCGGAAGAAGAAAAATAAAATTCCAATTAGTGCGAGTTCACGAGAAATCGGGTTTTTACGATGGGTTTTTGATCTTGGTGGAAATAATGGGGATGATAATTGTGGAAACATGGGGATTAATGAGGATAATTGTGAAGGGAAAGAAGAATTTATTGATGATGATTGTGAAAACATGGGGATTACTTATATGTATTTTGTTGTATAAGTAGTTAATTTTTTATGTGTGTATTTATGTTTGTTAGATATTTATGTGTTTTGATGTATACTTATATGTGTTTTGCTGTATACATATATTTGTTGAAAAAATTAGGAGATTTTTGTTGTATACTTATATGTGTTTAAATGCTTATTTATTAAAGTTTACCATATGTTTTTATATATTCTGCTCTAATACTTTGTTTTTTGTTTTTTTGTGGCAGGACTGGTATTTTGTTAAATGGCTAAAAGAGGTAGAAAAAGTGAACAGCGCGTCGAGGGAGACTGTATACATAGTTTGATTTTATTGTATAGTTAGACATAGTTTACTGTATATGTAGTTTGATTTTGTTGTATAGTTAGACATAGTTTGTCAGATAGGTTGTTTGATTTTGTTGTACAGTTAGACATAGTTTACTGTATACATAGCATGATTTTATTGTATAGTTAGACATAGTTTACTGTATAATAATTTAGTTAATTGATTTGTGTCTATTAGTTGTTGATTTTTTTAATTATTGTCATTTGGTATATCGTAATTATTAGTCTGTCAAGAATAATCTTGTTAATTAATTCCTTAATTCACGGTCCCCACATGTTTTAGTTTGACTATTTTAACATGCAAGAAAATTATGTTAAACATACAAGAAAATAGTGTAAAGTATACAACAAATATATGATAAATGTACAAAGACAATAATGAACGTGATTTTCTCTCTAATTGATTTACTCAATACACGGTCCCCACATATTAATGAGCGTGATTATCTCTCTATAAATGGTTCCTTGATTCACGGTCCCCACATGTTTTTGTTTGACCATTTTAATATACAATAATATTATGTTAAACATACAAAGAAAATAGTGTTAAGTATACAACAAATCATTGATAAGTGTACATCATTCTCGCATGGCGAGAGCACGTGCGCGTTATTTTCTCTCTCTCCAGGTAGCGATTTTATCGCGATTTTCTCTCCCCACGTGATTTTCTCTCTCCTAATAACTCGATTTCATATTTGGATGGTCCCCACATGTTTGTTTTGACAATTATACCCTTATTTTGCCTTAATTAAATGTTTAATGAAATTTTAACCCCTATTTATCTTAGCCATTGATATAGATAAGGGAGGGTTGAGATGAGTCCACATTGTCTCACTATAATATGTGGTCTCATTATAACCTCCCCATATATATATATATATATATATATATATATATATATGGGGAGGATCAAGTTAAACAATGTCTTTAGATGAGACACAATGGACTAATCTCAACCATCCTCCACTATTAATCAACGGGTATGATTTAATGGATAAAAATTATATTAAAATATTAATTTAATCAATATAAGGGTAGTAGGGTAAAATAACATAACAAGTTAGTTACAAAAATGGAATCAAATCTCTTTCTCACTCATACATCTCTCAATTTCCCCAATCTCACGTCTCTCTCTTTTTTTTTCTCCCCCTCTCCCTCTCTCTCATTCCTCCATTAACACAAATAAAGAAAAATCGTGAAGAACTCGAAAATTACGGTTCATGAAAATTACGAGAGAAACAACAAGAAAAATGCACAATATTACGAGAAATAACGCGAACAGTGAGTTCGAAAACTAAAAATGCAATAAAACTCAACTAAATATGCATTATCGGAAAACTATCTATGCGCGTAAAAAAAAAACTAATATGTAGTACAAGATATCCAACTATGCAAGATGTCATAAACTATGCAACAAAATCAACTAACTATGTATTATCTAGAAACTATCTATGCATTGTGGAATAACTAAATATGCAAAGACATTATGTAACATCCCATTTTTTTCCAAAAGCAACATCCCATTTTCATAACCAAATATACATTATATTGAACATATTTATGCAGTGTAGTATAACTACATATGTCGTACGTTATATTCAATTACGTCTTGTTTCCGTAAAAATGCGATTGCCAACAAAATAATTAAATATGCATTATTTGATGTCTAACTATGCATAGAAGAACCCTAACTATCTTTGTAAAATAAAAATATTTGGAAAGAAAACAGTTCCTTAAATTCCGCCACAAAATCCTATGAGTGTCAATTTCAGCCCATAAAATCCTCTGGGACCATTAGTTTGAATTATAAAATTACAATATTACCCTTAAAATCAGCGAAAATTAGGAAATAATTTTAAAAACTGAATTAATCACATCCCTTCATTTTTTAAGATCAATGGGTAAGATGAGTCCACACTGTCTCACCTAGGGAGGGTGGTCTCATTTGAACCAAATCCTATATATATGGATTGGTTCAAATGAGACCAATCCCTTTAGGTTAGTCCATGAGACCAATTATAAACCCTTGATTTAAATATTTTAATGGTTGAGATCATTTTTCTTATTTTTGGAATGTAAGGGTAATATTGTATTTTCATCTAAATCAGTTTTATGAAAAAAATCGTTACTTCCTATTTTTTAGAAAAATACAATCTTTTCTATCCCACCTACCTGATTTTTAGGAGGCAAAAAGCCCAATTTCAGTCTAAGTCACGCCTTTTCAAATCCTCTTGTGTATTGGGTCTCTTTTCAGAATCAAAACTTCTCAAGAAAACCGCCCCTGTTGAACGGCTTGCGACACTCTCGAATTTCCGTCTTCTTCTCCATTTTAGCAAGTTCTCTGCAAATTTTTTGACCGTCCTCTCCACACTCTCGTGCTCCCTGTTGCGCCCAAGTTCGTTCGGTGTTTGGAGGCTGCGATTTCATAGAGACGAACTAGGGTTTTGGGTTCGGTGCGTTTCTTGATTTTTCTTAGGTATTTCCAGATTTTACCCACATATTTCATATTTTGTGTTTTGAAGGTAACATTGTTCTTGTGTTTGCGCCCTTTTCTGTTGGATTGTGTTTTTTTGTAATTAAGGAAAAAAATTTGTATTGTTCAATTAAATATACAAGATTAAGAGGAATATAAACAAGTATATGTGTTAAGTTTTCATATACGTATCTGGTAGTTTTTTGAGTTGGGTTTTATGGTGTATTCCAAGTGTACAGATAAGTTGTGCTAAAAAAAATTCTTTTGCTATATTGGGAAAAAAAAGTAGTTGGTATTTGAAACATTGTCCTCCGACTAATATACAGATGTTATATACTTAGTGTACATATATGTCATGTTAAATATACAATTTGTAGTGGTATGTGAACTGGAAGATGATTGCAGATTATATATACTAAGTAAACACATATGCAATGTTAAACATACTTAATTTAGTGGTATCTAAACATGCAATGGTATAAATTTGACAGATATGAATTGCTTGTATTACTTATACAAATTTGTTATATTAAATATACAAGTTAATATGGAATGTCAACAGAATATCTTATAAATTTTTTATATATGAATCTTGTGCTTATTTTGTGTTGGGGGTTTTGTTGTATTCCAATTGTACAGATTATATGTGGGTTGGTTTTTTTACATGGGGATGTTGACAAATTCCAATTATAATTTTTATGCTAAGTTAAATATACAATTTTGAATTGAAACATGCTAATGCATAATGCATATGACATATGAGTTGGTGCTATTTTTTTTTTTACACAGGAGCTTTTGTGTTAAAAAATGTCAAGTGAAGAAGAGAAGAGAGAAGTTGGCGGTGGTGAGGAGGAGAGTTCCGAATATGAGCGGCTAAAAAGAGGCAAAGGATCGATCGAGACTACCCCGAACGCAAATAAGGGCGAAACCCAGGTTATTGTGGATGCTCTTGCGCCTTAAACCCGCACGAGAAGTCCGCATCATTGAGATGGGATTTGGTAGTCTATTTTCTTTAAAAATTGATGATTTTAATAAGAAGCTTACATACTGGCTGGTTGAAAACTTCAATGCACTAAGTAGCGAATTGGTTTTCGAGGATGGTAGGCGTATTCATCTCGATAGGGAAGATGTTGGTAGGTTCCTGGGTTCCCGATGGTGACATTGTTATTGAGAAGAAGAAAAAAATTCGAAAAATGTGCGTTGTACGAAGAGTGGAAAATAATGTTTCCAAATTTCCATAAGGTGACAAAGGTGATTTGGCTTTTAGGATGATGCGGTGCGTAGATGGGGGGACTGGTTTCATAGACATTTTGTTACGCTCATTGACGATGTACTTATTGGGAATTTACAGAGTGGATATATCAATCCACTTATTCTCAATGCCTTGACGATGTTTCAAAAATAAGGAGTTCAATTGGTGGGATTATACCTTGAATACCCTTTTATCCAAAAGACTCAAATGGGACGAGATGAACAAGTATGAGTTCAATGGAGGAGAAGCCAAAGTTTGCTCACTTTATAAATCTCAAGTTGGACTTATGGGTTTTTAGACCCTCGGGGCCGGGCAACCAAGTTTTTAAAGGGGTGAGGACCTACATGGTTGTGGGTTTGGTTCAAAACACACACGCGTCTTTGCCGCCACGCCGCCCCGGCTCGGCCCGGCCGAGTCCGGTCGTGGGTCACGGGCTTCAAGGCCCTTATTCTTTTGGACCAAAAACCTTTTAAAAATATTAATTAATTATTTTTAAATAATTAATTTAAAATCTAATCAAAGTGCGTGGAAGCGTAGTTTTGCTCATGCGCTTGCCTTGCCGCACCGGCGCCGAGGGCGTGTGCGCTCGCCATCCGCGCAGCGATTGCGTCGCGCAACACGCCTCGCCAGCAGTGCACACCGCAATACATGAGTGAGACCGGACGCGGCGTAGGTGTGCACGGACGCGACGCGCACGTCTGTACATATGCACTGTTCGAGCGGCCAGGTGTTTTTTTGGTCGTAGACATGTCTTTTTCGAGTCAAAAGACATGTTCTTTCCATCCATGCACCTTTATGCCTATATAATCAAGACCTTGCAGATGAAAAACGACAAGAAATTATCAGTCTAAAATTGAGTCATTTGCATTACAACATATTGATTTCACTCCCTTCAAAGCTTGGAAGTTTCAAACACACCCGATGTTATTTGTAGTTTCGATTTTGCAAGTGTTGTAAACTCGAAACAGAAAAGTCATTATATCTTAGGGACGAGTGCTTAAACCGTAAGCACTTAGTATACGGGGGCATTTTCGTCTTATGGAGACCGTATACATTACATGTCTTGACTATGCTAAAAATATCCAAACACTCAACCATTTTTCTCAAATAGTAAACCGTCCTAACCAACAAATACATTGAACTCAAATAATCAAAAGAATTCAAATAAGGGTAATTTTGTCTACGTACTTTGATTGAGGGATAAGTATTATACTGTTAAGTTTAGGGAGTGTTTGGTACATTAAATTAAGTTCAGGAGTATAATGTATTTTGCCTTTTATTATATCTTCCTAAAGTTTTACTATGCTACAAGTCTGCATCCATATCACGATATGCTGAATTAATACTAAATGAAAACCTTTAAATTTACAAACCTAGATTTATATGTTGGTCTTTCAGTACAAAAGTATTACTATTCCAGGCAAGTCTAATTAACCATAAATAATATTTCCTTTCGAGTTTCGTCCAATTAATTCATGCCCCCATGTAATCCAAATTACCCTATGTTTGATAAATGTTTTTATCATGATTTTGATGATTTTGTTTAAATGTGTTTTTATACCAAAACAATATTTCTAAATGTTGTGCAAATACTCCCGATCGTTTTAAAATGTATTTACTAATTTTTCGAGTATTTCTTAAAGTTTATTTTCAATAAAAATTGGACAACACTTCTGTCTCGGGTTGGACCGGTTGACCTGGACGTCGACCAATGTGGTCGACCAGTCGACCATAGGTCGACCGGTGCCTGAAGGATATCATTCTTCTCTGTATTGATTTTACATCGAGTTCAACCGGTCCAACACAGGATCGATCGGTCGGACCCCTAGTCGCCCTGTGTTAATTTGTGTTTTTATCTTTCAACGTCTATTTCTACGCGACCGGCCGCCCTACCGTTTTGACAGCAAGATTCTAGCCGTTGACAGCAGACAATTCTTCCTTAATTTGTGGGATTGATTTCTAACAGCTATATTCTTGATTTTAATTGTATTTTTCTGTAGATTTTCAATCCCCAAGAGGAGCCTATTCATGATCAATCATCTCCTATAAATAGAGGAAGTTTTGGAGCAACAAGTGAACCAATTGAGATACAACAGAACAAGATACACTCGAGAACAATATACACTCAAGCAAATACTGTTCTTTCATTTTCTATATTCTTGTTGTAATTGCCTAAGGTCTTACACTTTCACATCTTAAGGTCTAAGCTTTATTTATTGATTACACTTGCACTCAAACATTGTATTATTCATTATCGAGTTGTAATCTTGAATTTGTGGTCATCATTCAACACAAGATATCCTTGTGAGTGTTCTTGTGGTAAGAACACACTTGGGTGATATAGGTGTTAGGTGCAATAAGATTGTGCTAATCTTCTTATTGAAGAGTGTGGTGCTCTTTAAGGTATTGAAGAATTTGATGTTCTTTAAGATTGTGGTAATCTTCTTATTGAAGAGTGTGGTGCTCTTTTTGAAATCCATCCCGGAGATACTGGGGTGGTAGAGGATTAGGCCCTAGGTGGGTTGAACCTCTATAAATCGACGCGTGTTATTTACTTCCCGCACCTTTATTCTTGTCTTGGCTTGTTTGATTCGAAAAAGAGGGCATAATCGAGAAAATGGAGATAATCTATTCACCCTCCCTCTAGATTATTGTAGCCGCTTGGACTTACACCCTCTACTTATTCAAATATATTGTTTACCTCTAAAAACATCTCATAAAAAAATAATGATGTTATACCACTAACATCCAACCATAATTTTTCTTAAAGTAATAATGAAATACAAAATGCATGGAATCATGTCATTTCCTCAAACTCTTATCTAGACCTATAAATTCGGGATGGAGGGAATTGCATTTTCTTTTTCTGAAAAATGAAATTCCATTGATATTAATAAGAATAGGCAATGTGCTTTACATAAGATAAACGTTGGATATGTTTTCAATTTAATTTTTTTTTTTGGTATAGAATAGTGGTAAAAAAAGATTTGAAAGGAAAAGGATGAACTTTGATAGACTGATTGAATATGAGATGAAAAGATAATGATGAAAGTTGATTTGATATAAAAATAGAAATATAATGATATGATATGATTGGTAGTTAGAAATATATAAGTGGGTGAATAATAGAATTTGTAGAAGAATGTGTAATAATGATTAGTTGTTTTGAAAAAGTGTATAGTTCTGATTGATAAGAGAAAAGTGAAAGTGAGTGAACAATGTATTTTTCTTTTTCAAATTTTTGCAAACATTTGCATGTTAGGTTAAAAAATAATCTCTAGCAGAATGGAAATGAATTTTTTTCATATCCAAATCTAGCCAAGTTCTCTAGTAATCTCTTATACCCAAATAAGCGGCGCCCCGAGGGTAGTCGCGAGGGCGACCGCCTATAGCCCCCGATTTTGAGGGTGCCCAATTTTACATAGGTCTTTATATATGTATACATATTCATTAAAAATATATATATAAGGGCCCCCAAAATATAAAAAAAATATTAAATGGCAAAAATTAAAGAAATACCAAATGACCCTTTTCTTTAAAATTGTACTAAAAAAATAATCTAATTTCTTATTCAAAATAAAATATAAATATTTTTCTTTCATCATCATCATCACCATCATCAACTCGCATCTTATCACACTATGTGGGTTCGGTGGTGTGAAGTTTATAGTGTCAATTAATTGTCTAAATTTAGTTAACACTACAAAATTCACACAAAAGCAAAGTGGCAAAGTTTTACGTCGGATGCCTTCCCCGACACAATCTTCATACGAAGGAGAGATGAGATGAAATTCCAAAACCATCATCATCACGGGGTTTTCCACTTCCATGGAAATTACGATGAGACGGCGATGAGTTGAGATAGTTGCTCTAGTCATGTCCCATTATATGATTGATATTGTAAAATCAACATGTACATCATCCGAAAAATATTTTGTGATATGGAAAATTCTTGTGTTAAAGATGTGTCATTTTTTGAAGTATGTATATTTTATTTGTTAGTTCTACGAAAAGATTGAAGGTTTTACAATATCATGTTTATCACTTAACTTTAAAGTCATTATCAACAACAAGATGGGAAAACCATGTTAATAGTATCGCAACTATAATAACTCAATGATTATCACTTGACTTTACAATGTCATGTTTATCAATGATCATTTTATACGTTTTTTGTTTTTATAGGTGTTGCACTTGTTAAATATTCTAGATGTTGAAAAAGATGTTCACTCTTTGAGCTTGAAGTTTTTTATCGTATTTTTTTATAGAGGCCTATTTTTCCTTATCGCCAAGGGGTCATTCGATTAAAATAAGTTCACCCTAAGAAATTAGCCAATAGCTATGCTATCGCCTATTCGATTTATGCTTGTAGGAATGAATTTAATACAATATTTGTTCCTTGCAAACCACATTTTACAAATTAGACACTTAAGCCTTGTTTGTTTATGTTTCCAAGGCCCTATTTCCAATTTCCAACTATTCATAGAAATAGAATCATGTTTGTTTCTAAAATTTCCAATGAAAATCATCATTTCCACTTTCCATTTTTCACATAAAACAACATCTCAAACCTACAATTTCAATTTTCAACCCTATCACTACCCTACATCACTCATCAATCATTATTCTCATTTTTAATCTAATTATATAAGTGGGACCCTCTATTACCAACTTTATCTACTTAAAATACTACTATTTTCTAATTACATCTATCTAATAGGACCCACCACCACAATCTTACAAATATAATATTATATATTCAATTAAAATATTCAACCACTATCAATTTTTCAATAATTATTATATACATAAAATACTATATCAAAACTACTCAACCAAATATAATCTCATTTTCAAACCTACATAAAACTCATTCTCATTCCCTCATACAAACATAATTCCGGTTTCACAAAACCAATAAATTATCAAAATTCACTTTCCAACACTAGAAACTGGAAATGATCAATGGAAACATAACCATACAAGGCCTTAGTAATTCAATAGTATGGCCCGCAATCTCAATGTTCAAATTTGATAAAATATAAAGTTTGGGTCAAGTTCCACTCGATTAAAAAACAAATAAAATATGTATAAAAAGATCAAACTACTCAATCTCGACTCATGTTCGATTCAATTAAAGCTCATTTGAGCTCAATTTTATTAATAATCAAAAAACTTAAACAAAATTTTTGAAGCTTGTATAATTATTTTCAAACAAGCTTTAACATTATTATTTTCGGTTCTACTCGATTTATTTTCACCCGTAATTGTCGTTGACTAATGTTCGTTAAGTTAGGGGCATATCATCATAGTTTCTCTTTTTCCGAGGAAGGAGAGAAATTGGTAATCATATTAATTAAATCAAGAGAGGGAGTCGTGGTAAAATTAATTCTTAAAATTGATTTCCCATGTTCAATTTTCTTTCCTAGTTAAACTGGAAAGTTGGGTTCAATATTCTTGCACTATATATGCTCTTAGTTCAATCTCTTAGTTGATTCTCGATCTTTAAGTATCTTGAGAACTAAAGATAATATTTTAAAGGTTAATTATAATAGTTCATCAATTTAAAATTTTAAACTAGCGGGCGTAATTTATATATGCGAATGTAGTGACCAAGATCCGAGAGTCTCTTGGACACATTTTAATTGAACAAAAACAAAAGGCAAAATATAGGATAAATCGATTTCTTTATTTTTCATTTTCATATCAATCCCAAACTTGGGATGCTAAAATATTACATAGAGTTTACATGAATGCTTTATAATTTTTTTCTTTTTGTAAAAGGGTGATTACGTAAATTTAATTCCCTAACTAAACACATCTCCAATCTATCAATATTGAAACCAATTTGGTCTCTTCCTTTTCTCCAAAAAAAAAAAAAATGTCTTTTTGTCTATTTTCCTCCAAAAGTAGGTTTTGTGGTGAGTCCAAAACCAAAGGGAAAAAGAGGGTCATAATTCTCATCCCCAAAATTCATAGGAAGCTGGTCCACTCTCTTGAACCAAGTTCTTGGCAACTTTCTGTGAAACCATAATCACCAAAGAGCACATCGGCCCACCCCTTGTCCTTCGATTTCCGAGCACCACGCGGCTACAAGGGCATCCATCATTGGAAGGTAGGGCTCTACGACTAGCGGCTTTGCCGAAAATAATAACCACAACACACTTAATTCAGCTGCATACGTTTTTCATTGTACTTAAACCAGGTTCGGGAATAGTCAGGTTCAAATTGTCTCCATATTGCTCTGCATAAGGGGACTCTCCCACCACCACAATAGCATAGGAATATTCATTTGCTTTAAGTGATTTAACATCTGGGTTTTGCACTATACACAATTTCATCTCTTGGGATCGATCAGAGCGAGATTGCATTTAGTATTGTGGTTCCCGATCATAAAAAATAATTTAATAATTTGAAATATGGAGTGAAAATTACACGTGTGGATATATATTGTTTTACGTACCTGTGGTGAGGTTGTTGGTATTGAGGCCTTGCCAAGTAATTGTCCAACCACCACATTGTAATCCAAGATTGTTTGCATGGGTTCCAGCAACCAAGATTTTAGATGTCTTTTTTGGTAGTGGAAGCATATGATTTTTGACATCTTTTCCGTTCTTTAATAGAACAAGTGATTTTCTCACTGCCTCTCTTGCCAAATCTTTATGAGTCATCGAATTTGGAACATAAACAATGAAAATTAGTTTGTGTGTATTGATATGCATTCACGAAGATATATCTTTCATAAGCTTGACATGATTGCCAATGTGGAATATATATCAAACGGAATCACCTATTTAAGGAAATGTATTAGTTTACCTGTCTCCCAATTTGATCAATTAAGCTATAATCGGCTAACGGGCTATCAAAAAGACCCATACTGAACTTGACCCTCAAAATTCTTTTGACTGCATCATCAATCCGGCTCATTGGAATTAATTTGTTATTTACATGTGAAGTCAAAATGCGGAGGAATTCTGTATGGTTGGGTGGGACCATGACCTGTACATTGCAATACAAAAATAATTCAAGCCAAATATTATGTCTAATGTCTTGTAAATGTAAAAGCTACATTTAATATATAATATTAGTATATATTCATTCATCTAATAACTTATATTCCCTTATGGAAATATATATGAACACATGTATGTAGTCGTTTAGACACATACCATGTCAACGCCAAAGATTAATTCTTTGTTAGAAGCGAGTTGAATAATTGGAACCCCAAGGATACGTCATTCTATCTACACCCTGCCAATCTGAAATGACAAATCCCTAAAAAGGTTGAAGCTAAGAAATGAAAAAGAATTTAATTAGTCATCCATTAAATTTTTCATAGTGTATTTAATTTTCAAAAAAAATCATATATTATTAGTAAATGTACGATGCATACTCTAAATTTCAAGGCGGTCTTGAGGAATTGTGTGATAAGATTTCTATTTGAATGCATCTTCACCCCATTCCAACTTGAATAAGAAACCATAATAGTTGAGACACCCTTGATGATAGAGTGGTAGTATCCAGGCATATGAATATTGAGCATTCCTTTCCAATCAGTCAATGTGTTGTTCTCATCGATCCCATGTATCGTGCCACCATCGCCAACAAAGTGCTTTGCACAAGCCACAACTTTGTCCCTATAATTTTTCAAAAAAGACAAATTAAACAAAGAAATCAATTAAAATATAATAGAAATAAAGTATCCCATTACGTATTGTGATCAATGGGCATGCATTTGTTAATTAACTATGATATATACATGTCATAGAACTTACTTTCCACCAATGTACGGGACACCCTTCATTGAATTGGAAGGCGGTTCTCCTTGTAGACCAAGAATAATATCCGTCATTTGTTCAACAATCTTGTGGTCTTCACTGTAACTCTCATAGCACCTACCCCATCTTGGATCTCTACACACCTACATATATATAACATTTTGTGAAACACAATTAGTTCTTGATTAATTTCAAATGTAGCATAACTTTGACCTCAATCAAGATTCATATTTTATACGTACCGCAATGCAAGGCGAAAATGCATAGGGAATGCCGGTAGCTCTGGTTTCAACGGCCGTGGCAGCCCCAATTCTCTTCACAAGCTCTGGATCTCTGCAACATATTTAGACAATGTTATTACTACCAAAAATTTGAAAAATCCCCTAAAAAAACAAAAGATTGCATGGTTCCATTTAAGTCAAAACATGTGTACTAGTTTAACTAACCTGGTAGCTCCAAGGCCAACATTGTGTGGAAACAGAGTAGCCTTGTACAAACTGTTATGGCCATGAACAGAATCAATGGCGTAAAGCATTGGAATCCCAAGCCTGCTAGACAATGACCCATTCTGATATTCGTTCACCATGTCCACCCATTGCTCCGGAGTGGCGCGGTGGTCTTGGTGGGGCGTGCTGCCGGCGGCGCTAATGATGCTGCCGATGGAAAATTCTCTCATGATCTCTGGTGTGGCCTCCACCCGATCAATCTGGGCCATTTGCCCAATTTTCTCCTTCAGTGTCATCTGGGCCACTAGACTCTTGATCCGTGTGTTCATGGGCTGTTTCGGGTCCTTGTACCTTGTGTCTATCGTCGGTTCTTGGGTTACGGCTCCGGCCCATGATGCGAGTAGGAGTAGGAGACCCAGGATTTGGATTGGCATGAATCTTGAGTTCATAATTATGTTTATGAAGAAATATCAATAATTTCAGACTGTGGATGTTTTTTTTCTTGACAGAGTTAAAAAGCTTTCTTTGATATGTGCTCCGAAACAAGAAATAAAGAATGAATTTTGAATTAAATCGAAAGAATTTAAGAAGAAATGAGCTAATATAGCTGAAGAATGAGTTGAAGAGTGATGATGTTTTGGTGCATATTTATAGTTGGAGCGTGGAGGGAGGAAGATATTGGCGGCTCGTCAAAGTTTTTTTTTGACCACGTACAATTCTATTGGGCTACTTCGCAAGTTCTTAGAATGTGGCAAGGTGGTCCAACCGAAAACAAAACAATATATACATATATTTAGACCATTATACTGAAAAGGATATACTATTTAAACTCATTGGATAATAATTGACTTATTAAATTCTTAGTTTTATAAATTAACATGTTTTAGAAAAACAAATGATCTATTCATATACACACACGCAGATATGTATATATATCTATAAATCAAAGCTAAACATAACTATAAATGTAATCAAATTAACAAATATAAATTTAATTTTTTTTGTTCATATATAACCAATAGCTTAAAAAGATTTGGCTAACAATAAGAGAGAAAAAATGTATATTTATGCGGGAGATCTGAAAAGACATGCGAGAGAAAAAATGTATATATATATAAACTAGTTTTGGTAACATTATTGATTTTATTTTATTTATTTTTTCTGTTGATTTTATCATGTGTTTTATTTATTCGCGTTATTAAGTTAATTTTTAATTATTTAAAATTTTATTGTGGGAAGTTGTATTGTATTATTTAAAATTTTCAATTACTTCCCTAAAAATAGGGGTACAAAACTATTTTCTTTACTTTTCTGACTAAAGATTATTAATGATTTTCTCAAAATTGGGGGTACAACTGTACCCCCATTCTCCTTAATAGATCCGCCGCTAAACGCAAGGTCTTGAAGTTCAATTGCATCCTCAAGGTCACTAGACTAACCATTGGGGGTTGCAAACTTGCAATAGAGAACAAGATTGTTGTAAAATAAATGTCAATATGCCATAATTGGTGGAGGTAGAATTGTATCAAACTTCTAAAAATAACATGGGTGCAAAATGTACTAACAATTCGAGACCGTTGGTTTGTCCGAATAATCGATTTTGATCGTTTTTTAAGTATTCAATACAATGTGAATCTTTTTCTTGCCATTTTTTAAAGACAAACCCAAGTGGGTAATATGCAACACCCATTTAATTATGGCAAGTGTATTGTTATGACATACGCATTTGATTTTTCCAAAATAAAAGAAATTCAAAATAGGACATATGTCACGATCCAAAGGGAGTTGGATACTACCACTTGAGTAGCATGTAATTAGCCCGACTCTATGGATTGAATATCTGGTTAAGTTTTCAATGTATTATTCAAATTTTTAATGTCTCCATTTAAGTTAGCCACATAATAAATATATAGGCCTAATTGCAATTTTGGTCTTGTAAGTATAAGAGGATGACATATTTGGTTATGTAAGTATCTTATGTAGCAATTTTGGTCCTGTAAATTCAAAGAAATGGCATATTTAGTCCTATAAGTATGCTATGTAGCAATTTAGGTCTCGTAATTTTTTCTGTTTGTGCAATTTGGGTCCCATAAGTTTTATTTTTGTGCAATTTTGGTCCCAAATGGGTAAGTCTTTTTTCACCATTTGAGGACCAAAATTGCACAAACTTTGAACTTATGGGACCAAAATTGCACAAAAATCAAAATTTGCGGGATCAAAATTGCCACATAGCATACTTAATGGATCAAATATGCCAATTTTTAATACATATTGTACCAATATTTCTACACATAATAATTACATGACTAAATATGCCACCTCCTTATATTTATAGGACCAAAACTGCAATTAAGCCAAATATATAAAACCCTTCTCACGTGCATAATTTGTTAACATTATAAAAGAAGGATTGATTTCAAAATGAGCATACTTGGACTTATCAGTATACATTTGACCATCATCAACTTGATTTTAATAAGAAAAAACGAAAAACATTATGACGCTTCCTGTCACACAGGGGCGGACGTACATGGGAGTGGAGGGGGGCCCTGGCCCCCCAACATTTTATTTTTTTTCATTTTTATACATAAATTTCTGGTATAATTACATTTGGCCCCCCCAAACCTTTTTGGTAAAAAGGAAAATTACATTAGTTTTGGATTGTAAATTCGTATTTTTGAATGGTTAATTTGACATGTATTTGATAAAAACAAAAAATATATTTTGAATTTATCATGATATAAGATAAATTTTGATCTACCAATCATTGGCCCCCTCAAAGTCGAAACCTGGTTCCGCCCCTGCTGTCACACTCCTTCTCTCACTAGTCACTTGTAACAAGTTGTCAAAATTATATGAATTATGTGCGCTAGTAGACGGGGTCACTTGCTGGCGGGCGGCCCGCCCATCCAAAACACATTTAGTCATTTATATATAAAAACCGGCGGCCCAATATATAGTATCTAGTGGTGGGCGTCGTCGGGCCGAGTAGCTTGAGCTCTGGCCCGATTCTGATTGTTGTGGCTTCAACTAAATCCAGTTCGACTAAATTGACCAGCAGGCATTTTTTAAACAATTCGAGCACATGGCTCAAATCTTGCTGTGTTTTGATACTACATGAAGTTGGACTCAATGACTTTTCTATTTGAGTATTCAATCAGATATCAAAACAAGATAACAAAACAATAAAAGAAATTTTGCTATATAAACCAACGAGATAAACCCTATAAATTAGGTGTTAGTTGCCTAAATTACTAATATAAATGGCAATAGTGTAAAATTAAGAGATATTCATTACTTCCAATAAGTTGTAACCGTATTATTTTTAGTATTAATCTTAATTGATTATATTTCTTTACCAGAAGGCGAAAAATTAGCACAAACCAAAACAATTTATTCTACTGAGTTTTTCTTTTTTTGGTATATTTGTTGTTGTTCTGTTTCCTAATTTGTAATGACTAATTGTGTATTTACAAGACTATTAATGCATATTTACAAATGACGTGTTGCTATAATATGAATTGTATATTAGTTTTAGTCAGTAGTTTATATGCATACTTAGAATACATATAATGCATAGTGAGAAACGAAATAATTGTTTTATTAATTCTATTATGTTAATTTTTGTTTATATCGTAGTTCAAACAATTTATTTCTTGTTTAGAATGTTAGTTATGCATTTTTATAAGAACGTTATTGTCCCCATTTTCATGACAATTCTTTTACTATAATGGTTCACAATTGACTGCTCATTTAGAATGTATGTTATGCATTGACAGCATTGTTTTGAGATCGTTATTGTCCAGTTTCATGATAATTCTTTTTCAATCTTATATATTGGTTCACAATTGATTGTTTATTCAGAATGCCAATTGTGCATGTTTTTGAGAGTATTATTGTCTAATTTCATGATTTTTTTTTCTTTCAATCTTATATATTGGTTTATGATAATTATGTATTTCTCGTAACTCATGCAACTAATTGATACCAAAAATAAAACTAATTGATGCAATTTATCGGGTCTAATGTATTTTACATAATTGCGCTTGATATTAATAAATTAGGCCCCTATCAACTAAATTTTAGGATTAAATCTTGACCATTAATTCTTAATTACCAAGGATCGTGACTAGTCCACAGGAATTACACTAGGAAGGAATTATCATTTTTTTTTTATCCAATTCATATGTATATATATATATATATATATATATATATATATATATATATATATAGAATAGGATCAAATGAGACCACATTATTAGAGTGAGGCAGTGTGACTAATCATGTCCACAAATCTGTAATTTTAGATGGTTGAGATTCTCTCAATTTAATGGTTTTTTTAATGTATTTTAAATCAGAAAGGGTAATATTGTAATTGTATAATTAGATACTTTCCATCAAATTGGTAATTGTTCGATCGTTATCCCCCTCAAATTTCATGTTCTTCCGTAATTGAGATCATTTCAATCTCGGACTCACCTTTCGGCTACAATCTCAAAGTTCCCCAAACCCAATTCCTATGGTTTTGTTTCTTTTTTGAAGTCCTCGTATTTGACAAAAACATCAGAAAATCTCTGTTCTCTGTGATTATATTTGTAGAATTTTTGTTTGAGGGTTTTGATTTACGGTTTGAGAAAGAGAGGTATTTTTTTTAATTGTTCTAGAAAGAAGAAGATATGAGTTTTCAAGATCTATAATCGGGTCGTTGGTTTTTCTGTTTTAGTGTTTTTAATTCTCTATTCGCTTGAACAAATCGGAAAAACTTGTGATATTTGTGATTGTGAAATCAAAACTAGAATTGGGGAAAAAAATGTTGTTGCTGATGGAGAGGCTGAAAATCAATTATTAATATCTGAAGAAATTAAGAGCCCAGATTTTGACGAAATTGCGGAAGAAGAAGAAATAAAATTCCAATTAGTGCGAGTTACGAGAAATCAGGTTTTTACGATGGGTTTTTGGATACTGGTGGAAATAATGGGGATGATAATTGTGAAAACATGGGGATTAATGAGGATAATTGTGAAGGGAAAGAAGAATTTATTGATGATGATTGTGAAAACATGGGGATTACTTATATGTTTTTCGATGTATACTTATATGTATTTTGTTGTATAAGTAGTTAATTTTTTATGTGTGTATTTATGTTTGTTAGATATTTATGTGTTTTGATGTATACTTATATGTGTTTTGCTGTATACATATATTTGTTGAAAAAATTAGGAGATTTTTGTTGTATACTTATATGTGTTTAAATGCTTATTTAGTTAAAGTTTACCATATGTTTTTATATATTCTGCTCTAATACTTTGTTTTTTGTTTTTGGTGGCGGGGGATCGGTATTTTGTTAAATGGCTAAAAGAGGTAGAAAAAGTGAACAACAAGCGTCGAGGAGATCAGTATACATAGTTTGATTTTATTGTATAGTTAGACATAGTTTCTATCGTATATGTAGTTTGATTTTGTTGTATAGTTAGACATAGTTTCTTTGTATAGGTTGTTTGATTTTGTTGTACATTAGACATAGTTTACTGTATACATAGCATGATTTTATTGTATAGTTAGACATAGTTTACTGTATAATAATTTAGTTAATTGATTTGTGTCTATTAGTTGTTGATTTTTTTAATTATTGTCATTTGGTATATCGTAATTATTAGTCTGTCAAGAATAATCTTGTTAATTAATTCCTTAATTCACGGTCCCCACATGTTTTTGTTTGACTATTTTAACATGCAGTAAAATTATGTTAAACATACAAAAAAATAGTGTAAAGTATACAACAAATATATGATAAATGTACAGCACAATAATGAACGTGATTTTCTCTCTCTCTAATTGATTTACTCAATACACGGTCCCCACATATTAATGAGCGTGATTATCTCTCTATAAATGGTTCCTTGATTCACGGTCCCCACATGTTTTTGTTTGACCATTTTAATATACAATAATATTATGTTAAACATACAGCAAAATAGTGTTAAGTATACAACAAATCATTGATAAGTGTACATCATTCTGCATGGCAGAGCACATGCGCGTTATTTTCTCTCTCCAGCGCGATTTTATCGCGATTTTCTCTCTCCCCACGTGATTTTCTCTCTCCTAATAACTGATTTCATATTTGGATGGTCCCCCACATGTTTGTTTTGACAATTATACCCTTATTTTGCCTTAATTAAATGTTTAATGTAATTTTAACCCCTATTTATCTTAGCCATTGATATAGATAAGGGAGGGTTGAGATGAGTCCACATTGTCTCACTATAATATGTGGTCTCATTATAACTTCCCCTATATATATATATATATATATATATATATATATATATATATATATATATATATAGGGGGAGGATCAAGTTAAACAATGTCTTTAGATGAGACACAATGGACTAATCTCAACCATCCTCCACTATTAATCAATGGGTATGATTTAATGGATAAAAATTATATTAAAATATTAATTTAATCAATATAAGGGTAGTAGGGTAAAATAACATAACAAGTTAGTTACAAAAATGGAATCAAATCTCTTTCTCTCTCATACATCTCTCAATTTCCCCAATCTCACGTCTCTCTCTTTCTTTTTCTCCCCCCCCCCTCTCTCTCTCTCTCTCTCTCTCTCATTCCTCCATTAACACAAATAAAGAAAACTGTGAAGAACTCGAAAATTACAGTTCATGAAAATTACAGAGAAACAACAAGAAAAATCTGTACAATATTACAGAGAAATAACGAACAGTGAGTTCGAAAACTAAAAATGCAATAAAACTCAACTAAATATGCATTATCGGAAAACTATCTATGCAGCGTAAAAAAACTAATATGTAGTACAGTATATCCAACTATGCAAGATGTCATAAACTATGCAACAAAATCAACTAACTATGTATTATCTAGAAACTATTTATGCATTGTGGAATAACTAAATATGCAGTACATTATGTAACATCCCATTTTTTTCCAAAAGCAACATCCCATTTTCATAACCAAATATACATTATATTGAACATATTTATGCAGTGTAGTATAACTACATATGTCGTACGTTATATTCAATTACGTCTTGTTTCCGTAAAACAGTGCCAACAAAATAATTAAATATGCATTATTTGATGTCTAACTATGCAGTAGAAGAACCCTAACTATGTTTGTAAATAAAAATATTTGGAAAGAAAACAGTTCCTTAAATTCCGCCACAAAATCCTAGCAGTGTCAATTTCAGCCCATAAAATCTGACCATTAATTTGAATTATAAAATTACAATATTACCCTTAAAATCAGCGAAAATTAGGAAATAATTTTAAAACTCGAATTAATCACATCCCTTCATTTTTTAAGATCAATGGGTAAGATGAGTCCACACTGTCTCACCTAGGGAGGGTGGTCTCATTTGAACCAAATCCTATATATATGGATTGGTTCAAATGAGACCAATCCCTTTAGGTTAGTCCATGAGACCAATTATAAACCCTTGATTTAAATATTTTAATGGTTGAGATCATTTTTCTTATTTTTGGAATGTAAGGGTAATATTGTATTTTCATCTAAATCGTTTATGAAAAAAATCGTTACTTCCTATTTTTTAGAAAAATACAATCTTTTCTATCCCACCTACCCGATTTTTAGGAGGCAAAAGCCCAATTTCGCCTAAGTCACGCCTTTTCAAATCCTCTTGTGTATTGGGTCTCTTTTGTAATCAAAACTTCTCAAGAAAACCGCCCCTGTTGAACGGCTTGCGACACTCTCGAATTTCCGTCTTTTTCTCCATTTTAGCAAGTTCTCTGCAAATATTTTGACCGTACTCTCCACACTCTCGTGCTCCCTGTTGCGCCCAAGTTCGTTCGGTGTTTGGAGGCATGCGATTTCATAGAGACGAACTAGGGTTTTGGGTTCGGTGCGTTTCTTGATTTTTCTTAGGTATTTCCAGATTTTACCCACATATTTCATATTTTGTGTTTCGAAGGTAACATTGTTCTTGTGTTTGCGCCCTTTTCTGTTGGATTGTGTTTTTTTGTAATTAAGGAAAAAAATTTGTATTGTTCAATTAAATATACAAGATTAAGAGGAATATAAACAAGTATATGTGTTAAGTTTTCATATACGTATCCGGTAGTTTTTGAGTTGGGTTTTATGGTGTATTCCAAGTGTCGGATAAGTTGTGCTAAAAAAATTCTTTTGCTATATTGGGAAAAAAAAAAGTAGTTGGTATTTGAAACATTGTCCTCCGACTAATATACAGATGTTATATACTTAGTGTACATATATGTCATGTTAAATATACAATTTGTAGTGGTATGTGAACTGGAAGATGATTGCAGATTATATATACTAAGTAAACACATATGCAATGTTAAACATACTTAATTTAGTGGTATCTAAACATGCAATGGTATAAATTTGACATATATGAATTGCTTGTATTACTTATACAAATTTGTTATATTAAATATACAAGTTAATATGGAATGTCAACAGAATATCTTATAAATTTTTTATATATGAATCTTGTGCTTATTTTGTGTTGGGGGTTTTGTTGTATTCCAATTGTACAGATTATATGTGGGTTGGTTTTTTTTACATGGGGATGTTGACAAATTCCAATTATAATTTTTATGCTAAGTTAAATATACAATTTTGAATTGGAAACATGCTAATGCATAATGCATATGACATATGAGTTGGTGCTATGTTTTTTTACACAGGAGCTTTTGTGTTAAAAAATGTCAAGTGAAGAAGAGGAGAGAGAAGTTGGCAGTGGTGAGGAAGAGAGTTCCGAATATGAGCAGCCTAAAAAAAAGAGGCAAAGGATCGATCGGACTACCCGGAACGCAAATAAGGGCGAAACCAAGGTTATTGTGGATGCTCTTCGCGCCTTAAACCCTGCATTTAAGTCCTACAATCATTGAGATGGGATTTGGTAGTCTATTTTCTTTAAAAATTGATGATTTTAATAAGAAGCTTACATACTGGCTGGTTGAAAACTTCAATGCACTAAGTAGCGAATTGGTTTTCGAGGATGGTAGGCGTATTCATCTCGATAGGGAAGATGTTGGTAGGTTCCTGGGGTTCCCCGATGGTGACATTGTTATTGAGAAGAAGAAAAAATTCGAAAAATGTGCGTTGTACGAAGAGTGGAAAATAATGTTTCCAAATTTCCATAAGGTGACAGCAGGTGATTTGGCTTTTAGGATGATGCAGTGCGTAGATGGGGGGGACTGGTTTCATAGACATTTTGTTACGCTCATTGACAGTGTACTTATTGGGAATTTACAGAGTGGATATATCAATCCACTTATTCTCAATTGCCTTGACGATGTTTCAAAAATAAGGGAGTTCAATTGGTGGGATTATACCTTGAATACCCTTTTATCCAAAAGACTCAAATGGGACGAGATGAACAAGTATGAGTTCAATGGGCCGGTTCTGTTGTTAACGGTAATGTCATCATGTATTTGCATTTTTGCATTTTTAAAATCTATTGTGTTGTCACATTTACAATTTTGTATATGTTTTGCAGGTGTTTTACTTGACAAAGGTCGGTGTACTAGCAGAGATGTGCCGAGGACATTACCGCATTTCCTTCATGGACGATGGAAAAGGTTAAGAAAAGAATTCGTAAAGAGTTCCTACACGGTGTATTTGGGCAGGGATATGTGGAGGCTCCATATGTTGGTGCGGTTCCATTGCAACCTCGGTTGGAGGGATTGGTCATCGACCAAGGAAAACAGTCATTTATTCCCGAGTTTTCGTCGGCGGGCGGTGGTGGACAGGTATATAAATAAACTTGCATCAATAAGTTCATTGTTATTTTTTGGGGCAAATTATGTGTACATTCTATTTTTTGTATGTACAATTAGCACACACTTGTTGTATAAATAGTTTTTGCATACTTTGAAAAAACATTTGTTGAATATTTGTATGGATAGCTCAGTATGTTTGTTTACATTGGTTACATAGTTGTGTAAGTAAATTTTATACTAAGTATTTTAATAGTGTTTTGGATGTTGAATTTTTGGATGTTGTATGGATAGTTCACTTTTGTTGTATACATGGATTACTTATGTTGTGTATATATTTTTATGTGTATCAAAGTTGTAGTTCATGACTGTGTGTTTGTATATTTTATTTGACACATGTTGTATATTTAGTTGACACATGTTGTATATTTGTGTTGTATACCTATTATTATGTATATTAGTCCATAATTTTATTTTATTTATGTTGTATGCTTATTCTTTGTATACTTTTGTCTATGCATAGATCACATTTGTTGTATATGTATTTATATGTAGCATTTTGTAATTTATAGAACAGATCTCGTATATTTAGTTGACAAATGTTGTATACTTATATTCCAGATGTTGTACACTTTTTGTAGTATTTATTATTTCATTTAATTTAACATTCCTTATATAAAATAGTAATATTTGTTCATCCATTTTGATTAGTTATACTTGTATTTCGGCAGGGATACATTTCAAAGATTAAGTCAAGGATTGCTCGCCTTGCTTCCGATGTGGTTGAAATAATATCCTTGATACGGACGCCCGTCCTGGGAGGTGATCGAGGTCCCTGAATTTTCTGAGATTGGAGTGCTTGCGAAAAATTTGATTTGTCATAAGACGGTTCATGAGGGCACATGTGGCGGAGATGTGGTTGGAAGCGAGAGTCAGCAGGCCGAAGCTTTTTGGAGCAACCCTGAAAATATTGCACTGCTAGAGAAGATGGAAGCAGCTATATGTAAGCGGGACGAGTTTGAGAAATGGAGTGGTGATAAGCCTGACAAGTCTGACAAGCCTGACCAGCCAAGTTTTAGTCTTGGTTTAACACAAGAACCCACCACTGATAAATTGGACTTGGTTGTCGAGACCTCTCGATTGTTTGAGAAGAATGTGCCTGCGGTCCGTGGACGTGTCAAGGTGAGAGAGGGGCGATGATTTGGAATTAGACAATATTGGGGTATTTTTTTCCACATTTTACATGCCTGTTTATTTTTGATGTTTTGTTGTATATGTTTTTTACTATAGTTTATTTTGTTTTTTTAGGATCAGAGTAATATGAACGCTGATGATGGTTTGGATGTGGGTTTGGTTGGGAAGGAGATACCAAAAAAGAATAGCGAGAAGATGCCGCTTTATCGGCGAAATGAACCGCGAAGAAAAAGAAAAATCGAGACGTTGACGCCCCCGCTTGTTGAGAGACGGGTTGATGTGTTGTCGAAGTTAATCGAAAGCAAAACATGATTGTGAAGTGGTTGTTTGAGAACCCTGTTGAAAAGTAATTTTTATATTTTATGACAAAATATACTATAAATTTTTTTATAACGGGCCGATTATTCTTTTTTTCATTGGACATTATCTTGCAGGGACGAGGAAATCTTCAAGACTGGCAACATGATCATAACAAGGGAGGACTTTGTGACGATGCGCCCTGGAAGTTACCTGAGCATATCACTGATTGATGTATGGACGAAGATTTTGAATGCCAAGGAGTTGTTAAGGAGCAAGAGCTCGCCTTTATAGATTTTTTTGCTACCACATATTCAACTGGTATTGCATTTTTTTAATTTCATTAAATTTCAATGCATGAAATCAGAAAATATTTTGCACGTGCATGCTTGTATGTTTTTGGTAGTTTCTCTCAATTTTTTGTTTGATTGGTTGTGTGTTTATTAAGTTAAAATTGTGTTATTTGATATGTCGAGTTAGTTTTTTTTAGTTAGGCAGGTATGTTTTTTTAGATGGGAAAAAATGCACGTCTAGTATTGTGATGCTATTTATTTAGTGTATTTGTTTGTATACTTAGGAATGATTAATTGTATAGTTGGTCCAATAGATTTGTTTTCTTAGTTTACTGGATTTGTTTAGTTTTATTATAGAAATGTATAGTTAATTAAATATGATTGTCTGACTTAATTCACGGGTCTTCTTGTTTTATTTGTGTATCTAATTGTTTTGATAGTACATTGAATTTGTTTAAATAGCTCAGTCGCTTTGTAATTACAGGAATGGCTAATATCATATCTATTTCAGTGTGTTTGTTTATGTAATTCAGCGGATTTGTATAGTTATTGACATTGAAATGTATATTTAGTTAACTAGTCTTGTTTTAAGTTTGATGGATGTCTATGTTTTGCCACATTTCATGCAGCTTTTTCCCATTGTTACAAGTTCAGAGGCAATCAGAGGCAACTAATGATAGTAGATCCTTTGACGTATTTTGTCAAAGTCTTGACGCTGAGATTGGTGATGCCAACCCAAAGAAGTTGCAGGCGTATGAGATGGTATATTTTTTTTTTACTTTCATTTAAAATCATTAACAGTTATTTTGTATTGTTTTTATGTCTTGTGTTTTTTATTATAGTATGTTAGATTTTTACAATGATTTTTTTGTTTTATACAGTTTTTCTTTCCGATATGTAAGAGTGAACACCTCTTTGTTATTGTGTTCGACATGAAGAGGAGTTGTATGGAGATATTGGATAATTCTTCGGTTGGAGGAAGCAAGTGCAACAAGTATGAAGATGTGCCTGCAAAGTTGGTGAGTTTTGTATTTTTAGTTTTTAGTAATTGTATTGTTAGCTCATATAGTTGTTTATTTTTTGTAAGTTGACCTGAATAACTTTGATTTTTTTAAATGTTTAGTTAGTTTGATGTTTTTGTGTTTGTAGTCTGGTGGAGTTGTGTAAATTGGATAGTTATGTATTTTGTATACTTAGCTCATATAGTTGTTTATTTTTTGTTATGTTGACCTGAATAACTTTGAATTTTTAAAATGTTTAGTTAGTTTGAAGTTTGTGTGTGTGTAGTCTGGTGGAGTTGTGTAAATTAGATAGTTTGAATGCCTTATTATCCATTTTAATTTATTACATGCATTAAACATCTGTTTTCTTATTCATCAGGGATGTTTTTTTGCCCAGTACTTGATGAGCAGAGGTTGTGAGCATATGGGACAGGAGATATTGCTGCTTAGCCCATAAAGAATATCTATGCCATGGAGAGATGCCAAAAACAAGGTTGACTGTGGAATCTTTGCAATGCGGCATATGGAAACGCGTATGGGGGGAGAGTCCGAGAGATGGTCACCTGGGCTACAAAAGGGCAATGCTAGTCTTATGTGTACTTTTCGCTCCAAGTACACTATCGCTATTTTCTTAGAGGACATGAACGAGTTAAGGAGAACAATCGGAATGCAAGAAGCATTGCACTGGCAAGAAGCCGACGTAGTAGTTTTAGTGCATGGGAAATAGTAGTGGTGATTGTGCTGACATATTAGTTGTTCATGTTTAGTTGGCTTTGGTAGTGGTTTGGTCTTTGGGAGTTCGTACACATTTCAAGGTTTTTAGCACTTGTTTATTTTTGCAATCGAACATTGATTTGTGTTGTTAGTAGTGTATGTAGTTTAGATTTCTTTGCAGGTCGTTATGTTGTACTTTTAATTAAGTAATTTGAATTATATACTTAGTTTAGGTAGGTTTTTAGTTGGAACTGTATACATGGTTTATGATTTTTGAACAGTTTGTAGGTGTCATGTATTAATAGGTATGTAGAATTGTTTTTGAAATCAATATATTTGTTTAATTAAATCAGCTGAATTGTACTTGTACATATTTATGTAATTTTCTACAATCTGACCTGTTTTTAGTGAGCAAAGTTTTCGTTGTTTTTTGGCTATGTATTTTATATAATGGACTCGTGTAGATAGGCCAGTTAATATGTATCGTTTGACATTTATTATTATTTGTTTATACAGACAAATTTAGTTGTATTTTTGGTAATTGAAATTGTATACTTAGTTAAATCAATTGTTGTTAGCTATGTTCAATTAAGTTTTTTTGGGTATTGGAATTGTGTATGTTATTTCAAATGAACTCGTATATTGTATAATAGACTTTTGCTTAAGTAGACAAGTACATCCGTATGTTTTGGTAAATGGGTTGTATAGGTAGTAAAATCGTGTTTCGATCCAAAAGTTATGCAAAATGTATACGTGAATGTAAAAAATCAATTCCAAAGAGAATTAAACAGTAACAAATTGTTCTTACATATAGTATAAAACCATACTAACATATTCTTCATCCAAAACGTTATTAAAGGTAAAAACATTATACTATGGTGTGGTGTTGCATTTTGGACATGTCCTCATCAAGTTATGTGTCCCGATCTCACCACAAGTTCCACACTTTCTTTTGAGTTTTGTGATTGCTTTGATGGCTTTCTCTCTCGGCTTAGAATTTACTCCGCACATTACTTCCGCTCCCCTTGTTTTTGGCTTGTTTCGGTGGCAATACGTAAATATCAAGATGTGAGGTTGAGCCACACAGTTTCCATTACCGACGTTTGCTTCCCATAGATGGTGCATGCGGTGATCTTTTAACAATTTGACCTTTTCTTCCATCGACACAAGACGTGATAAATTCGATAATTTGTCAATATTTCCTTGTGCTAGGCCAATGCAACTGTGGAAATTGGACCAAAGGTTGTTTAGTGTTACCGATGTTATGTCTCCCCCGGCGAACTGATAAATCTGGCCAGTTTTTGTGTGTGGTGTGATTGATGCAGACTTCATCCATCGCCGTGCAAAAACTCCCTAGGAATCTCCTGGATAGTCCTTTAGGACCACAAAAGCATGACAACACAACAGGCCTGTTTGTTCAAGTTTTTTGCAGCTGCATTTTATCAATGTTTCCGTCTTATATTTTATGACATCAAATATACTATCTGTTTTGTCTTTAATTTTGATGGCTCAAAAGCTACTCTAGAAAACCTTAGGCAAGTGCACCTATCGTTTTGTAGTATAGATTATTGAGTACCGAGTGTCATTCCCACGAAGATTGTAAGTACTAATAATTACCGTCTTTTTGTTATCTAATCTAGTAATTTTCAGAGTTTTGTTTGTTAAAATGGAAAATGAAAAATAGAGAATTTAAGATAATTGCAACTTACAAAAAGAAATCAAATAAAAATAGATTGTAGAATGAGAAATCAAGAGATAGAAATGGGTTGAATGTAAATCCTCTAGAATGTTTTTGTGATTCAATCAAGATAAAAATACAACCATAAGCCCTTAAGCAAAAACCAACCTCTTTTAATAAAATCTCATGTTATGTGGATCGTAGAAATTCCCGATTTAAGTTAAACCCTTTCTCAAGGCGAAAAACTCCTAATCTCAAGTTGATTAACTCAAATCTCTTTCTAGTTAAAACCCCCAAAATTACATTATAACGATTTATGAATTCCCATATTAGGTTTGACCCTAATTCGTAAGATTTATGTCGCCCTATATCTAGGATTGCATGCAACTCTTTTCACTTATATAGGTTCTTTCCCAAAGATAAATCTCTCGATTATCCGATGAGGAATAGATATCAAATTAATATACCTAAAATAGTAACTTGAATGAATTAAACATGATATAAGTGAATCACACAAGACATGAGAATTTTATTAAAAACATACAAACCTTAATCACAAATCCATTCTAGAGTTCATTACATTCAAACACTAGTAGTTTAGCTACTCATGATTTTGACAAAAGAATAAATTACACAAAAAGATTTAAGTGTTATAGACATGGTGTACTTATCTTTCTCAAAATCTCAATGACTTCTTCCTTGATAGATGATGTTGATCCAAGCCTTCTTCTCCAATGTTGCTACAAGCTTACTCCTCCAAGACCTCTTGATCCCAATTCCACTCAAAATGTTGGACACGATGAATATTTTCTAAGTATCTATGATGAATACACAATGAATCTCTATATGAATGAATATTACATGAATGAATTTCCCAACTCAAACTCTTGGCTTTTATAGGCACCATCTTTGTGAAATACCATATTAACAAATGCTCCATTTCCATGCTTGTTAGTTGAATCATTGTGTGCACATTCATGGTTGAGTTGGTTGAATCATTGTATACACATGACAATACTTCACTTTCATTGGTTGAGTTGGTTGAATCATTGTGTCCACATGACAATTGAGGAGATAATTGAGTTTTGGTGCAGAAGATGAGGTGTGAAAGTTGCTCAAAGGTTGTCAAAAAGCAAAAGTCTCCATTATTTCCGCCAAAAGAAGAAAAATTGTTGAGCCGAGAGAAAACACGGTCGTGCTTTTAAAAAAGCACGGCCGTGTTATAAACACGGCCTGGCCGTGTTTTCTTCGCAAAAAGGGATTTTCTCGGCAGGTGTGCTTTTAAACATGGTTTGGGCGTGTTTTGATGTTTTGCGTGTGAGGAAACACGGCCGTGCTTTGTAAGCACGGCCTGGGTGTGTTTTTCTGCTTTTTCTTGTTTTCTTCCTTTTGAAGCATGGCCATGTTTCCCAAAGACACTAGGGTGTGTGTTCTCGCACGAGATCTTCTTCTTGCCTTCTTTTTAGACTTTGTTTTTTTGTTCGTATTTTCATACGAAATCATACGAATTTGCTTCAAGTCTTTACCTTCATCATTCAAAACAAGCCAATGTGATTTTTCTTGATTTTATTGATTAATGAACTAAAAAGTTAAAGAAATTATCTAAAAAGGTTTAAAAAAAATGTGAACAAAAATGCACTTATCAAACCGCCTCCAACTTGGAAATTTTGCTTGTCCTCAAGCAATTTTTAAGACAAAGAGTGGGGTTGAAAACAAAAATGAGGTATCTATTTTCATAATTTCGACATGTTTGAAGTAAATCGCTAACCTTTTTATTCCCAATTGAGCCAATCGATTCGTTCTTCCAAGTCAACCAATTTGTTAAAAAGAGGGTGAATTCAGTAAATGGAATCGTTTAATCATCGCAGTTGTCATATCACATGAATTGTTAATCATTCGCTTAGACCAAATACAAGAATGTAATGATAAAAGAAGATGTTCAAAAACTCGGGTTTTTTTTTTAGTGCATATAATTATAAATTAGGACATTTTTTTTTTTTTGAGGTAAACTTCCACTAGGTTTAAATTTTGAATGCTTTCCAAAAACTCCTAGGGTGGTTTCCCATACTCATATTTGTCTTTGCTTTTACGTAAAAAGACAAACATGGGGCTCATGAATGCTCCTAGTTACTAAGCAAAGAACAAACAGAGGAGTATAACCTCGATTTGTCCTTTTTTATAAAAATATATATATTTTTTTTTCGATTATGGATTTTTTTTTAAACCCGAATAATGATTTCTCCAACAATCATGACACAAAGTATCTAATTTTAAGCAAAGTCCAAACTATTTTCATGACATTAAACTCTTTTGGCCAAATTCATCCTTTTACTAGAGTCACACGGTTTTTCAAACATTTTGGCGATTTGAATTCAAAAAGATGACTTTTTCTGAGAAAAATGGTTAAAATAAATTCACAAACAACTTATCGAATTGTAAAAAGAAATATCTCATGTTTATTTACAAGAGATTTAAAAGTGCATAAAAAAAAAAAAAAATAAAAAATAAAACATCCACACAAATTAATTAAAAACGCAATCCCACACAAAATAATTAAAAACGCAATCCCACACAAAACTAAAAAAAAAAGTAAAAATTATCCAAATATGCTGATAAATCTCACCACCTCCAACTTCAAGGGTCACATTGTCCCCAATGTGAAGAAGGAGATGTGATACAGTCCAGATTAAAAAGCGTAAAAAAAATGAAACAAGAAAAATACGACCTTCATTGTGGTGGTGGTGGGAAATGTCCTTGCGAAATATGCCATTGTTGGATACGATCCATCATGGCAAAATAGATCACCGCTTGTTGTTGTATTGTTGTTGTTCTTTGTTGTTGAAGATTCATGAAGAATTGTTGTTGTCGTTCTTCAATTCGAGCGTAATGTTGCGTCATCATTTCCCCTTGGCGATCCAATATAGCTCGCTGCTCCATTTGCTCCAAACGAATGGCGTGGAGAAGAGATCTAGTATCATCCATGGGGTTGGTGGTTGCCTTGGTGGTTGTGACGCCGAGGAGCATCAATATCCGTTCCTCACTTTGATAGGCATCTGTGTCGGAGGAGGCCGGGCGGTGCGGGTAATCGGAATGCATCCGGTTATCACCTTGTGGGTACATCATCTTCCAATTGTCCGGGTCCCGAACCGGCGTGCGAAGGATCCGCAATGGATGTGTGTAGTCCGTATTTTTGAACCTTAAAGCATAACCCATCCCGCTCCGTTGAATCATTCCCATAGCAATACAAGATTCAAAGTCGATCCGGGTTGGTCCCCGGGCTTGCTCAAGTCCTGCGAGGTTATAACCATAATGGGTGGCGATAGGAGTAATAAGGCCACCAATGACGATTTTACCTCGCTTTTTTTGCTCACTTTGAGAAAATGCTTGGCGAGATAAGAACCCGTGTCGGTGAAAGAAGAATTCACCATTGACCATAGAAAATAGAGCTCATCAAGTCGGACGACTCCTTCGCTTTCGCCCCGGCCAAATAGTGTACTCGAGAGCACCCAATGGATATAACGGAAGCAAGGATTGACAATGCATGAGGATTTTGATGAAGAAGGATTATATTCCAGCTCATGTGTAATTGCTTGCCAAAATTGTCGATCACGGAACCCCAATGGCTTTATACGCAACCCATTTGTGGGTAAATCATAGATAGAATTAAATTCGCCAATGTGAGTTGGTGATCATTGTTGAAGAGCCGAAATGTGATACGTCCTTCTTCAAATAATGTCGGCCGATGTGATCTCAAAGATCATAGAACTCGTAAATTCTAATGTGAGACGGATGTAGGTGGGTGTGGCTAGATTCATGAAATATCCCCACCCAAGTTGATTGAACATCCAATCCACATCCGACGCAAATGGCGAGCCCATCCAAGGTAGGGTTATCTCGAGAATTGTGTGTTAATGATGTGACGTTGGGCCGCATTTGATATTGAGCTTCATGATCATTATCTCGAAAGATATACCAAACGGGTTGGTAGGGACCGGTGGATCAAGATGAATGGCTCGGCGACCGCCGTGTGGGGGCCACGGAGGATGAAGCATCACCGACGCCCTCGTTTCGACTGGGATTCCTATGTCAACATAAACTTACAACAACGTGAAAAATCATTCTAAGAGACATAGACAATATCCCAGGCATGAAAAAGCATCAATTTTTTAAAATTCCACCATATCAAAACCTTTATTCAACAAGAATCCATCTTCACAAGCTATACATTCCATTTGCAACAATGATTCAACAACATCCCTTTTTCAACATCTCAATAATAGCAATTCAACTAAAACAAAGATATCTCAACAACAATTTAGGAACATTAATCATATGACTCCAAGTCTAACTCTTCAAATTGAGTTCATGAATATCAAGAACAAATGACCAATTCCTCAATTTAGCAAGATAAAAACATCACAAGATTAATTTCTCATCATTACCACAAGAACCAAGAAATTACCACAAACAAACTCAATTAAACTCACAAAAATTCACAAGAAATATGTCATAAAAAGAGATTCATGATTTTACCTTTAGTATCAACTATCCAAATTTTAATTTCCCTACCATTCAATTTTTAGGGCATGAAAAATTGGCAATACAAATTCATGAATTTGCTAACTACAACATAGGATAATCTTCACAACAACACACAAATATACCAATTTAAACAAATCAAAATTCGAAATTGAAAGGAAAAGAAGAGAAGAGAAGAACAACACATACCTTGAAGACATTGTGAGGAGGAAGAGATGAGAGCCTTGTGATGTGAAAGTGTGTGGTGTGCGTGAAGATTTTGGAAGAAAAGAGAAAGAAATTGGTGATTTTGGGGTAGGGTTTGAGAAAAGGGGAAGAAATGAAGAAGAAGAAGTGGGTTTGGGGAAGAAAATAGGGCCAAAATCGAACCCCCTGTTTTGTTTTCCAGACAACACGGCCAGTCTTTCAAAGCACGGCCAGCCGTGTTCGACGTGTGTTTCAGCCCTTTTTTTTCGTCTTTTTTTTTCGATTTAAAACACGGGCGTGTTATTTAACACGCCCTTGCCGTGTTCTGTACGAATTTTTACCCAATTTCTTTTTTTTTCCGATTTAAACCACGGGCGTGTTAATGAACACGCCCAGGCCGTGTTATGTACGCAAAACCCAGCCTTTTTTTTAACGAATTAAAATACGGGCGTGTTTTTAAACACGCCCAGGCCGTGTTTTCTGCGTGAATTGTCAACATGGCCTGAATTGAAGAACACGGCCAAGGTGTGTTCGTCAATTGATTGATGAACACGGCCGTGGTGGAGAAACACGGCCAGGCCGTGTTTTTATTATTATTATTATTTTTTTAATACACACAAAATGCCGGGTTGCCTCCCGGATAGCGCTTCGTTAATGTCGTATAGCTGGACCTGTTTTACCTCTACTCGTGTGGTGTATTTTGGGGGTCGTTAAGACGGATGGAATCTCGATAACTATCATCGATGGTGCCCCCAAAATAAAGCTTTAGACGATGTCCGTTTACCTTGAATGTTCCCATTTCCTTGTGCGTGATTTCAATAGTCCCGTAAGGGAACACTTGAGTAATAAAGAATGGGCCTGGACCACCGGGATTTTAACTTACCTGGGAATAGTCGGAGTCAGGAATTGAAGAGTAACACTTGATCACCAGGTTGAAATTCTCTTGTTTGCTTAATGCGCTTGTCATGCCATTGCTTTGTTCGCTCTTTGTAAATTCTCGAGTTCTCGTATGCCGAATTTTGCCATTCTTCGAGTTCGTTAATCTGCAATAAACGGTTATCTCCTGCACTTGACAAATCGTAATTAAGCATTTTAATAGCCCAAAAGGCCTTGTGTTCAAGCTCAACCGGTAAATGACACGTCTTACCATAAACGAGTCGGTATGTAGTAGTCCCTATTGGCGTTTTGAAAGCCATTCTATAAGCCCAAAGGGCATCGTCGAGTTTGAGGGACCAATCCTTTCGAGAGTGTCCAACCATTTTTTCCAAAATTCTTTTTAATTCGCGGTTGGACACTTCGACTTGACCACTAGTTTGAGGATGATAGGCGGTGGCGACTCGGTGTGTGACACCATAACATTTTAACACTTTGTCAAATTGACTATTACAAAAGTGAGTGCCTCTATCACTAATGATGGCTCGTGGAGTACCAAATCGGGTAAAAAGTTTTTTGAGAAAATCTACCACCACTCTAGCATCATTTAGGCAAGGCTTGAGCTTCTACCCATTTAGACACGTAATCAACGGCTACCAAAATGTATTTATTGCCAAAAGACGCGGAAATGGTCCCATAAAATCAATACCCCAAACATCAAAAATTTCGCAAACAAGAATACCGTTTTGGGGCATTTCATTTTTTTAAGAAATATTTCCCGCTCGTTGACAATTATCACAAGTTTCAACATACCGTTTTGCATCTTGGAAAAGTGTAGGCCAATAAAATCCTGACTCAAGGACCTTTCGTGCCGTGGTATTCGCTTGATAGTGCCCACCGGTGGGTCCTTTGTGACAATGATTCAAAATGGAGATCGTTTCAGGAAGTGCGACACATCTTCGTATGATTTGATCCGCACAAATTCAGAAGAGGTGGGGATGGTCCCAAATATAGTGTTTGAGGTCCGAAAAAAATTTCTTCTTTTGTTGATGGGTCACTTTCTTTCTTAGAACTTTTCCTGTAAGATAATTAGCAAAATCTGCAAAACCAAGGACTATCAATTGAAATTGAGTTCAAGGAAAAGAGTTGTTCATCCGGAAAGAATCTTTGATATGTCCTTTGTGTTGCTTGTTGGTGTCGAGTGCTCAAGCCTTGACAGTGATCGGCGGCAAGATTTTCGCACCGTTAATCTTTGATTTCCACATCGAATTCTTGGAGTAAGAGTACCCATCGAATTAGTTGTGGTTTTGCATCATTTTTGTCAAGCAAATAACGTAAAGCAGTGATTCGTATAGACAATGACTTTTGATAGGATCAAATATGAGCGAAATTTGTCAAAGGCGAAAACTACCGCAAGTAACTCCTTTTCGTAGTTGTATAATTGGGTGAGCGGGATTTAGAGTTTTACTTGCGTAGTAAATTGGTCGGAAATGCTTATCTTTTCGCTGCCCAAGCACCGCACCTACCGCATAATCGCTGCATCACACATGAGTTCGAATGGTTGAGACCAATCCGAGCTACCATGATGGGAGAAGTGGTGAGTTTTTCTTTCAAAGTATTGAATGCTTGAAGGCATTCATCATTGATATGAAAGACCGCATCCTTCTCTAAGAGGCGAGTGAGTGGCCGGGCAATTTTTGAAAAATCTTTGATGAATCGCCTATAGAACCCGGCGTGCCCCAAAAAGCTTCGGATTGCCTTCACCGTGGTGGGTGGAGGCAATTTGGAAATTGTCTCAACCTTCGCCTTGTCAACTTCAATGCCCCTGCAAGAAATTTTATGTCCCAAAACAATACCTTCTTATACCATGAAATGACATTTTTCCCAATTAAGAACTGGGATTAGTCTCTTCACAACGAATGAGGACTTTTTTAAGATTTGCAAGACAAAGATCAAATGAGTCCCCAAAAACCGAGAAGTCATCCATGAAGACTTCCATGATATCTTCTACAAGTTCGTCGAAGATAGCAAGCATGCACCTTTGAAAGGTTGCTTGCATTGCACAACCCGAAAGGCATGTGGCGATAGGCAAAAGTACCATAGGGACAAGTGAAAATGGTCTTTTCTTGGTCCTCCTGCTATCGAATCCGAAAATAACCTCGACATGCCATCAAGGAAGCAATAATACAAGTGACCAAATAATCTTTCAAGCATTTGATCAATAAAAGGTAAAGGAAAATGGTCCTTGCGAGTAGCATCATTGAGTCGTCGTGTCGATGCAAACTCGCCAACTCATTCACCGTCCGCATTGGAATAAGTTCATTCTTTTCATTTGGTACCACCGTCATCCCACCTTTCTTTGGAACCACTTGAATCGACTCACCCACCATCGTCGAAATTGGATAGATGAGCCCAAAGATCAAGTAATTTGATTACCTTCGCCTTGAATACCTCTTTCATGTTTGGATTTAAACGACGCCGGGGTAGAACAACCGCTTGAAATTTTCCTCCATCGTAATTTTGTGAGTGCAAAAGGAAGGATTTATCCTTGAATATCGGAGATTTTCCAAGCGATGGTTTTATGTTCCCGTAATATTGCCAACAATCTATCCTTTTGATGAGAAGATAAATTGGAGGAAATAATTACGGGAAGTTTGGCGTTCTCGGCTAGAAATGCATATTCCAAGTGTTCGGGTAACTCCTTCACTCCAACAAAGTGGTGGATCCTCAATGGATGGTTTGATATGCCCCACCTCGTGAGTTTTCAATTTTTTCGAACTCTTTCTCGCTGCTCTGTTGGTGCGTTTTCCTCCAATGCGAGTCAGCATTCCCTAAGAAAGGGGTTTTCATCCGATATACCGCACTTTGAACAATACAAGTCTCCAAGAATTCGTTAGAAATCATGCTTGGTAGAGAATTGGTTATCTCCATATCGATAAGATCAATAGCAAAACAGAGTCATCTTTATCTATCGTATTTTTCATTGATGTAGCGATTTTAAAAATGACTTGTTCATCTTCGACTCTTAAAATTAGTTTGCCATCATGCACGCAATGATTGCCTTAGCAAAGAGCTAAAAATGGACGCCCTAGGATCAAGGGAACTTCGACATCCGTATGTATATCAAGAATTACAAAATCGATCGGAAATATAAACTTATCAACTTTGACCAAAACATCCTCAACAATGCCTCTAGGATATTTAATGGACCTGTCAGCTAATTGTAAGCTCAACCTAGTTGGTTTTGGCTCCCCTAGACCCATTTGTTTGAACAAATCATAAGGCATCAAATTAATGTTAGCCCCTAGATCGGCCAATGCCCGATCAACGACCAAATTACCGACATGACAAGAATAGTGAAACTCCCCTGGATTTTTGATTTTCTCGAGGTAACTTGTTTTGCAAAATTGCCGAGCATTCCTCATTTAATTGCACCATGGATATTTCTTCAAGCTTCTTCTTATTTGAAAGAAGATCTTTTAGGAACTTGCATATTTTGGCATCTCGTGAAAAGGCTTCAACAAAAGGAATATTGATGTGTAATTGTTTAAATAAATCCAAAAACTTACCAAATTGGTCGTCATGTTTGTCCTTACGCAATCGACTTGGATACGGAATAGGTGGTTGGAATTCCTACCATTTTCTTTGTTTCCTCGATACCGTTCGTACATCGTCTAGCTTTGTTCCACTCCTTAGAGTGATTGCTTTTACCTGCTCTCTTGGATTTGGCTCGGTGTTTCTAGGTAAGCTCCCTTGTGGCCTTTCGGATATCATTTTGGCAATTTGACCAATTTGATTTTCCAAGTTGCGAATGGATGCTTCTTGGTTCCTTAAGGATGTTTCGGTGGCCGTGAAACGGGTTTCCGTTGTTTGACGAATTTGGGACAAGAAGTCCTCCAAACTTGGTTTTCGCGGTTGGAAACCGGGAGGTGCAGATCAATTGGGGAGTGCGGTTGGATTAGGCTTTTGTTGACCTTGATTTCCCCAACTAAAGTTCGGGTGTTGATGCCAACGTGGATTATAAGTGTTACTGAAAGGATTATTTTGAAAGGGTCGAGATTGATTACCTAGATAATCCACTTGTTCATGCGGCGGTATCACGTGAGGGCAATCTTGGTGGTTGTGCGATCCTCCACAAGTCTCGCATGAGAAGGCTTGTTGTGGTGGTGGTTTTGGAGCTGCCAACCCGTCAATTTTCTCGAGTCGAGCTTTCTACCGTGCGGCTAGGCTAGTGTAACCACCGCGTCCGCATTGTATACTCCCACTGACCTGTTGGTTTTTCCTCGTACGGATTGCCATTGATAGCCATTCATGGCCATTCCTTCTATGAGATCTTGGGCGGCTTTGGGTGTTTTATTGTTCAATGTCCCCCCACCGCCGCATCAATCATCTGCCTTGTCGATGAGAGCAACCCATTGTAAAATGTTTGGACTTGCATCCAAATGGGAAGACCATGATGTGGGCATTTTCGCAACAATTCTTTGAATCTCTCCCAAGTGTCGTACAAGGTTTCATCGTCCTCTTGAGTGAATGAAGAGATCTCATTCCTCAATTGTGCGGTTTTAGCGGGTGGGAAATACTTTAGAAGGAATTTTTCCGCCATAATGCTCCATGTTGTGATTGTTCCCTTCGGTAAAGTGTTTAACCATTGCTTAGCCCATCCCCGAAGAGTAAATGGGAACAAGCGTAACGCGGATGGCATCGTCGGAGACTCCATTTATTTTGAAAGTATCGCAAATTTCGAGGAAATTCGCGATATGATTATTTGGATCTTCGTCCGATAGGTCATCGAATTGAACAAATTGTTGCACCATTTGAATGACATTCGGTTTGATTTCAAATTATTGGTCGCAATAGCGGGCCTTACGATACTAGACGACGCATCATCCATAGATGGCTTAGCGTAGTCGTACATGGTTCTTTGTTGTTCATCCGCCATATCGGGATCCTTGCTTTTGTTAGTATCCTCCTCGTGGTCCGTACTAATACTTTCCTCCGTGTTGCTACCGGCGGTCTCGCGCTTCCAGATTCGGCGACGAGTAGGCATGCACTGTGGTCAATAAGGAGGATAAGTATAATCCAAGACTTACAAAGATAGATACCTAGAAAGACAATTGATAAAAAAAATGATTAAATTAACAAAAATAAGGTGTTCTTAATATTACAATCCCCGGCAATGGCGCCAAAAACTTGATGGCTCAAAAGCTACTCTAGAAAACCTTAAGCAAGTGCACCTATCGTTTTGTAGTATAGATTATTGAGTACCGAGTGTCATTACCACGAAGATTGTAAGTACTAATAATTACCGTCTTTTTGTTATCTAATCTAGTAATTATCAGAGTTTTGTTTGTTAAAATGGAAAATGAAAAATAGAGAATTTTAAGATAATTGCAACTTACAAAAAGAAATCAAATAAAAATAGATTGTAGAATGAGAAATCAAGAGATAGAAATGTGTTGAATGTAAATCCCTCTAGAATGTTTTTGTGATTCAATCAAGATAAAAATACAACCATAAGCCCTTAAAAAAAAAACCAACCTCTTTTAATAAAATCTCATGTTATGTGGACCGTAGAAATTCCCGATTTAAGTTAAACCCTTTCTCAAGGCGAAAAACTCCTAATCTCAAGTTGATTAACTGAAATCTCTTTCTAGTTAAAACCCCCAAAATTGCATTATAACGATTTATGAATTCCCATATTAGGTTTGACCCTAATTCGGAAGATTTATGTCGTCCCATATCTAGGATTGCATGCAACTCTTTTCACTTATATAGGTTCTTTCCCACCATAAATCTCTCGATTATCCGATGAGGAATAAATATCAAATTAATATACCAGAAATAGTAACTTGAATGAATTAAACATGATATAAGTGAATTACACAAGACATGAGAATTTTATTAAAAACATACAAACCTTAATCACAAATCCATTCTAGAGTTCATTACATTCAAACACTAGTAGTCTAGCTACTCATGATTTTGACAAAAGAATAAATTACACAAAAAGATTTAAGTGTTATAGACATGGTGTACTTATCTTTCTCAAAATCTCAATGACTTCTTCCTTGATAGATGATGTTGATCCAAGCCTTCTTCTCCAATGTTGCTACAAGCTTACTCCTCCAAGACCTCTTGATCCCAATCCCACTCAAAATGTTGGACACAATGAATATTTTCTAAGTATCTATGATGAATACACAATGAATCTCTATATGAATGAATATTACATGAATGAATTTTCCAACTCAAACTCTTGGCTTTTATAGGCACCATCTTTGTGAAATACCATATTAACAAATGCTCCATTTCCATGCTTGTTAGTTGAATCAATGTGTGCACATTCATGGTTGAGTTGGTTGAATCATTGTATACACATGACAATACTTCACTTTCATTGGTTGAGTTGGCTGAATCATTGTGTCCACATGACAATTGAGGAGATAATTGAGTTTTGGTGCAGCAAGATGAGGTGTGAAAGTTGCTCAAAGGTTGTCAAAAAGCAAAAGTCTCCATTATTTCCGCCAAAAGAAGAAAAATTGTTGAGCTGGAGAGAAAACTACGGCCGTGCTTTAAAAGATGGACAGGCCGTGTTCGTCAAATTTGACGAACACGGGCGTGTTTATAAACACGCCTGGCCGCCGTGTTTTCTTCGCAAAAAGGGGGATTTTCTGGCAGGGTGTGCTTTTAAACACGGTTTGGGCGTGTTTTGATGTTTTGCGTGTGAAACACGGCTGTGCTTTGTAAGCACGGCCTTGGTGTGTTTTTCTGTTTTTTCTTGTTTTCTTCCTTTTGAAGCATGGCCATGTTTCCCAACACACTAGGGGTGTGTTCTGCACGAGATTGAGTCTTCTTGCCTTCTTTTTAGACTTTGTTTTTGTTCGTATTTTCATACGAAATCATACGAATTTGCTTCAAGTCTTTACCTTCATCAATCAAAACAAGCCAATGTGATTTTTCTTGATTTTATTGATTAGTGAACTAAAAAGTTAAAGAAATTATCTAAGAAGGTTTAAAAAAATGTGAACAAAAATGCATTTATCAAATTTTGTAGGAACACCTGGTGGCATCATCAATTATCTCTGTAATTGTGCAATCATAGACGGATGCTTCAATTTCTGTGCTAACTTCTGCAAATACCTTGTGTGTATACACTGAAGATGCGTGCTTCTCTGTGGCTATTCATGTCTTGCACTCTGGAAAAGATGTTTGGCATGCGTGGTCTAATTTATCGATTACGTGGCGTTGGGACTCCATTGCGCTTTGAAAGTGCATGAAAAACTCTACCAAATTCGAACCAGGATTGGTAAAATTTCCAAACCAAATTTGTTGGTGCTCTCTCGATCGTGATGTAGTTTTGAGCAAACCACTCATTGGCACATCCGTAAAATATGCGGGTATCCAACTCTTTCTAAGCTCATAAATATGCACGAACCATGTATGCGATGATAGACCAAAGTCACCATAATATCAGCCCATTGAATCTCAAAATCCATTGTTGAAATGTTGGTGTCCCACACGATTGAATTCAAAGATTTCAAATTGTTATCCTTGGATAGAGCGTGACCCACCTTAATGTTTACCTTTTCCATTATATGCCACATGCACAACCTTGTGAATTGCTTTGTTTTGAACACGTTTAATGACATTCTTCATTGCCGGATCTTGGTCCGTCACTATATAGTAAGGTTCACGACCAACAGCTTCTAAGAACTTTCTGAACAACCAAGTATATGATTCTTCGTCCTCCTTTAGTATTAGACCAGCTCCAAACGTGACACATCGTTGATGGTTATCTACTCCCGTAAATGGAGCAAAAACCATTTTGTACCTGCACACCATAAGTATACAATTTTAAGTTAATAAATAATACGAGCACATTGTACAAAATATACAGGAACACATAGCTAAGTGTACAATGTTAGTCCAATATGTATACAGATCCCATCAACTAAATAAACATGGATGCTCTATAAAGATAAAAGTTGTTTCAGTTTTAACAATACACAGTATTTGCATTATTATAAACCCAAGTTGGCATGCAATGACACTCAATTATATGAACAATTTACCGAAAATAAGTATACAGACCTAAAAGGAAAAATTACATATGCCAATGTATTAAATATTCAGTAAAACATCATTCATTGTTCATTATGGAACAAATAATTATACAAATCACATCAACTAAGTAAACATGATATATTTCTGTAAAACTTCTAAAAGTCTGCAACTAAATTCAGCCAAGTATACATATATTATCAACTAAGTAAACATGTTATTTGCAAATTTCATCAAGGGTACAACTTTAATCAAATAAGTATACATATCCTTTCAAGTAAGTGTACATGTCACCGCATAAATATGTAGTAAACCACAATGATTTACCTGTTAGTATTGTATGTAGCATCAAATGAAAACACATCTCCAAATGTGGCGTAGTTCCTTATGGATTTTTGGTCTGCCCAAAATAGACGCGTCAATTGTTCATCCTCGTCCACTGCGTATTCGAAAGCCATGCCTTGATTTATCTCTTTTTGTTTAAATAATTTGTCTATCACCAATTGTGTGTCTGCACCGCATATATATGCTTTCAAGTCGCGTTTGAAGTTTTTAAAATCAATCTTCAGTGCACCGACGTGTGAAAATCCGCCAACCATCTCCTTGAATAATTCGTGTTGTTTTGAACTCCCTATATTAGCTTTTGTGCAATTCATTATAAATTGTTGGTGACCAAAGTTCAGATTTCTGTTAACTTTCAGGAATTGCTTGAATATATCGATTGCCATTGGGTGAGTGTGGCATTCTTCAAAACTTCGTATTTTATATGCGCCACCTACGGTGTATTCGAATATACAACATTTGCACTCAACACGGTTTGAAGTCCTCTTTCGTGAACCATGTGGCGGGTCATTATCGGCTTCATCTCAGTATGCTCCATAGGCATGTTGTTTTTGTGTGCTTGAAGCCTTCTCTATTGCAAAGAACATAATGCACACGAATTACTTCGTTCTTGAATTTCTTTGTCATGCTCCTTCTGATGTCGAATCCGCTAATTGCTCCGTAATCTTTGTAAAATTGTATACCGGTTTCCAATGTAGCGAAATGCATGCCTACTCGTGGAATCTTTTCTTGTTCTACCTCTGGTATCCAATATTTAGTTGAGCCTGGTGAGATTTCGAGTCGTTGACGTCCATTGAAATCGCTTGTTGGTTCTGTGATATTTTACATTAAAACAAGGCGTAGCATTATTAAAACAAAATGAATGTATTATTTATACAATATGCAACCATATACATACATATTGTTATTATTATTAAATACGTTCGTATACACTACCATACAATTATTTATTCTCAGAGGAATTTATATCCAATATAACAAAATGAAATTATGAACTAATATTACAATACATACAAGTTTATATTATAAACACACAACAATAATGACCATGTATACAAGTTAAATTTGTTAAACATACACGCAAAACAGTTGATAACATATACGTAATCTCTAAACTAGTTGTAAATATTTAAGAATTGGATATTGAAATACAAGATTTATATACTAAATATACTAACATTGTTCACTACATATACAAACTAACAAGAAATATACAATGCACAGACAATTCCAAATTTTATGAACCTTTGAAACATGTACACAATGTTTGACATTATTTATACATATGTTCTATACTAAACATACAAATTAAATACCCAAACATACAATTGCTTCGATTATCCGTTTATACAGTTTATGACACTAAATATACATCTTTTATATACTAACAATACATATTAAACACCCAAACATACAATTGTTTCGACTACTCGTTCTGTTATGTTACAGTGATTCCTCCTAAATTTTTCTGCAACTATATCGTGAGTAATTACCTTGGGAACATTCACCAATCGCGTTAGAGGGAAGTTCTTCTGCCATTGTTCAATCGTTTGATTGTAATTGATGACAACCTTGTCAATTAACGAAATATGATATGTTTTTTCCTGTATGCAAATGTATATTGTATAATTTTTGAGGTTTAAGAATTGATGTCAATGGTGGTAGAGATTGTCGTGGTGAAGAAGAATGGGTTGACGCGGGTGGAATGTGGATTAGCACTGATTATGGGACGTGATCAATTGAAGATCACGTCCCTAATTTTCAGCGAGCGGTTACCATGTTTATTTCGACAATTTACTATTTTACCCCCTGCTATGTATAGTTTGTTATGTAAAGTTGTATAGATTCTTTTAAATCCTGGACGTTGATTTACTTTTTAATGGTCCGGATTTGGTCTTATGGACTTACCCGGGGGGACTCTCTTGTGAGACCATCTCACGGATCTAGATCCGTGAGATGGAGCTCCATTTAGATTAACCCGCCCGACCACTTTTGGCCGAGAACCCGCCGAGAAAAATCAAACCAATCCCACCCATTACACTCCGCGCCAAGTTTTCAAAAATCGAACCAATCCCAAAACCACCACCCTGTGCCTAGCTCGTGTTCCCCAAAATGCAGTCGCTCCTCGCTCGTGCCCTAGCTCGTGTTCCCTGAAGAAGAGGTCGTCTCCCTCACCGAGACGAATGAAACAGTAGAAAGCGAAAAAAATCCTCAGCTTGTGTTCTCTCTGTCTCCCTCTCTCGACGTCAATTAACATAAAAACCTCAGCTCGTGTTCTCTTTGTCTCCCTCCCTCGACGTCAACACACATAAAAACCCACTCGCGTTCTCTCATTGTGTCACACGGTATGTAAAATTTCGATTCGATTTACCTTTTGTTACAAAAATATATGTATGAAATTTGTGTTAGTATTCGTGTTTGTTATTGTAACAAAAAACTTTTTCTTTTTTTTTTATTTTCCAAACGTGTAAGTTTTGTTGAAGAACAAAATGGACAATATAAAAAAGCTTGCCAAAGAAGGTATGATTTCTTCCGTTAAGACTAAAAGTATTACTTTTATAGCTAAAAGTATCACTTTTTCAATAAAAAGTGTCGATTTCTAACGAACAAAGATTGCATTTAGATGTTGTCAACGCTCATTGACTCTAGTGATGAGGGTGATGAAATCAAAATTGACACAAGAGATGATTGTGATGTAATGCTCCAAGAAGCTGAAGGTAATGTATTGCCTATCTTTTGTCACTTCAGTTTTTCAAGTATTGCTTTCCTAGTAAAAAGTATCATTTTTTCAATGAAAAGTATCACATTTCTAACCAAAAGTATTACGCTTAGATGTTGTCACAATTCTTGGTGCTGCTCCTGAAAATGACGAAGTCAATATTACCACACAGAATGCAAGTGATACAACGCTCCAAGAAACTGAAGGTAACGTGTTTCCCATTTTTTGTCAATTAAGTTTTTGAAGTATTACTTTTTTATTAAAAAGTATCACTTTTTCAGTGAAAAGTATCACTTTTTGAATGAAAAGTATCACATTTCTAACCAAAAGTATTACACTTAGATGTTGTCACAATTCTTGGTTACCACACAGAATGCAAGTGATACAATGCTCCAAGAAGCTGAAGGTAATGTGCTTCCCAATTTTTGTCACTTCAGTTTTTCAAGTATTGCTTTTTTAGTAAAAAGTATCACTTTTTCAATTAAAAGTATCACTTTTTCAATTAAAAGTATCACATTTCTAACCAAAAGTATTATATTTAGATGTCACAATTATTGCCTCTAGTGATGAGGGTGATAAAGTCAGTAATTCCAATGAGGTTGGAGTTGATAATGAAGATGAAAATGAGTTTGATGTGAGTGGTTGTCTTCTACATATAACAAGAAAAACAATTAAGGATATGCATCAGGTTGTATTGTTGTCATGCTCGTCTTTGTTGGGTTTAGTGTACGAAAATCGACTACTAGAAAATCTACAAAAAAACAGAGTTGTTCTTGGGAAATACTATGTATGTTCTTCTCTGGATTTAAGCAATCTCTACAAAGAAAAGAAAAAGGCTAATGTTACACGCACCGGATGTAAAGCTTCAATGAGAGTAAAGTTAAATGGAGAGGGGCTTTACGAGGTAGTTCAAAGATATTATGGAACACAACCATCAACTCACAAGAAGGGAATGGAGCCATTTACATCGTTCTCCGAGAGAGTCATTACAAATGAAAAAGGCAAAGCTATTGAGGATATGATATCTTGTGGGATGAAAGCCACTCAATCTTACCGTTATATGGTACACGATGCGGGGGGTGAACAATGCCTTGGTCATACTTTTAAAGACCATTTGAATTTTATTAATAGATTGAAAATGAAAGCAATAGAAGGTGGCGATGTACGTGACGTTAATTGGCATCTTATATCAACAAGATGTCGAAGAGGAGGATTTTTTTTTTTGGAGTGAAGTTGGATGTATTTGGTAGATTATCTAATGTATTTTGGAGGGATTCCATGATGAAGGAAGACTACAAGATATACGGTGATGTTATGATATTTGACACAACATATCGCATTTAATAAATACAACTTGATTAGTGCACCATTTGTTGGGGTCAACAACCACCGAAAAACGCTCATGTTTGGGTGTGCTTTTTTATCCGATGAAAAATCTGAATCATTTGAGTGGCTGTTTCAAGTCTTTACAAAATCAATGGGTGGAAAATGTCCTGTAACTTTATTCATTGATCAAGACCTAGCAATAAGCAATACAATTGAAAAGGTAAATACTTTATGACAATAATCTAATACTTTTAGCTATAAAAGTGATACTTTAACATAAAAATCAGATACTTTTCCCTTGAAACATATATGCTTAATTTTGTCTATGATACTTTTGTCGGTGATACTTTTATAGCTAAAAGTGATACTTTTAGCTATAAAAGTGATACTTTAACATGAAAATCAGATACTTTTCCCTAAAAACATATATGCTTAATTTTGTTTTCTTTCTTCTGTGCAGGTTTTTCCTCAAACAAGGCACATGCTATGTCTTTGGCACCTTCACCAGAATGCTATAAGTCGGTTTGGACGTTTGAAAAAAAATAATTCTTTCAAAGAAGCATTCAATAAATGTTTGACTGGTTGTATTGATGAAAGAGACTTTGAAACTTGCTGGAATTCTATGATTTTGGAGTATGAATTGCATAATGATTCTTGGTTTCAAGCATGTATGATTTGAAGGAGAAATGGTGTATTTGCATTAAGCAAGGATATCTTTTCTCAAGGAATATTATCTTCACAAAGAAGTGAGAGTACGAACAACACAATAGGATTTAATGCAAAGAAAACAACAACTCGATCAATTTTATGGAATTTTCCAAGGAACATTAAAGCGTTGGAGGAACAATGAAAAAGAAAATGAATTCCAATGCTCAAGATCAATTCCGACGCCTCGTACTACCATTGACAGAATGTTGAAACATGTTTCTTTGAGGTATATACATCGACCCTTTTTAAAGAGTTTGAGAGTGAGTTTATTAAAAGTATCTCTACTGAATGCATCATTGTGCGTGTTGAAGAAAACATCATGGTTTATGACATTTCAATGCCAAAGTGATGGGGGTTGTTGTCATCGTGGTGTATGATTGTTTAAATATGCTCATAAACTGTTCTTGTAAGAAATTTGAGGAGTGTGGTTTACTCTGTTGTCATAGCTTAAGAGTATTTCATATGCATTTGTAATATCCCGTATTTTTCAATTATTATTATATGAAATATAATTTTATTAATCATAAAAATATAATTTTAATTAGCCTCTTTTAATGAAAATTTAAGTTATGAATTTAGATGGGCTCAAACTTAATAAAAAGAAGATGAAAGGTGAATGGTTATAATTTTTAATGTAAGAACTTAATTCTCAATCATAAATTCCAGAATTCAACTCTATAAATTGAAAATTTTCTTTTACAAACCATACCCCATTTTTATTAAAACTTTTCGTGTTGAGGAGCCGAGCGAGGATTGGAGGCGGTGGATGCAAAGTCAACGGTTTTTATTTAATTTGAATTTTTAGGAACCCTTATTTGTTAATTAATTTGTGTACTTACTTGTTAATAGTTAGTATTTTAATTTATTTTAGAATAAATATTTTGGTTTGAATTAAAGTACTTTTGTTTATTTGGAAATTCTTTTTGAATTATAGGCAATGTTTTATAAAATATGTTCTTTTATAATTCTTTTATGGAATTACTTGTATTTTTGAAAATCGGGTCGTTACAAATGGTTTTGAGCAGTCTACTTGCCTGTGACTTGGAAAAAATATATCTTTTCAAATTTTAAAAGAAAATTATCTAGTGACATCCACCTCCGCCATATCTCGTCGGATTTCTCAAGGTACGCCATTTATTATGTCACGCTATTCATTTTATTCATTAAATATTTTATATTATCATATTTTAAAAGTACATTTTATAAATTTAAGTCATTATTTTTTATAAAAAAAGCATTATTGCACGTGTACTTTCAATATTAGACAAGAATTCCCGTGTAAAAAAAAAATGATGACACTATTTTCTATGAACTTTGGTAAGACAACGAATTTCAAGGACGAAATTTTTTTAAAGGTGGATAGTACGTAATATCCCGTATTTTTCAATTATTATTATATGAATTATAATTTTATGAATAAAAAAAATATAATTTTAATTAGCCTCTTTTAATGAAAATTTAAGTTATGAATTTAGATGGGCTCAAACTTAATAAAAAGAAGATGAAAGGTGAATGGTTATAATTTTTAATGTAAGAACTTAATTCTCAATCATAAATTCCAGAATTCAACTCTATAAATTGAAAATTTTCTTTTACAAACCATACCCCATTTTTCTACAAATTATATTCAAGAATCGAGAATCAAGAGGATTAAAATAATTATTTTAGTTACTACGAGGATTACAAAAATTAGTTGAGGTAGGGATTTTTAATTCTTGTCTTTATATAATACTTCATGTGAGTATTTTCATTTATATATGATATGCAGAGGAACTAGTCAGGGACCGTAAATAGGTCCGGGATCAAAGTTGATCTTCGGGTTAAGCCCGCCGTGCTAAATTTATTAACTGGCCAGTCAGAGGAAAATTTCAGAGGAAAATTACATGTTTTATGATAAGTGTTTATGCTTGTATGATTTATTATGCATTGACAAAAGTTAGTCCCTACTGAGCAAGTGGAAGCTCACCCTATCATTTTCATAAGTTTTCAGGTTGAGGAGCCCGAGCGAGGATTGGAGGTGGTGGATGCGAAAATAATAGATTTTAGTTTATTTTAATTTTTAAGAAAAAAATTATTATTGTCAATGGTATTGAAATATTGTTGATAATTACTGATTTATTTTTGGAAGGATAAATAGTTTATATGGGTAAAAGTGCTTCTATTTATTTTGAAGAAAATTTTAACTATAGGCTTTGTTTTATAAAATATGTCTTTTATAGCTCTTTTATTTAATTACTTGAATATTTAAAATCAAAGTTAAAGATTCTATCTCCAAGATTCCCGAGTGTTACATTGTCAAACGATGGACAAAATTTGTCAAAACAGAGTTGTGGGGGAAGTTCAATAAGATGGTCGAAAGTTCTCACAAACCGAAGGATTGTGTTCCTCGCAAACATGAAATGGCACGAAACTATTATAATCTTATTCTAAAATGCCAAGACAATGAGGAGGCGAGAAGAATCATCGAAGATGGCTACAATAGAGCTTATTTAGTTGTTGATGCGTTGATGAATACACTGAATTCTACGGTACAACATGAGGTTTCTAATTCTTCTAACAAAGATATCTTTGGATCCTACACGTTCGATTACAATGGGGAGAAGGCAAAGGATCAAGGGGCATTTTCAATAAAAAAACAAGAAGAAGAAAAGTAGTGATACAACAAGCTCACATCCATCCAAGTAGTTTGGTTCAAAGACTCCTAATCCTCGATTATTTTAGTATTCCTACTGTTTTTGTATTGAATTGTTTTAGTATTCCTACTGTTTTAGTATTGAATTCTTCATATTTTTAGTATTGAATTCTTCAGATTATTAGTATTGAATTCTTCAGCTTTTTATTATTGAATTTTTTAGCTTCAGTATTATAATTGATGGTGATACCTTTATCCCAAAAAATGATATTTTTGTAACAAAAAGTGATACTTTTAACCCAAAAGGTGGTACTTTTCCAATGGAAAGCTATACTTTAATAAGATGATATTTTTTTAACAATAGATGATACTTTTAACCCAAAAGGTGATACTTTTGTAACAAAGAGTGATACTTTTAACCCAAAAGGTGATACTTTTCCAATGGAAAGTTATACTTTAATGAGATGATACTTTTTTAACAATAAATGATACTTTTAACCCAAAAGGTGATACTTTTCCAATTGAAAGCTATACATTATGCTATGATAATTTTTTAACAAAAAGTGATACTTTTAACCCAAAAAATGATATTTTTGTAACAGAAAGTGATATCTTTAACCCAAAAAGTGATAGTAGATTGAAATCTATACTTTAATTAGATTATACTTTTTAACAATAAATGATACTTTTAACCCAAAAAACGATACTTTTGTAACAAAAAGTGATACGTATAACCCAAAAGGTGATACTTTTCCATTTTCCAATTAAAAGCTATATATACATCATGACATGATACTTTTTTAACAAAAAGTGATACTTTTAACCCAAAAAACGATATTTTTTTAACAAAAAGTGATACTTTGTTAACAAAAGGTGATACTTTTAAAACAAACAACGATACTTTTTAAAACACAGTGATACTCTAATAAGCCCATATTTCTGAAACTGGCAACAAAATGCTCGAACATTACAAATGTTCTTATTCACAACCACACCAACTTACAAAACGTGAAAACAGTTTTCTGTCATCTTCCCAGCAAATCATACAACCAAAAAAGATACACCAAAAAACTATTCAATTCCTATCAATGTAACTTGCACCAAACTAATTTATACATGCATAAAAATTAGAAACAATTCTTCTCTTTCATTCTCTACCAAGCCCTATACATACATCAATCAACTTGTTTGATTTATAAATTCAATTGCTTCCTTCTCAACTTGCACTCTTAATTCATTCCACCGACTGAGAACAATCCTTGCGGAATAAGAAGCCCTTAATTTGTGTCGTTCACCAACCTTCAATAAAAACAAGATAAAACAAAGGTAAAATAAATAAAAACAAGATAAAACAAAGAAATTTAATCTAATCTAATTTGCGTTGTTCACCAATCTAGTCTAATTTTAGAACCAACAAAAACATTCATACCTTACGCAAATCTGGTTCTGAGTAAACAAGCCCCTGAAAATTTTCCATGTGGTGCATTAAGAAAACACCACAGTCAATGTTGACTATTTTTCTTTGCCATGGAAATTTGACATTATCAAATTCATATTTTGCAACATCATCAGCCTTAGGGTGGTTTTTCTCCTTCAAGAAAATGCCCATTTTTCTTTGCTGAAAAAAAAAGAGAAATCACACTACTGAGAGATACTTTTCACTTCAAAGTATTAGAAATAATGAGTAATACTTTTCACTTGAAAAGTGATACTTCTCATATGAAAAGTGATACTTTTCACTTAAAAAGTGATATTTTTTACTTCAAAGTATTACAAATAATGAGTAATACTTTTCAAGTGAAAAGTGATACTTTTCACTTAAAAAGTGATACTTTTCACTTCAAAGTATTACAAATAATCAAGTGAAAAGTGATATTTTTCATGTGAAAAGTGATACTTTTCACTTAAAAAGTGATATGTTTCACTTCCAATGTATTAAAAATAATAACAAGAAAACTGACATCAATAATAACATCAACTAAATAATTTACCACCAATTTTGCTAGACTAATATAGTCAGGAGCAACATTTTCATTATGCACCAAATTATCCAGATATTGCACTTTTCCATCAACAAAGTTGATGACAACACAGATATAATGTTGCTTGTAGCAAATTGGCACAAAAATCTGCATTTTTAAGAAGAAAATCAGGACAAAAATCTGCATTTTATAAGAAGAAAAGCTAAATTCCAAAGCAAAACTTGAAAGATATTCTTACGAAATCCACGGTGCTGAGGTCTCGGCTGTTTCCACTTGACATCCAATGATTCCAGCAATCTCTCAAATTTTTACTATTATCCTGCCCTTTATGTCCAATGAAAAGATTTTCAAGGTAGATCTGTTGCACAAGTGTGATACTTTTAAGATTAAAATTAATACTTTTAAAGCATAAAATGACACTTTTAAATAAACTTACAGAATGTTGAGCATGGAAGTAAAAGCAGTTCGTTGCTGGTCTTTTGTTAAGCACCGTAGCCCATGTGTCTATGATGCTTATGTGGATCATCATTGAATCGTGCAATGTCATGATGCCATCGTTAAATGCAATATAAAAAACCCCCCAACATGTGCAAAAGCATTTGAACTGAAAATTAAAAACAATTAATAAAACAAGAAAATGGATTTGAACTGGAAATTAAAGGTAATTTATAAAAACAATTTACTTACTCGATAATTTTTTCGTGATTGAAAAAGCAATAATCAATAATATCTTGTTCCTTCCTGCGCAAGAATTTGAGGTTGCTCTTGTGTTTTTTCATGAAAATGGACTTGAATTCAGCCTTTGGATCAATAGGCCATAGTTCGTCTAGAATTCTAGCATCCTCTCCTGCTTCTTCAATCCCAACTTCTTCGCCGGCTTCTTCACCACCTTCTTCACCAACTTCTTCCCCCACTTGTTTGCCTGAATCTTCCTCTTCTTCACCAGCTTTTTCAGAACTAACCTCCGGGGTAAGGAGCTCAAAATTTGGCATTTGAGCTGCCAAATTCTTCATCAATTTAAAATTTTCAACAACTTTATCAATCAACTCGTGCACCTTCGAGTCTGAGAAGAATCAAGCTTTGAGAGATTGGCGAAAAGTGCGGAGATGAAATCGTATCTTTCTTCTCTTGCTTCTCTTGTGTCATCTCATTTTTCAATTTTCTGAACTCGTCCATATGGAATTGTGTAACAAGATTAAAATTTCTCTTGCACATCAAAAAAGCCTTGTGAACATTCTACAAAAATAAGAAGAAATATGTTAATATATGACAGAAAAAAGTGATACTTTTCACTTCCAAGTATTACACTGATTAGTAATACTTTTCAAATGAAAAGTGATACTTTTCAAATGAAAAGTGATACTTTTCACATGAAAAGTGATAATTTTCACTTCCAAGTATTACAGTGATTAGTAATACTTTTCAAGTGAAAAGTGATACTTTTCAAGTAAAAAGGGATACTCTTCCTTCAAGTAAAAACTGATACTTTAAATGAACTTACATTCCTAGCCAGCTTCTCCACCTTGTCATCGTCGAGCTCCTTCCCCTTTGGTAGTTTCAAATTTATATATTCATCATCACCAACTTGAACATCTTTTTGTTCATCCTCTTCGTCTGCATTTTTCCCAACCTTCTCTTTCTCAGCCCTGTTTTATCCACCTGACTCATTTTTCCCAACCGCCTCTTTCTCAACCGTGCATTTATTCCTCGAGGAAACAGGGTATGTATCAGTTACCCATTCACCCTGCCCTAGCACATCAATAGAGCTTTCTTGCTTTATTTTTTTCCTCAGCTTAGGGGTCTAATGAGATATCAGCGGTAGTGTGGATGGTTCAGCGTTTCCCTGCCACTTCAATCTATGGAAATACAAAAACAATAAGACCAAAACACACCACTGATGTATTTAGGTTTGGGGTTCCTATTGTATTTGTCCACCCCTGTGCATAGCGTTTTTAAAACATACGAACACCAGTCATAATCCCCTATTTTATCCACATCAATGACTGATCTAATCGCATGCAAGTCAACTTTCCGATTCGTCCTCGGAGTCAAAAAAGAAGACAAGCAGTAAATAACAAAAAGGTGCTTAAAATTATCGCCGCCATCCACCAACCTACTCTCAATCACATTCTTAACCTTGTAAACCAAACAATCCCCGTCGATGTCGTACTTCTCCTTCAACTCACCACTCAACCGAATATACTCTCCCCGATCCAACTCCAGAACATCATTCCCAACTTTATTGGGCAATAAAAAAAGATCACATATATCATCTGATGTGACAACAAAACTCGTATTGTCGAACTTCAACATTTGACTGGTACCATTAAAATTCTTTACCCGATTTTTAACAATACCCATACGGAATGCTGAATCGATACGAAGACTCAACAAACCTCCAAATCCTATACTGACAACATCAGCCTTTTGTTGATCAGTCAATTTCTTCAGTAAATCTTGAGGTTTACATTGGCTGAGTGAAGTCTCTGCAACACATAAAGAGTGACACTTTTAATAGCATTAACATGTAAACTGATATGAAAAGTGATACTTTTAATACAAAAAGTGATACTTTTAACACATAAAGTGATACTTCTATATGAAAGTATGTTAAAAGTGATACTCAGTTAAGTGATACTTTTAACAGAAAAAGTGATACTTTTAATACAGAAAGTGATACTTTTAACAAATAAAGTGATACTTCTATATGAAAGTATATTAAAAGTGATACACAGTTATGTTTTAACAGGAAAAGTGATACTTTTAACACAGAAAGTGATACTTTTCACATGACAAGTGATACTTCTATGTGAAAGTATACTTTTAATACAGAAAGTAATACTTTTAACACATAAAGTGATACTTTCAATACAAAAAGTGATACTTTTAACACATAAAGTGATACTTCTACATAAAAGTATGTTAAAAGATACTCAGTTATGTGATACTTTTAATAGGAAAAGTGATACTTTTAACATAGAAAGTGATACTTTTATCACAGAAAGTGATACTTCTTTATGAAAGTATTTCCATGACACAAAAAATATGTTAAAAGTGATACTTTTAACACAGAAAGTGATACTTTCAACACAAAAAGTGATAATTTTCACATGAAAAGTGATATTCATATATGAAAGTATATGTTACCTGGATTTTCGCATTTTCTTTACGGTTACCTCCACATCAGAGCTTTTCCTATCATCTCCACTGCAACAGTAAATATAATCAGATAAATTACACAAAAACATCAAAATAACACAATATAATCATGCATTAAACAGTGGCTATATCTAGTTTTATCTTCCTCTTCTTTTTCAGCCTTTTGTGGTACTTTTCTCTTCATTGGAATAGGTTTTGAATCTTTTGCTTGAATATTTTCATTTTCCTTAGCTTTCCTTTTTTCAGGAATAACTTTTTTCATTTCTCGGCGCAAGTTTCTTTTTTCTAGGAGAAACCGTCTTGCGTGCCGTTATTTTGCAATACCCTGTCTTTGGGAAAATCGGGATACGAATATGAGGTGTTTTAGGTTCTCCTTCCATAATCACAGAGGATATATAAATGTGCACAAACAACTTTTTTTAGTTTACAGCTGCAAAAACATAAAAAAAAAAAAAAAAAACAACAGATTAAAATGTTGAAAAAATATAAATCTAATAAGAAGAAATTAACATGACTACTTTATGAACACTAAAATGAATTTCGCATAAAAAACTCATAAACCCTAAACAAAATCGAGAACATAACAACCCTAACACAAGAAAGAACTGAAACTGAACAAAAAACGGAAGAAAAATGAAGAAAAATGGGAAAAACTGAACACCAACACCACCCCCTGGACACCAACACCAACCCCTGAACACCAACCGTAAATAAAATGAGAACATAAAAACTCTAAAAACTGAACAAAAAAGGAAAAAAAATGAAGAAAAAGGGTAGAAACTGCACGGTTGACAAATCGCAAGAAAAATTGAACTAAAAACTGAAGAAAACGGAAAAACAAAATCATAAAAACTGAAGAAAAATGGAAAAATGACTTACCAGTTGACAAATTGAGGAATCGCGCAAGAGAACCGAGCGGAAATCGAAGAGAAAATCGAGAGAAATCGTGACCTCGAGCGGGAGAGATGAAACAGGGGATGGGAGAAAGGGTTTGGAATTGGGAGGGAGGGAAATTAGCGGGTTCAGCGAGTTTTTTACAAATGGGGCTTCAGTTGGACTGGGGCGGGTAGGTTCAGCGGGCTGGGCGGGTTGGTTTTAGTAAAATAGGGCTCCGTCTCACGGAACTAGATCCGTGAGACGGTCTCACGCAAGTTTTTGTGTATATATATAAGGATGGGATCTTATATGGCAGCCTCTTACCATGTGGCAGTGTGGATAAATCTCATCCATTCATCCATCCTATTTAATCAATGGTTCAGATTAGACCTAATAATACACCATTTTCATTTTTTTATGTGTAAAAAGGGTAAATCGGTAACTATCAAAATAGTATAAATATAATACCATATTTACTTTCCTAAAATCAAGGGATATATTCAATATCACATTTTCATAACCGACACGCCTAATCATGAGCCAAAAAAAATGGATTCACCCTCTTCTTCACTCTTCATTTACGCAATACATCAAGAAAAAAAATCTGCATCAAAATCACAAAAACAATCCCTATCCACCATTTTTGAACGACAAAGAATGTGTTCGACATGGGAGATATACGTATTTTGGTATGCAAATATTTATAATATTATGCTCTGGTCGCATTGTTTCGTGTATAGATATATATATTTTGGTACTAATATAACATGAAATATGGCGTGTTTGGATGTTTATTTGAGACTAAACATTGATACTTAAATTGGTATAAAAATATTGACAATATTGTACATTGGAAGCATATTTTGGTGTATACATGTGCATACTTTGGTGCTTTATAATCATAAAAATATGGTATAAAAATAATTCCATTACGATACCCTGAAATCATATTTTGGTGAACACGTGTCCAATATTTGGCGATAAATATAAGTATTCAGTAGTGCATTGTTAGATGTTTAATTGAGAATAATGTATACTAATATTGACAATATTGTATATTTTGAAAATTATTTTGTATATACATTTGACTGATTTGGTGTACAAATAAGCATTTTTTTCAACATTGCGTGCTGCCTAATAACACCCACGTGCTTGCAAAAATCGAGAGAACAGATCAAAAACTAAAAAACACATAAAACAAAATTGCCGGAAAAAAAAAAAACAATTTTAGCATCAAACAAGTCAACCAAAAAAAGGAAAATGATGCAACAAATGCATTTGTGTGTCGCATATAAACTAACTGTATACCAACAATTGTCTACCTGTATACCAATCTATAGCTAAGTTTTCATCAATTCATATTCACAATTAAAATAAAAACAACTGAACTAACTGTATACCAACTATTTACTAAATGTATACCAACTTATAGCTAAGTTTTCATCAATTCATTTCCAAGGGTACAATAAAACAAAATGGGCCAAAAAAATATAAGCTACAATTTCCTCAGTTTGGGCATCGACGATTTCAAAGCAGATTTGGCAGTCTTGGACCTCTTGTTAACATTACGCGCACCCTCGCTCGGCCCTGGAGATGTAGGTCTTTTCCTGTTTCCTCTTGCCATTGAAAATTATAAACCTGGTATTGAGAATGAGAAACATGAACTATATTAAATAATACGGAACTCAAGCACAATATATCAAAAAAAATACACCAATTAAACTAATTGGGCACTGTATGAACTCTAATTGTATACGAAAATAATGTTATTTAAACACCATTCGTCATTATGCATTGCATGAACATTATATACTCATTACAAAACCACAAACATGCACGTTACACTCATAACTTCCACTCTATATCTCAACTTACACCATCTCATATCAATAACATAAACATTACACAAACTATTAACTAAATATACATCGTTTTTACCTAATTTTATACCAACAATATCTCTATCAAATCTGTACTATTTCGCACAAAATATAACTCCAGAAGCAAAAACAAAAAAAGGGCATTCTGTAAAAATCGAAGATCAAAACCCTAGGTACTTCAAAATAAAAAATAAATAAAAAATTTCCTACTCTACTTACTGCAGATTACTCCAAAAACTCATAAAAGGCATCACCATGTTCGAAAAGAAAAAGAAAAAAAAATTAAGGGCTAAACTCTTTCTACCAAAATCTACAACCAAAAAAGGAAAAACAAAAAGAACCAGACTCTTACTTTTACCAATAATTTGAAGGCGTTTTGGTTTTTGATATCGAAGAAACCCTGACAAGCTTTGAAATTGAAACAAAACTGATGGGTCTCGGCGGTCGTCCGGCAGAATGAAGAAGAAATAGAAGAAAATGGCGTCTGATAGAATGAAGAAGAAAGAGAAGAAAAAAAAACAGAGTTTTGCTTTTGTGTGAAAAGAAGAATGCATAAAATGGGAGAGATTAATTGAAATCCCAAAAAGGGGGGGATTATGGGGGTTACCATAATTGCCGTGTGATTTTATTTACAAAATGACTATTGTGCCCTTAAATGGGCAATATTAAATGTAAAAAAAAAACCGAAAAAAACTTAACCTTAGGATTAAACAGATTAATGGCTTAGATTGGTCCACATTGCTACTTTAAATGTTTCAATAGGTATACCAACGTATTACAAATGCTATATGTTACTAGGAGTGTGAATGAATTGAGTAGAGCTTAAGAAAGTATTGTTCAAACTTGTTTGAATTTTTATCGAGATTCAAAAATTGTGTATGAGGTTGATTTAATTATTAATCAAATCGAACTTGAATGAGCTTTAGTCGAACCAAACATGAATCGAGCTCGAATAGCTTGATATTTTTGAAACATTATGATTTTTTTAACTAATCGAGTCAAGCTTTATATTTTATCGAACAAAAAATCGTGTTCAAATTTGATTCATTATGTCAACGAACCGATCTCACACGAGGTTTTAGTGGTCGATCTCGAGTTGAGTATTGAGTAACTTGATTCAATTTTCACCCATATCTGCTATATTAATTGAAACATATATAGAGATAGATCCATCTCCTCCACTATTTCACAATCATGATCAATGTTGTGTTACACCCCTTCAAACTATGGGAAAAGCCAGAACAAAACATATTGAACCATAGTTTACAAGTTACAACTACGCAAGTCGAATGATCGTGCAATGCATGTAGTACCCAGTGTAGTGTTCACCGAACTCACATAATTAACAAGTGCTCATCGATGTATTATCTATCTATCCTGTGTAGCATCTCCAAGACCACTGTATGATGTTTCGACTAGAATTATGAATCCTACTATTAAAAATTGAAATGTCAGTCACATAGTGCATCTTCATAACCAAACAGGGACTATAGCTAGTAGCTATGGTTTATGTTGGAAATGTCATACTGCAACATCTCCAACCCCTCTAGGTTTCAATGTCAAAATGCAATATTTCAACTTAAAAAAAGATAATTGAATGCTGACATGAGCATGATGTATTGAACTCACATCTTCTATACTTAGCATCGCATTTCACATCTAGTAACTTATCTTGAGGACTGCACCGCACCTCCTTGAGAATTTAATTTAGAAATAATTATAAAAATAAATTTCGGGCTAATTACAGAAAAAAAGAAAAAACTCTAGAGATTTTTGGAAATTAAAAAAGACCTCTTGAAATTTGATTTTGTCTTACATTTTCCCCTTCATAAATAGAAAATATTTAAAAAAACTAATATTTATAGAAATATTACGGTTACCCCTCAAATTTAAGACAATCAAACCTGAAAGCATAGATTATGTTTTTAATTTTGAAACATCTCTTAATATTTTTGTAATTAGTCCAAATCTCAAGGGGTTATGTAATTATCCCTTTAGTTTATATCCTAATATAAATTCCCTCAATTATCAAAATATAGATACCCACAATAACCCATTCACATTGCAAATGCTGTAAATCCTAATATAAATTCCTTCAATTATCAAAATATAGATACCCAAAATAACCCCATTCACATTGCAAATGCTATAAAATGTAACATTTGGGATATTTCTAGCACGTTTAACTTTATATACTAGCGACTCATTGCTTCAAGCTTCGGACTGGACAGAATACATGAACCAAACTGGTTTGCAACTTCATCAAGAAAATTTCGTCTTAACTGAAACAAAAGTAAAAAACCAATTCATGAGTTAATGATTGATGCATCAATTCCCAATCTGTCTTCTCTCACCTTTCAAAGAAGGGTCCACTGCTATTTATTGTTATTATTATCCGTTTGGAAATAGTCTTTTTAACACTTAAGATAATAATAATGGTTATCAGTTATCTTCGTCATCATACCATGTGGAAAGCTAATGAGTCACCTATCTACACTGTCAGTCTGTCACTGTCCCACCATAGAGGGCAAAATAAGATTATAAGCGCGATTGAATATATTTTTATTTTGAAAATTTTTATTTTGCTAGAAAATAGTGGTGAAAAAAATTTTGAAAGAAAAAAATTAAATTTTGAGAGTGTAATTGGATATGAGATGAAAACGTAATGAAGAAAACTGTTTTGTTCTAAATTAAGTAAAATAGTGATTGGGTAGTTAGAAATATGTGAGTGAGAGTAAAGTGAATTTGTTGGAGAATGTGTAATAATGATTAGTTTTTTGTGAAAAAATGTGTAGATGTGATTAATAAGATAAGAAAATGAGAAAAAGTAAAAATAAGAGAATAATATAATTTCCGAAAATTTTCATAAACAATCGCATGTTTGGTCAAAAAAAATCTTCAGTGAAACGAAAATAGATTTCCCTAAATCCTTCAACTTGGACCCATTTGCGAATTAATCCTCTAAGTTGTTACAGTAGAGTTTTAGTCCATTACCTTTTAATTTTCTAGATATTCAGTCTTTTAACTAAACAAGTTTACTTTTGGTCCTATAACTTGACATTTTTCAGCAATTTAGTCCTATATAAACCATCTCCAAATTTTATCTTGGACTTTAAATGGAAATAGCCTATTACGATCATATCAGGCCTAACATGCTACCGTCCAGAAATTAAATTAATGAATTTTATACATTTTTCGACCAAACCCGCACCGGATGTGATGGTTTGCAATGCTACCAGTCGAAGTTTTGATAGTGTTGTTTCCTGGTGATTTATCATATCCGTTTGTAACATCTGATTTACCCAAATACAGATTAGATTATACACATTTTGTCTTTCATAGTATTGCAAGGTTTTCCTTCTTAGTCCTACGATTACTTGTTCGACATATCATTTATCCTGATATTCAAACATCGTCAAGATTTGACAATACCCCGTAATGGATACATCTTGGACACATGTACAAATCAATTTCTTAGAGATAAATTTCATCACCAAAGGTTAATTACAGAAATATAATAAATAATTCTTAAAAGTTCTTAATAAACCTAAGCTCTGATACCATTTGTAAGCACCAGGATAAACAAATTTTGAAAATTGAGATAAGAAAAAGTCCCTTTAAAACTTAAAGGGATAAAACGCACAATGTCTTAACATATAGGATTAAAAGTAAACTAAAGATGTAACTCACACAACCGAAAAGCTAAATATGCAAACATATAGGACCAAATACTCCAATTCCATGCAAATTTCTAGATCAATTCCAAACCCACCAAGATAAAGGACGGAATCTCAAAATAGGTCAACTTATAGGATGAAATTTCTCATTTCCCCACCGTAGAGCACTGTTCTAAAATTTCACGCTTAGCCTGATTAGTCCTCGTCAGGGCGCAAGCTCTCCATGTTCGCCTCTGATTTTTTTTCCAATTAGACTGCCTAACCCGCCAGCTGCAAGCAGCCCAACCTCGCGCCCAACTAAGACCTAACGTTTTTAGAACATTGCCAGAGAGAGGGAATGGATACATAAACAGATGGGATAATTAAAAAAAAAAAACTAAAGTTCCGAGTAATTACAAAATACTCCACAAGTTTTTGAAACTTATAAAAACCCTATTCCATCCTACACTTTCCCCTATTCAAACAAAAACTATTCCAAAAACCCCTCAATATTCGAAATATTAGGGTTACCCTTTTAAATTTAAGAAATAATCAAAACATGAAAGGAAATTTTTGGTAATTTTGAAACTATCTCTGAATTATTTGGTAATTAGCCCAAACCTCAATAAATTTTTTTGTAACTATCCCTAAAAAGATTGGGAAGAAACGAGTAGGGAGAGTAGCATCTTCATACATAAATTATTATTAAGTCCCATCAATTAGCAGATGTCTATATTCTACTACTGAAAAATGTATATTCATCAGATTACAACATGAACGATTCCTTTCCAGTTTCTTCCAATAGTTAAGGGTGAAGGTGAACCACAATTATTGTATCTGAACTGGAAAGTGGGAAGTGAAGGGAAATCGAATTTGTAATGGATTAATATTTTATTTTATTTACAAATAAATTGAAAAATACTAAAATGAAACTCTCCATTGTTGACTACAAAGTACAAATTCAGAAGCCTCAAATCTCATCAACTAGTATAATAGCTTATCTAAAATTCTGAAAACAATAAGAAAATCGAATCACCACTACAATCAACAGAAATAACCAAAAAAAAAACACGAAGCACCAAATTTATCAATACAAAATGCACATATATAGAGTGTAATTTATACGAGACGAGAGGGTGGGGCATTGAGAAGGCGGTGGGGAGTGGAAGGCGGAGAGGCGAAAGGTAGATTGCGTAGTATGAGGAAACGAACCCGCCGCGGAAAAGGCATAGGCGCGTCTTGCAATATGTGCTCCAGCACACGCGCCACCACCACCGTGTACTCCTCCAGCAGCTCCGCCACTATAGCCACCAGTATCATGCTTCCTCCACTTTTCTCTTACTTTTTTTCTCGCTTCAAATCGACGCAAACTTTAATGTTCAGCAAATAGGCTGCTTCTAGTTTCATCTAAATACCTAGGTTTAATTTGTATAAAAAGGGGGAGAAGAACAGAAGAAGAGAGAAGAAACCAGAAACCAAAACAGGGTACAATTCAACCTCTTCACAAATACAATAATCCAATAATCCAACGGCGGAGGGGGAGAGGGGAAAGAAAAAGGATGTGTTTTTGTTTTTTTTGGTTGCGGAAAAGAGTCAATACCTTGGGCTTGGGCTGATTTTGGGCTTCCACGTACCCTCCTTTCCCAACTATTAATATTAATATCTTCTCGCCTTTATCCACTTTATTGTTTTATTGTTGGTCTTATCCTTCAAAAACAATTAAAGTCTTTTTCAATGTTTGCCTTATCCACTGTTTAGGTTGGGACTGGATATTTCTTGGTTTTTTTTTTTTTTCTTTTCTCTGCAACCCAATCTAAATGAGTGAGTATGAAATAGGAAGAATTGCAAAATTAGGAGAAATGAAAAGGCAAAAACTATAATTGTTTTGGCTGCTCTTTAAAACATCTCATTTTTAAAATATCTTAAAATATTTTGAGAGCTTATAAACTCTTTAGATTTATTTGGTAAATTTTTTTTGAAAAAAATTTTACAAGCTCTTAAGATAAGATGCTAGGGGAGTGTTTGCTTATGAAAGTTTTTGAGTTAATTGCATCTATGGTATCATAGGATTTTCTTCATTACAATTTTAGTCTCACGTTTTGCGCAATAGTCCCATAGGATTAAGATTGTTGCAAAAAGTAGTCCCGATATCCTAAATTCAAGATATTTTGGTCCCATAATTTTCAAGGATTGCACCACCTGGTCCCCAAAATATTTCATTTTGCATTATACTCAATTTGCCTTAGATTGTTGACTCAAAATGGCATGGTATCAGAGCGTTTATTAAGAACTTTTAGTTATATTTATTATTTTATGTAATTAACAATTGGTGAGAAGAATTTTCTCCGAGAAGATGGATCTGGACAATTGTCCAAGATGTTTACCATACAGGACATATCATCAAATTTTGACGATGTATGCACAAGAACACCAGACAAGATAGCATATTGGAACAACCAATATGTTGAAAAAGAACGCGAAGGAACCGATAGGGAAACCTTGAGGCAATGCGAAATGTGAGCGCATATCATATGAGTTTCTGGACTGTAAACCAGACCTTATATATCGAGTTAATGAACCTCCAAGAAGCGGTTCATGAGAATGCCCATCGAATAATGATTCCCCGATGGAGTACCGAGAATGGAACGAGATACTTCCTGACACATCTAAGATCTCAAAAGATATTAGGCAAGTCCGAAGATGCGAGAATTATGGCAACCGCCATATTCATTTACCTACACAAGTTCATCAGATCCAAAACCAGATGGAGACGATGGTGAAATATCGAAGAAACTCTTGAAATCCTTCATGATATTCAAACGAGTCAAGAACCTGGAGGATAGACCAAGTTCATCCGGAGAAAAGAAACGTATTGATTTCGGGATGCAAGACTTTATTTAAACCAAAAAGGGAAACCAACCGGGTTATACGAAAAATGACAGATGATGAAAAAGCTTCGCTATCATCAAAGGAAAATCCGTCACACATTAAAAGTGATGGATATGGAGAAAATGAATCTTAAAGATCTACATGACCTTGCGAATCCATCCCGGATTAGGAATTATAGATTTAATGATGAACGCAGGAGATGGAACAACTTTGGTTACCTATGACCCACAAGGTAGACCAATTACACCACCACCGCCACCAAGAAATCCCAACGTAGCGAAAGTGCGGTTCAAATCATGGAACCCAGACGAAAGAATGCATCACGTTGGAGATTTCACCACAGGGAATGAAACACTTTCAGGAACAGGAGCTCGACCACCTCTTGCGGGAACTTGACAACCTTTTAGAAGGCCAAATGTTTACCAAACGCCTTATGGAAGATCACATCTCGACCCAATACATCCATATGGGTTGATGCTAAATCTGGATATCCCAGATTTTAAAAATAGAGAAGTTCTCATTAATGAATGGGCATCAGCTATGAGGATTGCAGCAGGAACCCTCGATCTTACGAAAGATTCCTTCATTTTACTCCTTAAAATGAGACTTGATGGATCCGTAAGGATTGCATGGGATATGACCGAAGCAAGTATGAAAAGCGCGGTCACGGCAGGAGAATCATTAAAAGGAATTATTGATGATATGGCAAAATTATTCAAAATTCATTTTATCGGCACAGGTTACTTTGAGGGATTAGTGGAAGAAAAAAGAAAAATATATAAACAAGCTCTCTATAGCCTCGAGTTACATGATATTTACCATATTGACGAATATATCAAGTTGTTCACCGAGTATAGGTGGAAGTCTAGGATTGGAGACAAAGAAGCTTCACAGCTATTCTTTGCAAAAATTCCAAGTCCCTATAGAGAAATGCTTATCAGGGAATACAAGGACGCAGTGGATTTAGATACCGTGGCGTAAGAATGTCTTTCTTAAAGGCCAAGTTATCGAATAGTGCTACCAAGCAAAGACTATACCGTAATTACAAGAGATTACGAGGAATTAATAAATCGGTTTCTCTATGTTGCGTAGATGATGATATCCCAACGATTGTGGGAGGTCAACCAAGACGGCATAAGAAGAAGGTGAGAAGTCATCCATACCGCCTGAGAAAGCAACAACAAAAGAAGTAGGTCTTCATGGAGACCTAGAAGGTTCTCGCTTCAAAACAAAAAGCCCGGTTACAAATTCGGGCAAAGATCAAGACTGAAAGAGGAGTAGAGCCTCATCATCGGTTCAAATCAAGCAAGTACCAGCCAGAACCCCAGGAAGAAGAACTTTCAAAGCGAGCTCATACCGTGAGCTAATGAAAGTTTCAAAGACTAATTGTTGGACATGCGAGCAAGAGGGCATATCTCAACCGATTGTCCGGAAACCTAAACGAGTCGTCGACATTCAAGCTACACCGAGAGATCGAAGAAGTTGTCTACTATCAAGATCTTATACAGTGTATCAATTTGAGGATATACCCTCGGATGAAAGCATCTATGAAGAAGAAATCTATTCGACGATGGAAGTGACTCAAATTCGAAATCGAGTGAAGAAGAAATTCTTGAGACGGTTAGGGAGGATATGTCGAGATTCCTCTCTCACACTACGGTTTCTCATAAGACTCTTATGAGAATTATGAAGGAGAATCTAAAGCTTCAGATATATGATGGATTTACTATTGGAGCTATGGAAAAGGCTTTGGATAAGATTGGTTTTCGTAATAGAAAACACCAAATTATCCACAGGGTAACAACCGGGGAATTTGCCATTCCGATGGAGTTTATTGGTAACCTGATCGAGATGTAGTTGGTCCCTATTAGAGAAATCCAGGAGATCAAAAGCAGAGTTAAAAGAGAAGTTGCAAATACACTCTCATGGATTCACATTGGAACCATAAGAGTCATTATTAAAGCAACATTCAAAGAAGGAATAGATTCGCCACTCAATCTTGTTATCTTTGACAAGGAATCTCAAGCCTCAAGGATTCATACTTTGGAGCGATTCTGAGAAATTTGTATGCGGGAAAATTGGCATTTAATGTCTATCCTAGAATTGCATACAATTTGGGAGATCGAGATTTCAACAGAGTCCTAACCCTTCATCAAGATTTCAAAAGAGTCGATTTGATGAAAGAAGGAAATAGACCTTACTCGATCACATACAAGATTTTCTATGCTCTCTCAATACACATCATTCGAAGTATTCTTGAGAAAGGAATTTATTGAAGTTCCAAGAATTTTTAAGGACTTTTCCAGGGTAGTTCTACTTCGGAGAGCTAATCGAGTCTCCAACAATAAAGGAGATCGACATGCAAATTCAAGATCAAATCCGCCTTCAACAAAAGTCGAAGTCTCGAGTTGAGCCAAGAAGGATGTCTTTCCAACAAGACAAAATGATAAGCGATGAGCGTTGGGAAGAAAAAGAACAAGTACGATTTAGCGTATCTAGATGTTTTCAAAACAACAGAGAACCGAAATGTCGAGGAAGGATGGCGAGAAGTTTAAGTAATATTTGACATCACTCAAAAGGATAATATTTTTCCTTGTGATGTTCTATATTATCTCCAATAACCAATAGTTGGAAGGTATCAAGGAAGCCCGAAGATAGGTGAAATTGAGTGACTATCTCGGGAGTAGCACAAAAATTCGAATGCTTAATACTGGGAATTAAATTTCTTGAAGATCATAAACCTTGAGAAAGATTACAAGACGGAATGGAGTTCACGGTGGGCGATAAAAGATACGAATCGGATGACCACTAGTCCATTCTCTATATACATTTCTATCGAGAATGTTATGTCTTTGAATACAAGGCCGAGTATTTATTGTCTATATTGATTCAAAAAGTTTAAATATGTACTTTAGTTTGGATATTTTTCCTAAAGAAATTGGAGAAGATTTATCGGCTATTGCGGGAAGAGATTTCTCTAAAAGAATTCTTATTCTTAACAGAGGAATTAAACAGTGAAAATCATGATCGGAGGCGCACGCGACCCCATGGTACAAAGTAAAGACGCCACCAATCTATTTCCATGAGACATGAGCAGATGTTTTGTTAGGAAACAATTTCCTACAAACATTTAAGCGATTTACACAGAAAAATGAGACAAGACGACTTATTTTCACAACATTGTGTGATCATAAGATCATTGGCGAGATCGGGAAGCATTTTACAGAAAAATGCCTATTAATTTTCGCAGCAAGCGTGGTGATGAAGCCAAACTTTGAAATCCAAAAATGGCGGTAAAAGAAGATTTGGTGATGTCTTATTATCCTTTCGACAATATGGTTCGAAGCAAAAAGATACAAAGCGATGGGATAACAACTTGTATTCATTCAGAATACAAGGAGAAGAACGAGTACCTCCAAAGGCTATTGCAGAATTGATGATGAGCCTAATGGAGAAGTCACAGAGTGATGTTACCATAGAAGATCAAATATCACTCGAAGATATCAAAAAGAAGATCCAAAGGAATTATAATGAAAATCCTTTGGCATGGTAGTATAAGAACGAGCTCAAAGCATCCTTAAAGGTTAAACCAGTGAAGGAGTATGAGTTCGTGAGATTCAAACCAATCCTTTTGAATCAGGAGGATCGTGAGGATATGCAAAAGATACTTAAGGAACATCTTGACCTTAAGTTGATTTCACCTGGAATTTCTCCATATAGCAGTCCAGGATTCTTAGTCGAAAACCATGGAGAAATTAAAAGAGGAAAGCCAAGACTTGTTATTAATTACAAAGGGAATATATGGTTAACTGTATCAAAGGTGCCAAGATATTCTCAAAGTTCGATTGCAAATCTGGATTCTACCAGATTAAGATGGATGAAGAAAGCAAAAAGTTCACAACTTTCTCTGCATCACAAGGACATTATATTTGGAACGTGATGCCTATGAGATTGGCTAACGCACCCAAGATATATCAAAGGAATGGATAATCTCTTCAAAGATTATTTCAGTTTCATGTTCGTGTATATCGATGACATTCTAATCGCATCAAAGAACATGAAAGAGCATCTTAAACATTTGGAAATATTTTCAGATGTTTGTCACAGGGAAGGATTAGTGCTTTGAAAAGAAGGCGTGATTGCAAAGCAAGACATATTGAATTCCTCGAAATTGAAATCGATGAATCTGGGATCATCCTACAAAGTCATATTGTAGAAAAGATACAGGGATTTCCGGATACGTTGAAAGACAAGAAGCAACTTCAAAGTTTCCTTGAAGTTGTTAATTTTGTTGGGATGTTCATAAACAATCTAGCACATTACAAGAAGGTGTTTAGCCCATTACTTAAAAAAGATGCGATATTCAAATGGGAGAATGAACATCAAGAAGGAATTAAGCGACAAAGAAGTTTGCAAAAAGCTTCCTAAAGTTGCAATTCCACAGATGAAGATGAACTCGATTCTCTACACAAATGCCAGTAATCATTGGTGGGCAGCTGTTCTTACAAAAGTCACACCAAACGAAAAAAATGCCATGTAGATATTGCGGTGGTCTATTTACGACAAAGAAGCAACTTCGGTGGCATACCAACGAAAAGAATTCTTTGCGATCGAAAAGGCTTTCAAAAATGGCCTTTATTTTTATCAAGGCTAAAATGTTTACTTTAAAATTTGATAATTCAAGTGTCAAGACTTTTCTCAAAAATAAAATTGAATCAAAACCAGAAAAAGCTAGATTACGTAGATGACAAGTCAATGTCAATATTATGATTATGATATTGTCATTATAAAATCTCATGAAAATATTCTTGCGATTTTTTTTGACGAGATGTAAGGACGCGCGTTCGACGAGGTCCTTAAACGAGTAAGACATCTCGGGAAAACCTGGAGAGTCTAGAACGAGGTTTTGGGACGTTATGTTCAATGCGTTTTGATGTAAGACTTCAACAGTGACGAGGAAATCCATTTCTAGTCAAATACGAGCATGCTTGGTTCGCTCAAGGACAATTATTTTTAGCGCTGCAAGGGTCTATCCTCTAGGTCGCATCTCCTACGATGCAAAAAGGGGCGAATAGAGAACGAGGCTCTAACCCGGAGGTTATGGATTCAAGTACCATAATCACAAGTGTTGCATGTGATGCATCCCCGAGGATGTACAAACGATAACGAATGTTGAAGCTCCTGTCACAACCCGAGTCTTCAAGTCAACCCAACACATCCGGGGTTAAAGAGGAGATTGAATCTTAGGCCACAGATGTGCAAATCTAAGGTTCAAATCGACGAGATTAAGATTTCTCCAATGCGGTATATCAATGACAATGAGAGAAATTGGTTACAAGAAGAGGTATTAACCCGGAAAAATAATAGTTGATATCTCGAGCAAATATCCTAGAGTTTGGATGAAACCAGGAAGTCATCCAAATGAAGTACAAGAATGGTATACTTTTGGAGCTCTAGCTTCAATATATACTATGTCACCCGAATTTCGAAATTTCAAAATTACCGAAATGGATTGGGAAGCAGCGATTTATGAGACTTGGGCCAATAATCCACATTTGGCCGAGAGGAGATATTTTGGAACTATATTTTATCGGTCGACTCGAACTAGCAAAGAAAAGGCTTTAATAAAGCTTTTCATTTTATCAAGCTAAGAAGACCGGATGGAAATGCTTTAAGATACATCAAGGCAACCTTACCTAAGAAGTACCATTGTTAGTAGGAGCAATTTCCAAGACGAAGCTTCTACACGACGAGCATGGGGTCTTTGGGTTTGTCTAACAAAATGGACAAAGTCAAATATCCATTCAAGTTCTTTCGAGAATTCAACAAATGGATCTTTCCTTCTGAATTCGATGACAGGATCAATAACAAGATTTGCAGAGGAACTTTTCGAGACAAAGAGAAGAATTCTCTGGGAAAACAAGATTCCGGCTAGCAATGAAACTTACCGAAAATTCTGTAATATGGCGCATGTTGGCCGTTGGATTGACAGGATCTGTCAAGCATGCCCGGAACAGACAGAACCCGAGTTTGGGAAAGGATTCTGACCCAAACTCGACCGACAAGACCATGCAACTGGAAAGGACAAGGGCCCAGCTCACAAGACGCGTTTTCCTCGGGGACCACGCAGACCAACTTTTTAAAAGATTCCCCGACAACTATCACATGGGCTGAGTCACGCGGAAAGAAAAGAAAGGCAGTTGTCGAGGCAATAATTTAGGAATATGACGTAAGCAGTGACGTCTTACATCTCAACAAGCTTTGAAGTCGGCATTTGAAGTCTGGACTTACTTCTATAAAAAGCAGGAGTTGAAGGAAGCTGAGGACATCGAACATTTTCCTTAGTTTTCTTATAATAAATTCTGAGAGAAATTTGTAATATTTTAAGTGTTTTAGTTTTAAGTTTTATGTGTTTTCGAGTGCAAGCCTCAATAATGAGAGGCTAAACAAGTATTCTCTTCCCAAAAGGAGATTACTGATGTAATAAATTTTCTTTAAGTTCTTAATAAAAAGAGGCTATTTGCTTCAACATGTGTTCATAGTGTTCTATTAATTTATCCCTTTTGAGAACTATCTTATACGCCCGAGTAGGAAACGAACCAATCTTTGAGCAGCTTGATTCTTTGAAGGAGTCGGATAACTTGTAGATCATCTTCCTCTCAAGTTGAAGTTGAACAAAGTGAATCGTTTGTCAAATGATCTAGGCGATAATTTTCCGATCGGTGGTGTTGCAAGCCATCTCACCCGGTGTTGTTTCGGCCAAAGAAGGTATGAATTTTAAGGGATATTTTAATTTTTTTGAGAAGCATGTTGGGCCGATATGGTCGTAATGGACTATATCCATTTATGTTAATAAACTTAGGCAAATTGAAAAATGTATACATGTTAATAAAACCTTTACAGAAGTATGCCCTGTTAAGTTTATAGGCTGGAAACCTGACATGATCCACTTAAAACCTCTGAATAGAGACTGGATCTAAGTAGGTGTAACAATGCCACGAACAAAACAGGAAACAGAAAATGAAAGCTTTCACAATATGTGATACATTGAAAAATAGGGTAATTTGGGACTTGCATGGCAAATTTTGGGACTTGCATGGCAAATTTTATATACCGTGGGACTATTTATGCATATTTCTAAAATTGTAGGACTAAGAGTGCAAGATCTGAAAACAGTAGGATGACAGATGCAAAGTACGGGACTAAGGGTGTAATAGGCCTGATCCTGTGGGACTGAGGGTGCAATTTTCTCGAAAGTTTTTTCATCCCTTTCATTTTTCGAACGAATTTCTCATCGAATGTGCGATTGCTTGTGAAAATATTCAAAAAATTCACTATTCACTTATTCTCAATTTTCCAATCATCAATCACATTCATTTATAATTTTAACAAAAAAAAAATATCACATCAACTATCATCACAACACAATCATATCACAAATACTATTCACTCTCTCTTATTTTTCAAATCACCATTCACATTCAAAATAATTTTTTCACACTATTCTCTCCAAAAGTGAAAAAAAATGGAACGAAAGGTCAAGCAATCACTTCTTAGGAGTTTATAAGTTATTTTTAAAAAAGATAAGGAACCCAAGTTTTTTTACAAAATAAGATCTTATTTCAGTAACTTCCTTTAATATTGACTATTTTAATTACAAAATTATCATCACTAACATGTTAAAAGTTTCATCATCGTATTTTATCCAAACACTTCAACAACTTATTCTTAAAATAAGATCCAACATCTTATAAGATTATAAGAGCTTCTAAGATCTTTTAAGTAGGTTTTAGATTATATCCAACAGTTGACCGTATTTTTGTGTGTTACTGTGTTTACACTACTTTAGAGGAAAATTTAGAAGAATTCAAGATTTAACTCCAACAGTCAACTATATATTTCACTCTAAATTGGAATATTCCATTTTTATTCTTCATTATATTAAATTAATAGAAATATATTTATTAAGTTATAATTTAGCATATATTTACATTTAGTTTTTTTAATATAATATATGAATATAATTTCAATTAATTTTTAAATTAATTAATTTGAAAAATTATATATAAATCTTTAAAGAATAATAAAAGTATTGAAAATAAAATTAACTTCATAATTTTTAATTTAATGTATTTTAGGTTCTTTGATGTTAATTTTACTAATGTGTATCATGAATTCTCTTTTATTTTGAGTAATTTTTTAATCTATAACCATTTTTTAATTTGTTATGGAAATTTCATTATATACATTTACAAAATTGAATAGAAATATAAAAAATAATAAAATCTTAATTTACAAAAAAAAAAAAAAAAGGAATCTTGCTAAGTATGACTTAATTTTGAACTTATTTTAATAAATTAATCAATATACAAAACATAAACCACATAACTATTATATATTTTAGATATTATAAATATATACAGAAACCAAAAAACTGCAAAAAAAAGCGTTGAACAATGCAATCGTTAAATTTAGTGGTACAATGTTCATTCCCCTTAATCTAGCGTGAGATTTGGTCCTTGGAGTGTTGTTGGTAGGGTGTGCAGTTCGGTTCGGTCCGGAGATTTAAAAATTTCGAGAATCGTCCCAAATTCGGAGATCCCAAAATTAAATCTCCACAACCGAACCATAAAAACAAATCTCCGTCCCAAACTGTCCCGAGCTTTCAGGACGGTCCGGAGAAACGGAAATTCAAGTATTTCATAAATAAAACACATAAAAATGTGAAAGTAAAAATCAATGTAAAAATCATTAAACTATTATCCTTTCAATTCTTTTTAGCGCAATCTAAAAATACATACTAAAATCATTTGTATATACTAATTTAATATTTTAATATTTTATATTTAACTTATACATCAAATTTATTTAATTCATATTTAAGTACTAAATTTTTAATATTGTATATTTTCCTTTCATGATATAAAGTTACAGACTATAGTATGTTATTAGTTTAATATCAATTCAACTTTTAAGTTTTTTTTTATCTAATTTGTAGTTAAAAGTATAATTTATTATTTTTGGATTTTAACATAATATGTTTCAGATTTTACGTTATTCATATATTTAATAGTAAAAGTCTAAATCTCAACGAGTATACGTAAAAGTCTAGAATCTCCACGAATGACAAATTTAGTAGCCTGTATTATATATACAATAAGATTTTATAATCTTGGCCCGTTGTCATGGGCTCTCGACTTAGGAAAAGTATAATTAGATAGTAACAATGATAAATTAATAAAAAACAAAAGTTTATTGTCTCAATGTATTTTGTTGATTAGATGATTACTCTAGTTTAATGCAATTTACTATTTATTTAACTAATTTAATTAGATTAATTTTCTTGATAAGAATATGAGTCTAGTTATGATACTTGATAAGTAAAGTATCATCAAATTTAAACATTTTCTACAAATCAATTATGATTTTATAATTTAATTTATTGGGTACATTCAAATAAATTAATATGATGGCAACCGATTTTTGATAAATAATTAATATAATATAACTCTTAGTGAGTTAAATTCATATTTAATTATTCATTTGATATATTGATAAAAAATATTAATTTTCAATTTAATATTTTTTAGTATTATGACTTATATAGTATTGAATTTCAAAGGAATGTGTAGTTAATTCAGTATCAAAATATAAATAAGATAAAAATATTATATATATATATAAATTTATTTAAAATCGGTTCTAGTGTCGGATATTCGGTTTGGTATGGTTCGGTACGATTTTCGGTACGGATATCTGAAAAATCTCCAGAACCGTACCATGAAAATTTTCGGGATGGTTCGATTTGGAGAAAGTCAAAAAGTCAACGAATATTTTCAGTTCGGATATTTTTCGGTTTGGAGTTTGATAATCTACAAATCTCGTGCACACCCCTAGCCGTTGGAGAGGATTTCTACTCTATTTTAGTGGATTCCACTATTTTAATGTAGTGCTGGAGATTTAGAGAAACGCCTCTAAGCATTGTTTCGAATCGAGTCACCTAGTTAAAAGATGTGGTTTTGAGATTAAAAAAAAAAAAAAAAGATATGGATATTTGGTACTACTACATGACATGTTCAGTTCAGATATGACACGATTCAATAGTGGCGTATCGTGAGTTGCGTTTTAGTCTGAACAGAGATTTGATTCAAGAGATTTCGATATTATTTGATTTTCATGATTGAGTAGTATAACTGTATAATGATCTGAAGTTAAGTTTACCAAAATATATTTCACTACAAAAATAAAACAATCAAATTCCAATAAAATAATTCCAATGAAATAGAAAACTATTGGAATTTTTAAAATTCCAACGGAAATTCCAATGCTACATTATACCGTTGAAAAATTTCAATGAAAATTCCAACGGAAAACAAAACCATTGGTATAAAATATCGGAATTCATGTTGGAAGTTAAAATTCCAATAGAAATTCCAACATCACAACCAACTATTAGAAAATTCCAAGAGTAATAATAAACCATTGGAATTTTAAAAATTCCAACAAAAATTCCATCGCTAAAACATACCATTGGAAAATTCCAACGGTAAACCAAAGGTTGGAATTAATCATTGGAATTTATGTTGGAGTTTTTAAAATTTCAACAGAAATTCCAATGGTACAACGTGTTGTTGGAAAATTCCATTGGAAATTCCAATACAATTGGAAAATTTCAATAGGGATTAAATGATTTGATAGTATAATCCATATCAATAAAATATATATTCTCTTCTGGAGTCAATCATATTGAAACTACATGGTTAAATGTTTGACTTGGGACAAATTGATGATGGGTGACCTAGTGGGAAGTTAAAGATATTAGATAATGAGATAAATTGATTGAATATTTGAACGGATATATACCATTGGACTAAATTCCAATAGTATAATTCCGTTGGAATAACCGTTGGAGTTTTTTTCAACGACTAAATATATTCCAATGGTATAGCTCTGTTGGAATTAGTGTTGGAAAAAATGTTGGAGTTCTTTCCAACGATTATATATTCCAATAGATAAATAACGTTAGAAATTCATTGGAATATTTTTCCATTGGAATTACCATTGGAATTTCGCCATTCCAATGTCCATTTTACCAACGATGCATTTTATGTTGGAATTTCCATTGGAATCGATAATTCCAACGATAATTGGTCAAATTCCAAATGATTTTTCCCATTGGAATTTCCTTGTTATCTTGTAGTGTTTATTATACTTCCAATTTTTACAGATGGAAAAGTCATGGTTAAATACTTAAATTATTAGTTATTAAAATAATGGTAATACATAATTGTTTCCTAAATAAAAGTATTAATAGAATATTGTCACAAAATTTATCACACATCCAATTATAAATGTATTCATATAATACTTCACCAATAGCTCTAACTTATCACATCCAATTATAAATTTATGAGGAAAAAACACAAAACCCCCAAACTATGCGATTTTTTGCACTTTACCATATAAACTAATTTTCTTTATACTTTATCATAGAAACTATATAAGTTTTGCACTTTACCCTATATCGGTCATCGCGGGTGGAATATTCTCTGAATATTCTGGCACGTGCCCTCCACGTGAGGGCAAAACTGTCTGTGCCAAAAATTCAAAGTGAAGTAGTCATACTTTACCATCTGAACTTTGTTAAGAATCTCGGTTTACCTATTGAGTTTAACATCTACTTGTAAGAGTACGAGAGCAATGTAGTGTGGTAATCGACCAAAGGTTTCTCATAAGAAAATTTAGCCATGCTTGAAATTATTTGAATTTATGAAAAACAAAAATAGTTCTTTAACAATACTAATCAAGTTTTGAATATTCAATTATGAATAGAACTAAGAACTAAAAATTCATATCTAAAGCAACATCACATTTGAAAATTGGGATGAAATCAATATAACAAATATTTAAACTTTATAATAATTCAAAGATGTCTGAACTATCAAAAACAAATCGATATCAGTGATATTTATACCCACCTTAACCATAAACCTAAATCCTAAAATAATACCATTGATAGATTTTTCTTTTACGAATAAAAATTTAAAATAAAAGATAACTAAATGTATGTACACATAATTTTTTTAATTTTCATAAATTAATATGGCAATGTGAAAAATTGCGCAAAGTTTAGATGGCAAAGTGAAATTCTTAACAAAGTTGAGATGGTAAAGTGTAACTATTTCTATTTGAATTTTAGGCGAAGACGGTTTTTCCCTAACGTGGAGGGCACGTGCCGAAATATTCGGAGAATATTCCACCGGTGATGACTGCTACAGGGCAAAGTACAAAATTTATATAGTTTGTATGATAAAATATAAAGAAAATTAGTTTATATAGTAAAGTACAAAAAAACGCATAATTTAGAGGCTTAATGTTTTTTCCTCTAATTTATTCATATAATACTTCACCAATAGCTCTCACATTTCCAATCATCACTTCTTTTTTATAAAATATTTTCCAACCTGCAATTACCACTTCAAAAAGAAAACATTGTCACATCAAATCTTATCATTCGAATACCATTTACATCAATCATGCTCGTAAGATTTATTCGTGTTTTTCATTTCAAAACGAAAAAGAACGTTTCACTCCAAAATCATCAATGTTTAAGAAACATTTTTTTTTGTGGGATTCATTTGCCTTATATGTTTAGGTTGATATTTTTTATTTTGAAGTATTTCTGTAACATATCACTTTCTTAATTTTGAAATAAAATACGATTTATAATATGGTAGTGCGATTTATAATAAAACGTAATTTTCCAAGTATTTCAAAGACCATTTACCATTTAAAAATAATAATATAAAAAAACTATTATATAATAATCCCAAAAATAATTTTATAATCAAATTGTAATTCTAAACATTAAGATAGTCCAATAAAGAAAATATGATAAAAAAAAAATTGAAGTTCATTATTCTTTTATTTTTCGGGTCACCGCCTCCACGTGTCCCGCCAACTCCATCATTCATCTGAAATAGAAGTATATTTTGGGGTGAACACTCAACGGCTCAGTAGGGGCATATTTGTCCAAGCTAAATACACAATACACACCACAAAATAACATGCTTAAAATTGAAAATGTAACTGTAGTTATGGCATTGAAACATCGCTCATGATTTGTCGGGATTTCACCGGAGGGAACTTTTATGCTCCGAACCTCTGTATGGTCCCACACGACTATAAACACGTAGCACGTAGAAGCAACATTATCAAGCAACATATAAAGTGCATTTAACATGAACAAATAAAAGCGGAAAAACCCCTACCTCGAAAAGTAGCGTATAGTAGAGTGTGTCGAAGAATAAAAAAATTTATATGCCTGAAAATTCTTGTTGCCTACAAATTAAATTTAAACTAGTATTAATATTTTATAACTTATATATATATATATATATAATAGAAATTAAAATTTAAGGACTAGGAACTAATTAGGTAAATTAGGATTTGAGATCAATTTCCTAAACCCAAAATCAAAAACTCATTTCTCCTTATTCCTTTTCTTCTTTTTTCTTTTCCTTTTTCCACTCATTTCTTCCTCACTTCTTTCTTTCCTTTTTCTGGTCCCATACTATTCCCCTCCCCACTTCCCCCTACCCCACGCCCCCCCCCAGTCTCCACCCCTCCCCTTTGTTTCTTTTGTGTTATTTCTCCCGTAAAGCCATTCCCCCCATTTCTATCTTTTTTCTTTTTTTCTTTCTTCTTTCTTTACTTTTTTTTTTCCCTTCTCTTCTCTGTATCTCTTTCCTTCTATTGTAAACCCATTTCCCCCTCAAAGCCCTTACCCCCAACCCCACGGCCCCCTCTCCCCATTCCCTTTTATTCTTCTTCTTAACTCCTTCCATACACCAACACTCACACCCACAAACACACCACCACACTTCTGCTGCAGCAGCGCGCGGCAGCGATTGGAGAATCGAGGTCATCCTTCTGCCTACAATTGGAAAAATTAAGCACAAACAATAGGGATTAATTCTACTAATTCAGGAACAAGCAACAATAAAATAAGGGAAAAAAACAGTTTGCCCCCTGAACTGTACCATTTTTTACACTATGTCCTATGAATTTTGAAAGTGACACTTTCACCACCTGAACTTTAAAATTTTTGCACTTTATCGAAAAATCCAAAAAAGGCTCGAAAATTCGAAATTTACCCATATGGATACCATAGTTGGTTTTGTAGTTTCTTGCTCCGAACTTTAAAGTTGTTGCACTTTACCTTCTATTTATCAAAGTCATTACATCTTTTATATCTACTCCTACTAGGTTTATTAAGAACTTTAAGTTATATTTATTATATTTATGTAATTAACAATTGGTAAGGAGAATTGTCTCCAAGAAAATAGATCTGGACAATTGTCCAAGATGCATACCTTCTGAAGATATCGTCAAAACCAAGAAAATAGATCGGACAATTGTCCAAGATGCATACCTTCTGAAAGATATCGTCAAATTAAAGCGATGTATGCACAAAAACACTAGGATAAGATAACATATTAGAACAATCAATATCTTGAAAAAGAACTCGCATGAGCTAATAGGGAAACCTTAGACAATGCGATAAACAAACAAAATATTATTTGAGTATTTAGGGTAAATCAGATATTATATGACGATCTGAAGAATCATCAGAAAGCAGCCAATGAAAATCATGAGTCCTGATGGAGTACCACAATGGAGCGAGATACTTCCAGACACATCTAAGTTCTCAAAGGATCTTAGAGAAATCCCAAAGACGATACAAAGTTATGGCAACCGTCATAATCATCTATCAAAACAAGTTCATCAGATCCAAAACCAGATGTAGACGATGGTAAAATATCAGAAGTAAACTCTTGAAATCCTTCATGAGATCCATAAATGAGTCAAGAATTTGGAAAACAGACCAAGTACATCCGGAGGAAAGGAGCGTATTGATTTCGGAATAGTACCCTATTTACACCAAAATGGGAAACCAACCAAAGTTGTACGAAAGATGACAGACCGTGAAAAGTTCATTGCTATCATCAAAGGAAAATCCATCATAAACTAAAAAAGTGATGGATATGGAGAAGATTAATCTCAAAGATCTACATGATCTTGTCGAATTCTTGGCAGGATTCGGAATTGTATATTTAAAGATGAATGTAGGAGATGGCTCAACCGGTTGATCCCAATAATTCAAGCAAATGACGTAAGCAGTGAGATCATAAGATTCATTCCACTAACTATAGGACGGGAAAAAAAAGTCATCAGATAATGAGAGCCTTATCAACAAACCTTGGATACCAGACAAAAGAGGGACCAAACCATGTGATGCTGAGTATGCTTCCACTCATTTCAACAAGTGGGTGCAATAATAAAGGAAGATAGAGGCATTCCTACCTCTATAAAAATAAGTGATTCAGAAGGCTAAAGGCATCGATCAACATCCTTTAGTCTTCCAAAATAAAATCTTCTTTGTAAAAATAGTTGAGTGTTTAAATTTTCAGAGTGTTTTAAGTTTTCTGTTTACGTATTTTTTGTGCAAGCCTCATTAATGAGAGGCTAAATGGGCATTCTCCTCCCAAAAGGAGATTCTCGATGTAATAAATATTTCTTCAATTTCTTAATAAAAAGAGGTTATTTTCTTCAACATGTGTTCATAACATTCTATTAATTTATCCCTTTTGAGAATTATCTTATACGCCTGCACTACAAAAAAATGTAGAAATTGCAACAAAATATTTGCGACTAATAAGAGGTTTCACTGCTAAAGTCGAACATTAGCGACGAAAATTGAAACAATTGTTGCCACTAATTAAAAGAAACAAAAAAATAAGATTTTTCTTGTATTAGAAACAAAATAAAAAATTCGTCGCTAAGAAAAACAGCAAACTGTTACTTCTTCATAGCTAAATATTAATAAATACCTTACCTCAAAAAAAAAATATTAATAAATACCAAAAAAATAAAATAAATATTTTTTAGCGGTGAAAGTTGAAATTTTCGTTGCCAATGTTACAAAAACTTTGCAGCAACTATCTATTTCCGTTGATAATTGGAAATCAAAATAGAGAAAAAAAAATGAAATCATCCAACAGCCGAATCAAACTCAGCTACAACCCGACTAAAACCACCTTGCAGCAAATGGTTAAATCTTTGTCTCAAAAGTTGCAATATTAGCAACGAATCTTTCAGATTTGCTGCAAAATATAAATCAAATTAAAATAGTAAATAAATTTATTTTTTAATGTACAAACCTGATACGACGTCGTTAGGGTTCCCTATTTTCATTTTCTCCCGCAATTTTTCCCACCCCTGCTGTTTTTTCCCACTCTCGAGTACAGACGCATCTCCTCTCTCAGCGACCATTACTCCACCACCACCACTGTTCTCTGTTTCTATGCTTTCGTTAGGTAAATTTTTTGATGTTTTCTGTTTATATCTCTCCTCGTGTTCTCTGCTTGATAATCCGACGTGTATGAAACTTCCTAACGCTCTTATCAGGCTTCAATGTCTAACTTGACAAGGTACAATTGATCATATCATGTTCCCAATTTCTACATTATGTTGGTTCGCACGCAATTTTTATATGTTGTATGAGTTTTTTCAGGTAGTGGATAATTTTAAAGGTTTGTATTTCATTGTTCCTTAATTTTGTTATGCTCTTAACTTAGTTTTCAAGTGGAACAAAAATTTGTGCAGATCTAGGGTAGAGTTCAGTATCTAGTATTGAAAATGGAGCTTTTCTTGCATGTGCTGATGTGCAACTAAAATCAAATTGTTAATACATTACAGTTATCCACCTAATTTTATGATTGAAACTTCACAAAGTATTCAGATATGCAATGCTATGGGTTTTGAGGTACTCTGCAATGCTTAGAGAGGAGATAACTCCATATCCTATGGTATGTGAAGGATATAACTCTATTCCAAATAGGTATTTATGGCTTTGAGGTCAATTATTTCACATATCAAGCCATTCTTACTAGTTTCATAGGTAATGAGATGCTTCCAGTGAAGAATTCAGAATTGTCCCAGTTTTGCCTGCTGGAGAATATAAAAAGAAAAGGTAATTCTTTAATTAAACATTGTTAAGTTGGTTTTATATCAATGTATTGAGTGCTCTAGACTAGGATTTTGCGTTGTTTTCGGGTATTTTAGTGTCGTTTGAGTGGAGTTAATTTGTGTCATTTGGTGTCGTTCGAGGTTCGGGACTGATCTTGATAGCCGAAATTGAGAAAAACGGTGAAAAACGTGTTTGGACGATTAAAATCGCATTTTAGAAGTTGAAAAGCGGAAAAATATCGAGCAAGACGAGCGCCGCAGCGCGGGGGTCGAAATTAGTACAGAGCAGCAGGGGAAGACGGGCTGCAGCGCCCCAAAAATAGCAGCAGGTAATGGAACAAAGCAGGAGCGCGCGATGAAGGACGGTGGGCAGCAGCAGCAGGTGTGCGAACAGCAGCAGCAAATGACGATGCAACGCGCCATTTGCAGCGCTGCAGCGCGCGACAGGCAGCAGGGACGACTTATGCAGCGCGCGGGAGCGAGACACAGTGCGCGGTCCGGCTGAAATGGACCAGAATGTGCGCTGTTTTATTTTTTGGGTCGTTTTAATGGTTTTCGAGGGTTTCGAGCCTATAAATATGATAAGTGACGTACAAACATGGGGTCGGACATTATTTTGAGCACAACGCAAGGCAAGAGACACAGAGCTAGGGTTCGGGACGGCAATTGGAGGCACTTCTCGTCTGGACACAGAGAGAATTCCTTCTCTTTTCTTCTCAATTCTTTCTTTGCTTTTTCTTTGTCGATTTTTGCGATGTATAATTATTTCTTCATGAGTTTTTATACATCCATTATGAGCTAAACCTATTTTTCTAGCGGATTGATGTAACTTACGTTTGAACCTATGTTTTGATTTCCAGTTTATGAAACTCGCTTCTTATTTAATCGATTTGTGCCATTTGATTTGATTGCATCTGGATTATCTGATCAATAATTTAGATTGTTTGGCGTGTTTGATTTGACACTCGAGAGAGGTAATTGAGCGCCTGGCCATAGAATAGCACAACCTGGGTTTCATAGAATCGGGAGATTTATGAATCTTTTGAAGCCTTTGTGATAGAATATTCATTGAGCGTATTAGGGTTTAATTTATGATTTTTATAGAGATATCGAAATCAGAAATTGTAACCTAGTATCACTTGGCACTCGAGAGAGGAAGTGACAAACGGTAGGAATATTGGCTTATAAATTGATAACTTGTAATTAATAAACTGGATTAAAAACATAGGGGATAACTAGTTGAAATCAACCCTCTAGAATTCATATCTTAAGTGTTTGATAAATTGTCTGAACCAATTATTTGTTTAATTTTAGTTTTCTTTTTAGTTTAATAAATTCTCATCTCTTTCCGATTTCTAGATAGAATTAAGCTATTTTAATTATAGTAATTAGTATAAAATTCGATAACAATCCCTGTGGAGATGATAACCCTACTTTCAAAACCTATACTAAAACTTGACACCGTACGCTTGCGGTAAGAATTTCGCGATCAAGTTTTTGGCGCCGTTGCTGGGGATTGTTTTATCCTATTTTAAACTAATACTATTACCAAGTAGTCTTAATCCTAATCTAGACTAGTTTAGGAATTATAATTTCATTTTTCTCATTTGACTTGTCTGTTTATGCGAGATTCCAAAGATATTAATTTGCTTCCTTTTGATCCACAGATTGAAAGGACACTTTGCAACTGTCAAGAAAAGCGAAAGAAATCGAGCATGGCAGAAGGCGGGGACAATGAGAATAACGAAAATCGGGTCGTGAATGTGCCACCACAGCCTGAGGCACCAGAAAGGGCAATCCCGGATTACTTTCTGCCGACCGTGAACCAAAACTACTCCGGAATTGTGCGCCAGCCCATAAATGCGGATAATTTCGAATTGAAACCGGGCCTCATAAGCATGGTTCATCAGAATCAGTTTGGGGGGAGTCCAATGGATGATCCGAATATACATCTAGCCACATTTTTGGAAATTTGCGACACCATCAAGATGAATGGTGTGACTGATGAGGCCATTCGATTGAGGCTTTTCCCGTTTTCACTCCGGGATAAGGCCAGGCGATCTTCTGACGTTCGCCCGGAAGTACGAGGGATGATCGACTCAAAAATTCTTAGCAAAATTTTTCCCTCCCAAAAAGACACTCCAATCAAGAGCGAGATAGCCCGTTCAAACATATTGATTTTGAGCCGTTATACGAAGCTTAGGAGCGATTTAAAGATCTCATTGGAGATGCCTGACATGGATATGGATATGCAGACGGCAGAGAGTTCGATTTTTACAATGGGTGAATGGGCATATGAGGACGATACTAGATGCGGCATCGGGAGGTACATTGATGGCTAAAACACTCGACTAAAGCCTTATTTCTACTTGAAGAAATGGCCACAAACAACTATCAATGGCCCTCCGAGAGATCAACACCGGCCGATTCTTGGGTGTTCTTGCCGGATACAATGATGTCACCTTTGGCGGCTCAAATTTAGTCGACAAAGCAATTAGCAATCATAAATCACGGCACACCATAGCAAGCCGCACTTCCACCCGCAGCCGTTCATGCAACTGCCACTCACGAGGCCGAGCAAGTCAATTATGTGAATAACCGGGATTTTAATAACCGAGGTAATTAATTACCAACTCATTATCACCCGTGACTTCGCAATCATGAGAATCTCTCTTATAGCAATAACAGGAACATATTGAATCCACCTCCGGGTTATCCAAACCCATCCAGTTCCAATGCACTCGGAGGTGAAAAGAAGCATTCGCTTGAGGAGATGCTCGGCTCATTCATCGAAGAGACCAGAAATCGAATGAATAGGAGTGAGGCGTAGATTGATGGTCTGAATACTAAGATGAGCACAATGGAGACGCATATTAGGTCGATCGAGACACAAATGGGTTAGTTGGCTACAACCGTGAATTCATTGTAGCAAAAGGGAAAGTTCCCGAGTGATACAGAGGCTAATCCGAGAGAGCACTGCAATGCAGTTTACGTGAAAAAGAAAGCAAAACTTCAGCCTGGCCCCGAAGAATCACCTATTTATGCGAAACCAATGGAATCCAAGAAAATGAATTTAGAAGATTTTGAGACTGTCTATTTGACAGAGGTGTGTAGTGCAATAGTCCAAAGTAAACTACCTCAGAAAATGAAGGATCCAGGGAGTTTCACTATTCCTTGTACTATTAGAGGAGTTTTCTTTGAGAAACCACTTTGTGATCTTGGGTCCATGTGAATCTTATATCTCTTTCTCGATGTGACGAAGTTTGGGCTCGGGAGGTGAAGCCGTCCCAATATCACTTTGCGATTCATTGATCGATCCATCGCTATCCGTGGGGAATCATTGAAGACGTATTGGTAAGAATTAATAAATTTGTTTTTCCCGTGGATTTTATAGTGTTGGGCGCGAACGCGACAAGAAAATACCTATCATCTTTGGGCGGCCGTTTTTAGCTACAAAGACGGGCTTTGATCGATGTAGAAATGGGGGAGCTAACTCTGGGTAAATCGGGAGAAAGTTGTATTCACCATCCATCCAACCAATCAAGCTAAAATTTGAATTAAATGATGGTAGCGGATGGTTGGGAATATAGCTGAAGACATTGGAGGTTGTGAAGTTTCTAAGTGAAACGTGGAGAACATGCCTATTGGAGCCCCAACTTGAGGATAATCTGACATAGTCTGGCTGAAGATCAAACTTAGCGCTTCTTGGGAGGCAACCCAAGCCCTTTTATTGCTTTCTTAGTTTTAATTTAGTTTAGTAGTTGTTTTTATTTTTTATGAATTTTTTGCATTTTTAGGAGTAGTAAGTTGCATCATACCCCACCCCTCTTATTTGTGCAAATCCCACATATCCCACTCCATCTTCACAAAGGAGCACTCTAACACCACACACACCATTTTCATCTCATCCACTCATTATTTGGTTAGTTTGCAACTTCCAAACCCCACCCCATGGTTTTCCCCATCTTGTGATTGTTGTGTGATTGGATTGTAGTAGTGGTCAGATAATTGTTGTTGATTTGTGGATTGTGGATTGGTTGCTCATGCTAGACTTAGGCTTGGTGTTGATTTTTGGGATTGCATTGAGTTACCCATTGCATTCACTATCTTTGCCCAAATGCATGCATATGAGGTGTTTGATAAAATGCCCCAATGACAATTTCACATTGTTTAGTGCTATCTTGCATATCTTTGCTTATCTTTTTGACATGACACTATATTTTCTACTTGGGTGCATTATGTATGTGCTTTGATTTTTGAGTTCTCACCCACAACCGAATTTCATGGTTCCACAAGTTTTGTTTCTTGTCTACCTTGCTAGGTTACAAAGATGCGAAACCAAAGAGGGCCTGGGCCAAGGCGAATGGGAAGAACAAGACCACACCTTGGAGGCATACAACACCCACGAGCTTGTGCACCAGGATGCATTGTGCGCTTATACGAGACACCTCCTACACGTAGTAGTACCACATGACTTAAGGAGCCTCCGCTCCTCGGCTACCAGGAAAGTCCTTTTTCCCATCTAGATTGGGGACAATGTCGTTTTAAGTTTGGGGGGTGCAGTCTATTTTTATTCATCGAGTCGAGTCCTGAGTAAAAAAAAAATGAAAAAAGAGTCCAGAGTTGAGTCAGGCCGTCCGTAAAACTAGAGAAATGCATGACTAAGTGAATTTGTTGAATATGAGTTGAACGGTCAAAAGAGCATGTGTTTGAACTGTGATTTAATCTTCTTTCCATTAATTCAATCTATGTGCTTAACTCTATTGATTTATTTGGGGATGATTTATGCGGTTGAGTGTTTCTTTTATTATCCCATCGGATTCTAGAACTTGTCTGATCACTAGTCGAGGCGAAATCATAGGTGAAGTAACATTAAGGAAGTGATTTAGGCCATCTTTGAACAAGCCAGAGCCTAAAATGCCTACCTTTGTATCTTTGAGCCTTATAAACCCGTTTCTTTGGCAACCAATCTAATACCCAGAGTCTAAATGTGGATATCCTAATTACCCATCACTCATACACACAAAGTATAGAAAAATGTTGAAGGTTGAGGAGGGTATGATGAGAAGGGTATGTATTTAATTGAGCGAAGTTGCCCGAAAAAAATATGAAACCCCATGTATGCAAAAGAATAAGTTTGGGGGTTCCGAAAAAAAAATTTGAGAAAAATCAGCGGATTGAAGGTTCATAAATATTGGGGATGTCAAAAAGTGAAGGGTGGTTGCTAATTGGTGATTTGAAGTGATAATTGTGTGTTTGGGTGATTTGAGCCACTTATTCCTATATTTTCCTACCTTATCCTAAGCCCACATTACAAGCTTTAAAAGTCCTATTGATCCTTGTGTTACATTAGCCTACATTAGTGGAGATTAGTGTCAAAGACAAGCTTTATGGAGTCCTTAAGCATCTCATCTCTATATTCAAAAAGTGGATCATTTTGAAAATACTTGATTGCGTGAATCTACCTGGATAATAAAAACGGGGTTGGCATGAACATTCCACCTTCATGATCACATTGTGAAAATACGTGCTTGATTGATGGTGAAACGAAATTTGACGAATGAGTTTGGTTGTGAAGTTTTGCATTTAGTCTGTTTGAGTCTGTTGTCTTTGTTTTTGCTTCCTTCATGTTTGTTGATTTTTAGAGTCCGTAATTGCTTGAGGACAAGCAAACGCGTTTAAGTTTGGGGGTATTTGTTAAGTTAGTTTTATATCAATGTATTGAGTGCTCTAGACTAGGATTTTGCGTTGTTTTTGGGTATTTTGGTGTCGTTTGAGTCGAGTTTGTGTCATTTGGTGTCGTTCGAGGTTCGGACCGATATTAATATCCCAAATTGAGCGAAACGGTGAAAAACATGTTTGGGCGATTAAAATCGCATTTTAGAAGTTGAAAAGTGGAAAAATATCGAGCAAGATGAGCGCGCACGCGGGGTGAAATTAGTCTGAGCAACAGGAAAGACGAGGCTGCAGCGCCCAAAAATAAAGCGGCGAGTAATGGAACAGAGCGACGCGCTACGGGCGCCATTAAGTGCTTGTGCGGCGATGAAGGATGGTGGGCGGCAGGTGTGCGGCAGCGGCGAAAATGACGATGATGGCGCGGCTGCAATAAGCCATTTGCCATTTCTGTGGCCCTGCCGCTTGTGCGACAGCAGCAGGACGACTTATGCAACATGCGCGGGAGCGAGACGCAGCCGCGGGAGCGAGACGCAGCCGCGGTCCGACCGAAATGGGCTGAATGTGCTGCTGTTTTATTTTTTGGGCCGTTTTAATGGTTTTCGAGGGTTTCGAGCCTATAAATATGATAAGTGACGTACAAACATGGGGTCGGACATTATTTTGAGCACAACGCAAGGCAAGAGACAAAGAGCTAGGGTTCGGGACGGCAATTGGAGGCACTTCTCGTCTGGACACAGAGAAAATTCCTTCTCTTTTCTTCTCAATTCTTTCTTTGCTTCTTCTTTTGTCGATTTTTGCGATGTATAATTATTTCTTCAGAGTTTTTATACATCCATTATGAGCTAAACCTATTTTTCTAGGGGATTGATGTAACTTACGTTTGAACCTGTGTTTTGATTTCCAGTTTATGAAACTCGCATATTATTTAATCTATTTGTGCTATTTGATTTGATTGCATCTGGGTTATCTGATCAATAATTTAGATTGTTTGGCGTGTTTGATTTGGCGCTCGAGAGAGGTAATTGAATGCTGGCCATAGAATAGCACAACAACCTGGGTTTCATATAATCGGAGATTTATGAATCTTTTGAAGCCTTGTGATATAATATTCATTGAGCATATTAGGGTTTAATTTATGATTTTTATAGAGATATCGAAATCAGAAATTGTAACCTAGAATCACTTGGCACCCGAGAGAGGAAAACGGTAGGAATATTGGCTTATAGATTGATAACTTGTGATTAATAAACTGGATTGAAAACATAGGGGATAACTAGGTGAAATCAACCCTCTAGAATTCATATCTTAAGTGTTTGATAAATTGTCTGAACCAATTATTTGTTTAATTTTAGTTTTCTTTTTAGTTTAATAAATTCTCATCTCTTTCCGATTTTTAGATAGAATTAAGCTATTTTAATTATAGTAATTAGTATAAAATTCGATAACAATCCCTGTGGAGATGATAACCCTACTTTCAAAACCTATACTAAAACTTGACACCGTACGTTTGCGGTAAGAATTTATGGCTTTGAGGTCAATTATTTCACATATCAAGCCATTCTTACTAGTTTCATATGTAATGAGATGCTTCCAGTGAAGAATTCAGAATTGTCCCAGTTTTGCCTGCTGGAGAATATAAAAAGAAAATGTAATTCTTTAATTAAACATATTGGGAATATCACAAAGAAATCTGAGAGGCTTCCGAGCTTTAAATGGTGTTATGATTCGATTTTAAAAAGTTGTTCTTCTTCAACTCTGCTCCTAATGTCTTCTAATTTTTACTGTTCTAAATGGTGTTAGTGATTTTTAAATGGTTGTCTAATTTCCAGATTAACTTGTGTTAGGTTTTGTTTGGTGTTATGTGCCCTGCTTTGTTAGAGTAGGGTGCCCCGTACTCCAATTAGAATTGGATTTATCCTACTTATAATAACAATTTTATTGGGAATTATATTAATATAAAGGTATTTTTCTTTATCTTATATTTTGCATTATTATTTAATTGCTCATAGATAAAGTCCTTAGATCATTTTAAGCTATGGGGTATGGTTGCGTATTTGATGGCGATCATGTAACATGCCTCTAAGTCTTTGATCTTAATCTAGTTCCAAGTCAATGAGTTTTCAAGATAGGACATTGAATAATCCCGTAAGACTTGTGCATATGATGCATGCTCGTGAGACGAGAATGTTACATTCCATTAACATTAGCATTGAGACGCAAATGCATATATGCGGGTGTTTGTTGGCGAACAAGTTCATCGAACATGACCCAATGAAAATTCTTATATGGAAACTTTATTTGTCGAATAAGAATTTTCATATTGCAATAGTACATGATTAATCCTCACACTTGAGGCAAGATAGTAGCCTTGTGTCTATCCTGCAATACTTTGATTTATCTTTTGATTGCTTGACAATCACAAAAGGAGTATTTTTGGTATTGCACTGATGTACATGGAGGCTTGTCTGTGGCAACATAGAATTCGACACTTGTCTTTTGATAAGCGAATTTCTGTGTTTTTCGTAATTTGTGATTCAAAGATCTTGGCAAGGCACGATGAATTTGATTCATAATAGAATCACTAGAACTTTAAATGGAATCACGAGTATTAAATTAATTGGGTTTCGATAAATCCATGCCCAAATTTCAATCGGGAAATTGGTTGTCGAAAGAATTTTACATGTATGCAATTGCAATTGAAATAGGTTATTTCACATAATACTAGGTAATCATGCTACTTGATAGATGTTACCATGATTTGTAGGTTCTTTAAATTAAAGAGTTAATTTCAAGTATATTAATAAATATGATTAATTAGTATAACTTATTATTCGAAAGTTACAAAAGTTGTAAGCCTGCAACTAGTATCAATTGTGAACCTAAAAGGGTCACACATAATTTTGGTTGTTGACATTTGCAAATTGATAAATTCAATAGTTGAATGCAACTAATTAATATAGATTAATTAATTAGGATTTTAATTTTATTCAATAGTTGAATTAAATATTTAATTAAATAATTTGATTATCTAATTAAATCTAATTTGATTAGAAGACCCAACAAAAGGAATAGAATATATTAATTAGTCAATTGGATTGATTAATTTGGGCTTAGAATTTCAAACCCATATATAATCTAGTAGGCTTAGTTGTAGAAGACCACTAAATTATTGGAGATAAATAAATAATGAGATTTATCTTGATTATATATATATTGAAGAGAAATTAAAAAAAAAATAGAATGAATTGCTGAGTCTAACACGGTAGTTTCATGTTGCCATTATGCCACTATTTTTGTAACCACCCACTTACCCCATAAGGCGGTGTTTGTTCACTCTTATATTTGATAAGATAATTAAAATATGAATTTTTTTTTCTCTTAAAAAATTGCAGACTGCCGTGAGTTTTAAAAAAGAAAACTTAAAAGGTGGTTTGGTTTCTTTTTATTCTCTTCATATATATATATATATATATATATATATATATTCATAGTAATAAATAATAATTAATTGATAATTATTATTCTATAACAATTAATCTCCTATCACTAGTTGATTGTGAGATTAATAGTTCTATTCCAATTATCGTTTTGAAGAACGGAATAAATTTTTACTAGTGAAAGATTTATTCCGGTGTCTACAATCAAAAGGTGGAGTCGATTGGAGGGGAGACATTTGAATCCCTATTGGCGAGCATTTGGAGTTTAGGTGATTGCCACATATCCGAGAACTGATTCTCTCTCAATCTTCGCTAAAAGGAGAAGACTCTACGAGGGTAATTTCCTTTTATCACTTACGAATCAAAAAATTGTATTCTTGCATGATAACAAAAATGCCGATCGTTACAATCGCTACGTGAACCTACGGGGTTAACTTTTATTATGATGAATACACTTGTTTTAATTAGATTAAAAAATATAAATTTCCGTTGTGCGAACCCCGTGTGGTATAGCGAACACAACAGTGATATCAGAGCCACGGTTTGCATTTTCGTTATCAGATTTTGATTCGTTTGATGTTTATTTGATAAGCATGCTTTAATTATTAAAATATATTTTAATAATTATTTTGTGTGTGATGAAAGTGTTTTATGTGGTTTAATAATTGGGATAAATTTTGAAAATAATCGTATTTAGAATATGATGGTATGCAAACGGTAAATTCTATTATGAATAGGAATTCACTGTCTTTGATATGGGGAGAAATAATTTATTAATTTTGTCTTACGTATATTGATTCACTATCCTTGAATTTTATTTTAATTTTGGTAAATGAAAACTGTTTCTAAAGGTTCCATAATACAACATGTATTTATGGTTGGTTGATTCTTAGAACTTTAAGATTCTTTTACATTAAAAATTAAGGAAAGTGGGCTTTTCAAATTTGCTAGAGGCAACTGTAAGTAGGGGTGGCAATTCGAGTCGTGTTCGGGTTCGCGGGTCGTGTTGAGACATGATAATTACACAAATTTGCCCAACCTAAACACGGCCCGTTTAATTATTTGGGTCAGATGGGTCAACCCGAACACGACCTGTTTAATACATGGGTAACCCGAACACAACCCGAAATGATCTGTATATTTTTTAACCTTGAATAAACTTTTTATTTATTATGATAAAATGAGAATTTTGGGTTATTTATATATAGAATATTAAAAAATATTAAAAATAATACTTGAATTTTCTTATTTAAACGGGTTTAGTGGGTCATTTCGGGTCAACCCAAACTCGACCCATTTATTATTGGGTTAAATGGGTATGACACGATTATGACCCGAATAATAAATCGGTCAACCCTAACCCGCTTATATCGTGTTAGGTTCATGTCGTGTTTTCGTGTCGTGTCGGAGATTGTCACCCCTAACTGTAAGACATGGGCACCGAAATTCTTGGCACAAAGAATTCCTTCTTTGTTTCCAATCTATGTGCAATTTTTGTCCGAAATTGTTTTCCCTTCCAAAATTGCAGTAGATTTTTTGGTCACATAGAACACGAGATTCTGTTGAAAATTGAGAGTAAAATAGTTTTCATCTCTCGTAAATTTCAATGAATTTTTGTCATTATGTTATGCTATATATTTTCTTAGATTTATCCCAATATTAAATCAACACACAAAATTAGTAAATTTAAATGCTTTAAATTCATGTGATGGATGTTTTAGCATGATTTATTTAGGGATGATCATGAGCCTATGACCAATGTGATTGGATGTGTTTTATTTCTCTGGGTTTTTGGGTCCTGCGAGCCTCTTATTCTATTTCTGTAAGTTTTTTAAATTTTCGCATTGAGAGTAGACTAGGTGGTGAGGTTTTCCATTTATTGTAATTGGAGGACGTTCGATGCCAAAGGCCCATGCCTGTGTGGGTAGACTTTTACAAATGTAATAGAATAGGAGACTCAAGGCCCATGCGTGTATATGTACATTAATAAAATGTAATAGAAATAGTTCTATTTATTTTGTCCCTTAGATTGACCACATACCCATTTTGGCTCAAATGGGTCGCATATGCTGGCCATGATCATCCCACCGCTTTTTGCATAGGATGCATGTTAGATTTATTTAATACTTTTTGCTTGCGCTCATTTGATGAATTGCGTTATATAAAAACCCACCTAGTAATTAGGTTGATGAGGTCTTGAAAAGAAAACCCCAAGTTTTTGAAACTTAATAAGGAATTTAGTTTTAATTAATTCCATATCAAACAAAATGGACAAGCTATGTTGGACATATCGTTCCATGCCTTCCATCAAAGGTAGACGACATGACGATGCTACCACATTTGGTCATTGGCCATGAGTCGTGAAGTGGCTTTGTGCTGGAAAGCTGTAATCCCTACCAAGCATTGAGATATTTGTGGGATGGACTTGTCTTTATGTTGGCCACGAGTCGTGGGATATTTTGATGCTCCATCTACACAAAGGTTTGATGGGTTATGTTTGACGCTTAGTACCATATAGGCCCATAAAATTGGGGTATATGGGAAAAATAAGGCAGAATAATCTTAAGGATTGTATAAATGATACAATTGTCAAGGAGTTGACTACCAATGGAAATATCTCATTGGCTCATAAAATTGGGGTATGAAATATTTCTGTTGGGCGTCAAGCCCATTAAGAAAATTTGATTTTCTGAATTTTATTATGGGGTTAATAAAATTTGAATAAAATAGTGGGAGACATTTAATATTAAAGACCTTATATTGAATGAATATATTTTCATAGTTTACTCATTTTCTGATTCGTTTATTTTTGGTGATATCTCTACTAAAATGGCTAAAAATCCACTTGCATCCATACTTGAGCAAAACAAATTAACTGGCCCAAATTTTGTCGATTGGTTGAGAAACCTAAAAATTGTCCTTCAGTCGGAGAAGAGGGCTTATGTACTTGACAAAGAGCCTTCTCCACCTCCTGAGGATAAGACATCAGATGCCTATGGAGAATATCTTCGTTATATAGATGACAATCTTCAGGCTCGGTGCTATATGTTAGCATCAATGTCAAATAAGTTGTAGAGGCAGAATGAGGGTGTAGATCATGCTGATGAGATCCTCATTCGTCTGAAAGATTTGTATGGTGACAGAACTAGGCAAATGAGATATCAGATATCGAAAGACCTTTTCAGATGTCATATGACTGAGGGCTCTTCAGTCCAAGACCATGGGCTGAAGATGATAGCTCTCATTGAAAGGCTCTCGTCTCTTGGAGTCGTTATGGACAATGAACCCTATATGGACCTTTTACTGCAATCTCTGCCTCCCTCATTTGACACATTTGTTGTCAACTTTAACATGCACTCCATGGAGACTAGTCTACCTGAATTGGTGAACATGTTAAAGACGGCTGAATCCACTATCAAAAAGGATAAGCTTGTCTTGCTTGTTGGATCCTCTTCCGGATCAAAGGCTGCAAAGTCTAAGAAAAGAAAGTGGAAAGGAAAGGGTTCCTCTAAGCCCAACAAGAAGTCACATGACAATGGCAAGAAAAAGGTTAATTCTCAAGCTAATGACAAATGCCATAACTGCGGCAAAATGGGGCACTTGAAGAGGAACTGCAAGGAGTACCTTGCGAGCCTGAAACATTCAGGTATCATTTTGTTGAAGTTAACTTATCTGTTAATGATGATTCTTGGGTATTGGATACCGGTTGTCGATCACACATTTGCAATGATTTGCAGATAATGACAAGACAGGAAGTTTGATAGAGAGGATACGGTCCTTAGAATGGGGAATGGAGAAGGATTTGTTACATTAGCTATAGGGACTGTTTATCTAGATGTAGAGAATGGTTTCAATTTGTGTTTGAACAATTGTCTTTATATTCCGAAGATTATTAGAAACATTATCTATGTTCCTGTTTTGGACAGAGAAAGTTTTAAATTTGTTATTGAGAATGGAAGTTGTTTCATTTTCAAAGATTCTGCATTTATATATTCCGGTTATTTGGCAAATTGTTTGTACACTATTGCTCCACATAATCCCATACTCACAATTCAACAAAATAAAAGAAAATTAGATAATCATAGTTCTTTCATTCTTTGGCATGCTATATTAGGTCATACTTCTGAAAAGATGATACACAAGATGGCGGAAAAACTCGACCTTAGGGGAGAGCAAAAATTGCCAACATGTGAATCATGTCTTAAAGAAAAAATGACTAAATCACGATTTGTTGGACAAGTGGAGCGAGCCAAAAATCCGTTGGATTTGATCCATACGGATGTTTATGGACCACTAAGCGTTAGTGCACGAGGGAATTATCACTACTTCATAACTTTTACCGATGATTATTCTAGGTATGGTTATGTATACCTTATGAGGCTCAAATCTGAAGCTTTTGAAAAGTTCAAAGAGTTTAGATATGAGGTGGAGAAACAAATTGGTCGTAGTATTAAGACTCTTCGATCAGATTGAGGAGGCGAATACTTAAACAATGAGTTTCTTGATTATTTAAAAGAGAATGGGATTCTTTCATAGTGGACTCCTCCTGGTAATCCACAACTCAACAGAGTTTCGGAGCGTAGGAATCGAACACTGTTTAGACATAGTTCGATCAATGATGAGTTTCACTACATTACCTCTTTCATTCTGGGGCTATGCCTTAGAGATGGCGGCATATCTATTGAATAGAGTGCCATCTAAAGTCGTGCCCAATACACCATACGAAATGTGGTGTGGCAAGACACCCTCCTAAAAGTACCTCAAAGTATGGGTGTGTGTTGCTTATGTGAAGCAACAAGTGGGAGATAAGTTAGATATGAGATCTATCTTATGTAAATTCATGGGATATCCAAGACAGTCTATAGGGTATTATTTGTATGATCCTTCGGAACAAAATGTATTTGTTTCGAGGAATGCTACTTTGCTTGAAGATGAATTTCTTTCTGAAATGAATGGTGGAGTAGTAGAACTTGAAGAAATTCAAGAACCACATAATTTGTCAGATGTTGCCGCAGATAACACGCCAGCAGAAGCTGGACCATCTGAAGCTTAACCTCTTCGAAAATCCATAAGGGTTTCAAAAGCGCCTGAGAGGCTGAACCTTTTGTTAGAAAACAAAGAAGAAAGACTCCTTTTGGATAATGATTCAAGAATCTATGGAGAGGCAATGTCAGACATTGACTCAAATAAATGGCAAGATGCAATGCAATCCGAAATGGATTCCATGTACTCCAATAAGGTATGGACCCGGGTGGACCCACCACAGGGAATTGTTCCCATTGGCTGCAAATGGGTCTACAAGCGGATGCTTGGAGTAGATGGAGAGGTAGCGACCTACAAAACACGTTTGGTTGCAAAAGGTTATACTCAGAAGCAAGGAATTGACTATGAGGAAACTTTTTCACCAGTAGTGATGCTTAAATCCATTCGGATGCTATTAGCCATATCAGCATATTATGATTATGAGATATGGCAAATGGATGTGAAGACTGCTTTTCTTAATGAAAACATTAAGGAAGAAATCTACATGAAGCAACCAGAGGGCTTCATATCCAGTGGGAGCGAGCAAAAGGTTTGCAAAATCCAGAGATCCATTTATGGACTCAGACAGGCTTCGAGGAGTAGAAACATTCGATTTGATGAAACGATCAAAATGTTTGATTTTCACAAGAGTCCGGATGAACAATGTGTCAACAGGAAGGTTAGTGGGAGCGCAGTTGCATTTGTTGTGCTCTATGTTGATGACATTCTACTCATTGAGAATGATGTAGGCATGTTGCAATCAACAAGGACTTGGTTGTCTAAACAGTTCTCCATGAAGGACTTGGGAGAAGCATAATTTATCCTAGGGATAAAGATCTATAGAGATAGATCTGGAAGGATGATCGGACTATCCCAGTCAATGTACATAGACAAAGTGCTAAAAAGATTTAGTATGGAGGAATCCAAACGAGGGTACCTACCAATGAGTCATGGTGTTTCACTTTCTAAGGCTATGTCCCCTAAGACACTTGAAGAAAGAGAAAGAATGTCTCGCATACCTTATGCATCCGCTATTGGGAGCATAATGTATGCAATGTTATGTACTAGGCCTGATGTCGCACATGCTCTGAGTGTCACAAGCAGATATCAATCTAATCCAGGGGATAATCACTGGAAGGCGGTTAAGATGATCCTTAAATACTTGAGAAGGACTAAGGATATCTTTTTAATATATGGAAATGGAGAATTGAAACTAGAAGGATTCACTGACTCTAGTTTCCAGTCTGATATAGACGACTCAAAGTCGATGTCTGGATATATATTCACCTTGAATGGAGGTGCCGTTAGTTGGAAGAGTTCTAAACAAGAAACGACCACATACTCTACTACTGAGGCTGAATATATAGCTGCATCAGATGCAACAAAAGAGGTTGTTTGGATACAAAACTTCATCCAAAGGTTGGGTGTTGTTCCATCCATAGTTGATCCAATAATGATTTATTGTGACAACAACGGGGCTATAGCGCAAGCGAAAGAGCCAATATCTCATCAAAGATCCAAGCATATAATGAGGCGATACCACCTGATCAGAAAGATCATTGGTAGAGGCGACATCGTTGGGGATCGAGTCACTTCGACAGAAAATATAGCAGACCCACTGACTAAGCCCTTAGCACAAAAGGTTTTTGATGGACATCTCGAGAAGATGGGCCTAAAATACATGGAAAATTGGAGCTAGGGCAAGTGGGAGATTGTTCGAGTAGGGTGCCCTGCACTCCAATTTGAATTAGATTTATCCTACTTGTAAAAACAATTTTATTGTATTAATATAAAGGCATTTTTCTTTATCTTATGTTTTGCATTTATTATTTAATTGCTCATAGATAAAGTCCTTAGATCATTTTAAGCTATGGGGTATGGTTGCGCATTTGATGGCAATCATGGAACATGCCTCTAAGACTTTGATCTTAAACTGATTCCAAGTCAATGGGTTTTTCAAGATAGGACATTGAATAATCCCGTAAGACTTGTGCATATGATGCATGCTCGTGAGACGAGAATGTTACATTCCGTTAACATTATCATTGAGACGCATATGCATATATGCAGGTGCTTGTTGGCGAACAAGTTCAGTGAACATGACCCAATGGAAATTCTTATATGGAAACTTTATTTGTCGAATAAGAATTTTCATATTGCAATAGTACATGATTAATCCTCATACTTGAGGCACGGTAGTAGCCTTGTGTCTATCCTGCAATACTTTGATTTATCTTTTGATTGCTTGACAATCACAAAAGGGGTATTTTGGGTATTGCACTGATGTACATAGAGGCTTGTCTGTGGCCAACATAGAATTCGACACTTGTCTTTTGATAAGGGAACTTCCTGTGTTTTCGTAGTTTGTGATTCAAAGACCTTGGCCAAGGCACGATGAATTTGATTCATAATAGAATCACTAGAACTTGAAATGGAATCATAGTTATTAAATCAATTGGGTTTCGATAAATCCATGCCCAAGATTTAATCGGGAAATTAGTTGTCGAAAGGATTTTACATGTATGCGATTGCAATTGAAATAGGTTTACTCGTTATTTCACATAATAATAGGTAATCATGCTACTTAATAGATGTTACCATGATTTGTAGGTTCTTGAAATTGAAGAGTTAATTTCAAGTATATTAATTAATATGATTAATTAGTAGAACTTATTATTCAAAAGGTACAAAAGTTGTAAGCCTACAACTAGTATTAATTGTGAACCTAAAAGGGTCACACATAATTTTGGTTGTTGACATTTCCAAATTGATAAATTCAATAGTTGAATGCAATTCATTAATATGATATGTCGTTCCGTGATGTACCACACATGAAGGATATTTCGTTCGGCCCTTAGCACGGGCCACCCGTGCCGTTTGGCACGGCCCATGCGCCTTCAAGATTTGGGGCTCAATTCTTCGACCCATAGCATGGGCGGGCCGTGCCGAATGAGCACGCCCGTGCTCATGCCTGCTGAGGCTTAAAACAGACGAGGAGGGTCTAAAATTTTTCACAAAAACATCCCCTCCCTCGCACGCAGACGAGCACGAATCGACCCCCTCCAATTTTTTTCCAAAATCCTCCTAGAACATCATCACTAATCACTTCCCACACTACTCTAAACTATAATTACAATTGTTGAATTGCTTGGAAGCAAGGATTTGGGGTAGAAAGCACCTAGGGTTTCAAAAATCCAACTCACTTCCTATTTTCGGGATTTAAGGTATGAATTGAACTTTTTATGTCAAATTTCTTGAGGATTAAGGATTAGAGTTGATTTATGATGCTTGTTGGATACTTGTGCCATGATTTTGATTGAAATTTTCTATGGGGCATTTTATCAAACACCTTGTGGGTTGGTGAATTGTGATGATTTAGGTTGATTGCTTGATGGATTATACTTGCTCTAGATTGTTTAGGGTGTTAGTGGCTAAGATTTTTGGCAATTATATTGGTATGTGAGTTGAAAGCTTAATTGTGGATTAAATTGTTGAGACGAGTCACTATGCCTTTGTTGGATTGTTGTATTAATTCATCGTTCGTTTTACTTGGCACGTATGGATTCTCATGATTGTTTTGGCAGGTACTAACTCGAATAAATGGCCGAACCACAAAGAGGTCGGGGCGGACGTTTGAGGAGACCCGCTCGGGAGGTTGACCCAAACCACCCGCGTGCCTATGGACTCACCTTCACCGCGCACGATATAATGGAGCATTGGAGCCGGCTCATCACTCGTGATTACATTCCCACATGCTATGCCGATGACGAGTGTACCCAAACTCTCGGGATACACGAGGAGGTGTGGCAAATATTTGAACGAGTTGGTTGGACCGCTTTCATGCAAGGGCGGTGGCCAACATACAAGACACTCACACTCGAATTCTTAAGCACCGTCCAGGTTACGGAAACACGACCAAGAAACGAGCCTCGGAAAATTCACTTCAGGATGGGCAACGTATGGCGGGAAATCACGATCGCCGAACTGAATCAAATTTATGGGGTAACATTCGATGCCCCATACCAAATGGCTGAAAATTACAACGCACATGAATTCTGGCGGTTGTTGATAGAAACCCCCGAAACCGGCCTCATGCAATATGCCGCACGCTCTTCCAAAGCATCATCACTCCGCAACCCCATCTTTCGTTATATTCAAAAGGTCACGGCCCACTCGGTATTCACCCGGTACAACAACGGGGGTATGCAAGCGAAAGAGTTATACCTATTATGGTGTATGCTCACTCGCACCCCCTATAACATGGCGGTATACTTTGTGGAACACGACGTCTACATACAGCAGCATGATGTGGGAAAGATCTTAATTGCGGGAATGATAACCCCCATTGCGCGGCATTTCGAGGTTGACATAAGCCATATGGAGCCATTAGCGGGCATCCGAAGCATCAACTTGAGCGCCCTTCACACCATGAAGATCATCAGCAATGAGGAGAATATCCTCTGTTTTCAACAAAAAGTCGGGTCCGCATTTCCCCTCCTAACCCGCAGCTCACAAACTGTGGTTGACAACAAAATCAATCGGCTTATGTACTCGAGGATCATATCGTAGTCATGCAGGGTTTGGCGGCACGAAAGAGACGAAGGGTAGCCGGGTTGCCGATGAAGAAGAAGACTTGGTAATGGAGGCGCAGGAGTATGATAGGCAGGAGAGGGGGTTTGAGCAGGGCTTCCAGCAGGGAGGCTTCGAGCAGGATGGCCCTAGTAGGGGAACCGATATTCCAGAGAGCTCTCGCTAAGGCGAGGAGCGTGGGGGACAGTACGATGATGATAGATTATGTGCCTTTGAGGAAAGCTTGCGGCAAGATAGAGACGATTTTCGTGCTTACCGGAAGTCCAAGACCAAAGGTACCAGGCCCGAGCTTGTGGAACCAAGCACACGAGCAAATGGAGTTGGAGATATTGCATGCGAAAAGACAACGGATCGAGAATTGGCATATCTCCCAAGGCCACTACCCGCCGCCACCCCCACAGTGATCCAGGTCCTATCCACACCTTTCATTGAAATTCTACCTTCTCTTTAATGCGCTACAATTTCATTCAAGTTTGGGGGGGAGAGGTAGTAATTTTTTTGATGGGTGTGTTTGCATTCATCTAGTTGCATGTAGAGCATATAGGTTGCATTGCATTAGATGTTTTTTTTATGGTTTTAGCATGTTTATCGCTTTAGCACGTTTATTGCTTTCCTAGTTGTTAGGGAGTGAGTTGACCGCTATTGTGTGTTTTTTTGTGTTTTGATTGAAATCTTGATCTTGGGAGCATTTGCGGATTGGTTTGTGTTGTTTTGAATTGGATGTTGAGTGTGAGTTGATCGGGTTGAGAATAGTTAATATGGAGCATGTGATTATTGAATCATGTGTAACATACCTTGAATTATGCACTTACAAGCCTGTGAGCTTTTGAGCCTTTACTGCTTTCATATTATGCAGTCTTGTTTGTGACTGAGTGTGTCATTCATGTTGATTTAAATTCTATAACTTGCTTTGGTATCTCCATCAAAGTCACATGTTGTATGCATTCATGAAGATGAGTTTAGGCCATCTTTGTTTAGCCTTTCAAGCCTTTTACCCACCTTATGATATTTGACTTCCCTAGTTAGCCAATTTGAGCCTATTGCCTGATTTTTTTTGATAGCCACATTTTAAGCCTTCGAATCTTATGTAATATATCTGTTACCCTGAGCTTAAACGTATAGAGTTGAGAAAAAGGGGATGAATAAAGGATTGAATACAGGGGTGTCAAAAGTCAGAAAATGTGTACATGTTGGGAACTTGGGAATAAAAGAAGAAAAAGGGGAAAACTACTCACAAAAATAAAAAAAAAACGCGACTGCAAAGTGAGTCGGCCAGAAGTGAAAAATAGGCTGAGAATTGTGATGTAAGGCAAAGGGAATAATGAGTATGAAAAAATAAGAAGGGAGAAATCGAAAAGTGAGAGGATATAAGGCAATTGGAAGCACATAGTCGAGTTAAATTAGAAAAACGGTTTGAGAATAACAAAGGTGTTTTCCAATCTATACGCTAGAGTTGAGCCACTTTATCTATATTTCCCTACCTTAACCAAAGAGCCTTCATTACAAGCTTAAATAAAGTCCTTTATGATTTGTGAATTGCATACAAACGAGTGGCGGAGATGTGAGACGATTTGCAAGCATATGGTAATTCTTCAACAGTGAGATGACTTGAGCGAATACACGTCCCTTATCATTCTAGTGAGCGAGTATACACTTTATCCTTGAGAGGCGTGATTTGAAGTGTTTTACCTTGATTCTTATAAACTTGTGCTCCGTGTTAACTCTTTTGAATCTTGGTTGATTTGTGCTTGATGTCTATGGATAGATGACATGAATTATGATGCGGTGTTCTTGAGTTGCTCTTCTTTTGCCCAATTGTGTTGTCTTGCTCATAAAGTGTTGGCCGGACTCACAACGCTTTAAGTTTGGGGGTTTGATTGACTTGTATTTTGCATGTATTTTGGGCTTAATATTGGCTAGAATATGTAGGTATGCATGCGTTATATGAGTAAATTGGGTATTATTCTTGTTTTGTGGAATAGGATTACGCTATGCTCGTTTTGTAGGAATTTATCTATATTTGTAGCATGTTGGCAACAATTCGGGCATTGCAACCGCCAATACTTGACATAAAAGACGAAGTTTGGAGTCGAATCAAGAAGAAGTTGGACAAACCGGGCAAGAAACGGAAGAAAATAGCCCAAGGGCGTGTTGTTCTAGGTGAGCACGGCGGGCGTGCTCCTCTAGCACGGCCCGTGCTCAACCTGCACATGAAGACCCAAGGTTCAGCCTATAGCACGGGCGGCCGTGCCATATGGGCACGCCCGTGCCATATGGGCACGCCCGTGCTCCTCGAGAAAATTTGACAAGTTGTTCGGCACCCGACCAAAGACGGGTGGCGTGCCAAGGGCACGGCACGCCGTGCCTCGCAAGCGGAAAAGCAGAGGTTCATCCGATTTCAACTAGGTTTCGACCCGAACGAAGTACAAATAGACCCGGGGCGGCCACAAGCAAGGACACACTAATTTTTACCCTAGAAACCAGAGAAAATAGCGCTTTTCCACGGAAACTTCGAGAGATCGATCAAGACCGCAACCACACCTTCGAGGATTGAAGATAGATCGAGAGATCGTCATCATCCCCGAGTCACTCATTCCATCGTATCGTTATTTCAATTAGTTAGATTTTGATTATGAATAATTTGTCTATGAATTGTTTATCTTCAATGTCTGGCTAAACATCTTGTGATTCCTGGGTTTGGGAGTAGATTAATAAACACTTTTATGTGATGATTAAGGATAATTGAAGTTAATGTTTTCTTTCTCTATTCGAGTACTTTGCTTTAATTCTTGTTTTATCAAAAGGCTTTTGATCTAAACTTGTTTGATGTATTGATTCATAATTCTAACCGATGAGTTTCAATACTAGATCTTGAGTACTTGACACAAATAGATTGCATGATTGAGAAGTCTGTGAATATTTGTGAGATCTTATAATCTTTTGAACTTTTGGGAGTTGGATATCTCATGTTGAGTAGAGATGCTAACATAGATATTCCAATCAACGCTTTTACATACATCTCGAGAGAGGGGGTAAATTACTTTTGTGATTGGTCTATAGAGAAGAATATGTTTAACCTTGGTTTGCTTAACCTGAGCATAAAAGTGGGATATTAATTGAAACCATAACCCAGGAATTCATCCATTCATATTTGATCTTTCAATCGCTCTTTGCTTTGTTATTTTAGGATTAATTTCTGTTTTATTAGTAATAAAACCAATCCTTCAAATTTCGATAGTTTAGATAAAAATAGGACTATTATAATCCAATACTTGGTACATTAATTTATTAATCCCTGTGGATTCGACCTTGCAAACCCTATTCTATAAACTGATCCGTACGCTTGCGGTGAAGCTAAAAAAAATAAGGCGAACAGTGGACCACAATTCATTTAGTGTTCTGGCTGCTTCTTGACTGCCGTTGAATTCGTAGAGTTGGCCGCGTGTTGTTGACGGATGTATGGACGATAGCCTCATCTATTGATTAGACACGTATTTCCTGGGAATCTGATTGAGGTCCATGAATACAACGAATATGTGTTGACACAAAATACCGTGCATTTCAAACATTTTGCAACTGCATACTACAACCGTCTTTTCTTTGCGATCTTGTACTTTGAATACATCAACAAATTCGTCCTTTATTGAGTAGGAATAGATACTACCACTGCAGGCCGGGTCACCATGTACACCGAACATTTGTAACACGCATTTGCAATCTCTAGGCTAATTTTTTTAAAACAAAGAAGGCGTGTACAACATTGAAGCATGTTTTTCAATCCCCAATGGTGTTTTGCATTGAGGAACAAGAGTGTCACTGTCATTGTTTAGTCTGTGTATGGCATGTCGTTGCGACTCTATTGCGCTATCAAAGTGCATGAAGAACTCGACCAAATTTACTTGTGGATTTGTAAAACCGCCAAACCAATTGTTTGTGCTCACAGACCGTGATGTAGTCTGCATCAAACCGCCCATGGGAACATCCCGAAAATAAGCAGGGATCCATCTCTCTCTTATTTCAAATATTTTAGTAAACCACGGATGATTTTCTAGTTTGAAATCTGTCATAACAGAATGCCATAATTTTTCAAACTCAGCGGGTTCATGTTTTTCATCACAAACCGTTGCGTTAAGACGATGCAAGAATTCTTCATTCTTGAACAATGTGTGTCCCACTTTTGCTAACCTTTTCCATTATGTGCCACATGCATAAGCGGTGTTTTGCGGTCTTAAAAACTACTTGAAACGCGTTCTTCATCGCTGGATCCTGATCGGTCACAATGTAGTACGGCTACTTGCCCATGGTATCCAAAAATTTTCTGAATAACCACACATAGGATTCATCATCCTCCTTTAATAGAAATCCACAAGCAAACGTTACACACCGACGATGGTTGTCAATGTCCGTGAATGGCGCAAGCACCATTTTGTATCTGTGTATACGAAATATTTGTGCAGATATCATTATTGCAATAAATGTATACCATGTGTATACTACAATCATTACTGAGTACATTCTTTCAAAACAGGATTAAGCGAAAGAAGTTATGGAATTATACAAAGACACAATTATTACTCTATTTGAACACTTACATATTTATATATTTATACAACAATAGTACTATTTTTTTCTTTTATTCTAAGCATGCAGTCATCTATATATGCCACATGTAGACCCCAAAAACTAACATGTTCGTGTTTTAAGTGGCATCGAATGATATAACGTCCCTGAACATTGCCTAATTTCTCACTGAAATAGGGTCCGCCCAGAAAAGTCTCGTTAGTTGGTCTTGTTCGTCAACGGCATAACTAAAGGCCATTCCTGGACACGTCTCCTTTTTTTCAAGAATCTGTCGATTATTAATTGTGCGTTTGCACCTTGTATGTATGCATTCAAATCTCTCTTGAAATTCTTTAAATCGATTGGTAACACCCCCGCTTGAGAAAATCCATCAACCATTTGCCTGAACAGGTGGTGTGTCTTTGAACTGCCGATGTTGGCCTTTGAACAATTGAAGATGAATTGTTTGTGCCCAAAATTCAAATTCCGATTCACCTTAAGAAAATGTCTATAAGATTCTGAATTGAAAGAATGTGTGTGGCGCTCTTCGAATTTTTTTGTAGCATATGCACCATTCGTCGTGTATTCTAGTACGCAGTGGGTATTGCATCCACAATGGTTTGACACTCTAGTTCGTTATTTGGTGTGTGAATTGCTCCCTTCGACACCGACCACAGACGATGTTTGTTTGTTGTCTTCCCTGTTACAAACAATATATTGCACACGGATCTCTTTGTTCTTAAACTTCCTTGACGTGCTTATTCGTATGTCAAAGCCGCATAGTTTACCATAATCCCTATAAAACTCCAAACCCTTGTCAAAACTCCCAAAATGCATGCCCACTCGCGGTATTTTATCCTGTTCAACTTCAAGTATCCAATATTTGGTGTTGTCGGGTGATATTACCAGGTGCTCTCATATTTCGACGTGCTGGATTGTTTCATCACTAGTATCTGCAAAGTATATGCACACCAAATAAGTGAAACATATACACAATTTTTTTTTCAAATTACACAATAGTTTTAATATTAGCGTACAATATTCTAAATAAAAAATCTAACAATATCCACTGAAAGTTTATACTTATCACACCAATATTGAAGCCAATGTATACTAAAATAAGATGTCTTTATACTATTATGGAATTATTTGAACACCATTGTTTGGTCTCATTATAAATCACCAAAGTATTCGTATATATACACTATAATATGTTCCAAATATACAAGTTTGTCGAATGTTGTATACAACTCTAAGTGTTAATGTATAGTCTCAAATAAACATTCAAACACGCAATATCACATTTTAAATTAACACAAAAATATACATATCTATACACGAAATATTGCTTTACAGGCATATATATTACAATATGTGTACACAACTCTTTCACAGGCATGATGATTCCACATTTTCTAATAAAAACACGGACAGGATGAATAAGGATAATGTACGATTTTTCAAAACATAAACACACATACCAGGAAAAAATGCCCCTAAAACCCAGCTTTCATCAGGCTTGTCCACCAACATTTCATCATGTTGTGATTCATTGCACTCATCGCCCATTTCGCACGGTTTTTGTACTGTTTTTTTTTCGACTATAGGGGTGTTTTCTGTGTTTTGGGGGGAGAAACTCGGTCTTGCTGCTGATTTTTGGATGGATGCAGAATGAAAAAGATGATAGGAAACGTGTGTTTTGTTCCTAAATTAACGTTTTTTCTGTTATGGCAAGATTGCAATCAAGAATATCCCTTGATTTTGGGTTATTAATTATGGTATTTATTTACCCATTTTTTGTGGATTACGGAACTGCCCTTTTGACATTAAAAATAATTATAAAATGGTGTTTTGTAGGACTAATCTAAACCATTGATTGTGTAGGATGTAGGGATGGGATCTGTCCATACTGCCACATGGTAAGAAGCTGTCACATGATATCTCATCCCCATATATATATATATATATATATATATATATATTCATAGTAATAGATAATAATTAATTGATAATTATTATTCTATAACAATTAATCTCCTATCACTAGTTGATTGTGAGATTAATAGTTCTATTTCAATTATCATTTTGAAGAACGAAATAAATTTTACTAGTGAAAGATTTATTCTGGTGTCTACAATCAAAAGGTGGACTCGATTGGAGGGGAGGCGTTAGAATCCCTATTGGCGAGCATTTGGAGTTTAGGTGATTGCCACATATCCGGGAACTGATTTCCTCTCAATCTTCGCTAAAAGGAGAAGACCCTACGAGGGTAATTTTCTTTTATCACTTACGAATCAAAAATTTGTATTCTCGCATGATAACGAAAATGACGATCGTTACAATCGCTACGTGACCCTACGGGGTTAACTTTTATTATGATTAATGCACTTGTTTTAATTAGATTAAAAATTTTATATTTCCGCTGTGCGAATCCCGTGTGGTATAGCGAACATAACATGCTTCTCTCTTGACTTTAAATGCCATAAATTGTCTACATAAGTAGCTAACTTTTTTATTTTCTGATTTGATCTATTAAAAGATGAATCGTCAATATTTTAATGTTTCTTGGTTGTATTGTATGTCAATCTGCATTGATGAAGACAGAAAAGCATAAGTCGTCGTTCTCTTAAGCAGAATGTTATTCACTTATTTCTTCTTTTTAAGGAGTCCTGAAAAACTGTCGATTTTCCCTGCATCAGTCCTTTGTTCTTTGGAATTTATCGAAGTTATACTACATGTTATTTTTTCAATTCACAATGTGCAACTATTTTAAAACTTATTATTGCAGTAGAAAATGTGCAACTATTTTAAAACTTATTATTGCAATAGAAAATGTGATTGCACCCTAATCATGCGGAGAGCACTAATTTACTTATCTTCACTTGACAATTTGAAGAATGTTAAATTGCAGTTCAATAGAGAAATCATGTTGTTAATAGCTTGGCCTTATTTTACTTGAATATATTGTGCAGGTCAAAGTATCTAGAGCAGACACTGAAACAGAAGCAGCAAAGGTCGCCCGATCAGTGGCATCTTCTTCATTAACCAAGGCATGTTACAATATGTACTGATATATCTGCTAAAGAAGTTTTTCCATTACAGACCTGCTAAGCTCTGAATTTCCATTACATGGTCACTACTATATGTGTTGTTACTTGCAGATATGCCTCCTAAATAGGTACAAGATCAACCCGTTATTAATCCAGTTACTACTGATGTCTCTGATGATGAGGCATCTCAAGGTTGGTTTGTTTCATTTTGTATATTATTTAAAGATTATGTTGAATTGTAATTTGACATTTTTTTTTTTTTTTGCTTCTTGAAGCTCCTCCACCAAAAAAGTGTAAAGAGACCCGAGCCAGACATGGAGAAAAGCTTAGGGCGTCTCGTGAAAACTAAAGGAAGTTACCACTTACTTTTCGTAAGATTGAAGGCCATCCAGTAGGGCCAAATTCGACAGAGTTTATAATGGAGCTTGGAGTAGCCGTAAAGAAGTTTGCACCACTCCAAGTGATTAGTTGGCGGCAAATTTCCGAGGAACATAATCAACCAATCTATGATCGATCATCAGTTAGTATATGAATTCACTCGATATTTGTCGATTTAATTTTTATTTAATATATTTTTATCTTTTTGTAGGATATGTTTAATGTAGACCTTGGGACATGACCCGAGTCTTTGAGGAAAGAAACCGACAAGCTGATGAATAGTTGATTCCACAATAATCGTACGAGGATGCACGATTATTTTTAAAAAGCACGCACATTTACCTTGGGATGATCGGGTAAAGCTAATGCCCGAGAATCTATGCGATAGTCAAGAGGACTGGGAGTATTTATGCAAATTGTTCGAGACTGATGAATTTAAGGTAATTTCGATATTAGTAGTACATAATTCCACCCAAGATTATATAAAGTAGAAGAAACCAAACAAATTTGAAGGCCAAGAGTTGACTGCTCAAATTTTCTGTTTCTAGAAAATTAAACTGGTGTTAAAAGCTGATTATATATATAGAACTTCTTCAGTAATGCTACATTTGTTTTTTGCTTGCAATTAATTGGATGAGTGGTGCAATTTGTTCTTCATAAGCTCTATATTTTCTTTGAGTTGTTCTACATTATAGCCTACCTCTCCATTCCCACCAAAAAAAAGTAAAGAATCTTTGTACCCTCAAAACTTTTAGCCTTCTGAATTGTTGGTCCTGTTCTACAATATTTATATATATATATATATATATATATGTATATATATATAACAGATTTAGGTTTCAGTTTGAGTTTCATATAATTATTTAGCTGCTCTATATGCATGAAAAAAATGATGGGTTGTTTGGTGTTAATGAGATTTACTGCATTTCTGCTATTTCTTGGCTTCTCTTCATCTTATGTAGGTATCTATCTGATTTCTATCTTCTCTGCTATAACAGATCATATATTGCATGTAATTTCTGTATCCAAAAAAAATTATTTAATTGAGTTCTGCCAGTGAATTGTGAGTGTATCTTTGTGATTTTTTATAAGAGAAACTGTCAGTCAGTCAAAGAATTCAAGATGAAAATTGGGTCGAATTACTCTTTTCCAACAGACACACTGCAACAATAAAAAGGGATGGATAGGAGAAAAGGCTAAAGTGTATATGTAAGTATTAAATTGATCAACTTGTTTATTACAAGTATTTTTACTAACAATATATTTAATTGTTAACATTTTTATTGGTTTTAGCATGACATGATTCAACTGCGAGAAGAGATTCGTGAGTCTGAGAGCCAAACAGATATCGCCGGGAATGACAGTCACATGTTGGATGATACAGAAATTGCTGATAGAGTGTATGATCAAATTCTCGAACGTCGTCCAGGTGGATATATATGTGGGTTTGGGAATGGGACCAAACATCCTTCCACTTTATTAGGTGCATCATCCAAAGCGACTAATGCGCAACTTATGGAGAAGTTGGTTAGAACTCCGACCAAATTGCAAGCACTCAAATCAAAACTAGAAACAATGTTACAGGCATTTGAGAGTGTAGCTCCAGGAATAATGCAATCGTTCTTCTACCAACACTCATCCTCCTCAGCTCCGCCACCACCACAACCACCGTCGAGCTCTGAGTCCTAGATAGTCTCTTGATTTTCGTTTAATGTACTTATCAGAAGTTATTGGTTTAAAGTTTAGTGATGCAGTGTTTACAAATTCTTAATATTATTAGTTTTAATGCATATTTTGGCTTTATATACTTAATGATGATTTTGTTGGATTGTGTCATGACTAATTAGTATAATTGATTTATGATTGTATTATTATGAAAACAGGTTTTAAGAATTGTGATTTATAAAATAAATAAAATAAAAATAAGAAAAATTTACTAAAATTTTGGGTCGGGGATACTGCGGCGAATTTTGCAGCGAATTATTTTCGCCGCAAATATTTTAGCGGCGAATATTTTGATTTTAGTGGCGAAATGTTTCGTTGCTAAAAGACAAGTTTTTTGTTGTGTCTGGAGTAGGAAACGAACCAGTGTTGTGCTGAGCAGTTGCTAAAGGAGTCGGATAACTTGTAGATCATATTGTTTGATAAATGGTTTTATCATGATTTTGATGATGTTGTTTTTACACCAAAACAATGTTTTTAAAGGTTGTCCAAATACTCCTAAATGATTAAAATGGTTTTAATATTTCCGAGTATTTCTTCAAGTTTATTTTCGACTAAATTGGACAACGCTTTTAATGATTTTATGTCAATGTGTTTTTACATCAAAACAATGTCCCTGAATGTTGTCCTAATACTCCCGATCGGTTTAAAAAGTTTTTACTATTTTTCGGAGTATTTCTTGTAGTTTATTTTCGATTTAAAATTGGACAACACTTATGTTTCAGCTCGACCGGTCGCCGCCCTATAGGGCAACCCGCACTGCTGTGTTGAGTTTTGGAACAGAAAAAAGGGACGAACAAAACTGGGAGGGCGACCGGTCGACCCGGGGTCTACTGGTGAGGCGACCGGTCGACCCTAGGGCGACCGGTGCCTGGGATGCCCCCTCAAGAAGTTGCTTCTCTATTTTATGTTTTAAAGCACCCCAACCGGTCACAGTCAAGGGCGACCGGTCGCACCCCCCTGCGACCGGTCCCCTGTAAAATTGCAGAGTTTTCAATTTCAACTTATCTCTCACGCGACCGGTCGAACCCCTATTTTGACAAAGAAACTATCCGTTGAGTTTGTTTACGGACGCCTTTTCCTTAATTTGAGGGGTTGATTTCTAACAGCTCTTTTCTTCAATTGTCTTGGTATTTTTTACAGAATTCATGTCCCCAAGAGGAGCCTATCATGTACAAGACATCTTCTATAAATAGAGGAAGAATTGAAGCAACACAATAAGAGAGAAAACTACAACACAACAAGATACACTCAAGAATACACTTGTTCTTACATTGTCTTATTTCTTGTTGTAATTTGTCTAGCTATTCACTTTCACATTCTTGAGGTTTAGGCTATTCTTGATTACACTTGCACTCAATTGTATTTTCATTATCGAGTTGTAATCTTGAATTTGTGGTCGTCATTCAAACACAAGATATCCTTGTGAGTGTTCTTGTGGTAAGAACACACTTGGGTGAACTAGGTGTTAGGTGTGAGAAGATTGTGGTAATCTTCTTGTTGAGGTGTTGAAGAGTGTGGTGCTCTTCAAGGGTGAAGATTGTGGTAATCTTCAAGAGAGATTGTGGTAATCTCATAGGTGGTGTTGAAGAAGAGTGTGGTGCTCTTCAAGGTGTTGGTGTAAGATTTTGTTGTAATAATTTTGGTAATTTTTAATTGATAGAATATGTTGCCCTATTAATCAATATATCAAAACAAAACCCTGGATGTTCGGATTCAAACAATGTTGTATGTTAATGTTGTAACACTAAAACATACGACACACTCACACAAATGGAAATATAAATAACACCAGGATTTTTAACGTGCTTAGATTCCTCAATCTTAATGCACGAGGCCACGCCTCGAGAGAAGAAAATAATCCAATATTAGAAAACTACGATTATTACAAATACGATTGGATTTACGTAAAGCATAAAGACTCCCTCTTTATCTTATACACCAACACTCGTATAAAACTAATATTCCGATTGATTCTTCCAAAACCTCAACCTTGTTGGAATCTCTCCAACTTCAAATCCTTGAATCGGTTGAGTCGATCCACACCGTAGATCTTCACCGTCTTCTCCCGAAGACTAGAATAAAGACACAAGTATTTCTTGAAGAAGAACAATAAGCTCAAAATATCTTTTTCTCTTGGTAGCTTCTTCAAAGGTCCGACTCCTCCTTTATAGCAATCAAAACGAAAATCCAATCCCCGATTTCAAGAGGACGATTTCTTGCAAAAGGAAGGAAATCGAAAGAAAAATCATTTCCTTGTGGGTAAGAATCAATTACACAAGGAAAGTGATTTAAAAGGAATAATTGACAATTAATAAATGGTCAATCAATTAAGATAAAGTTTATCCAATAATATCAAGAACATTCACAATATAAAGATCTTGCCAAAAACACACCCCGCGAGAATCGGCATGATATCGGCCCGATTCGCGCGAGAAGGTGTTGCACAAAGCGCCAGTTGTTACAACACCGGATTTTGCATCAGTCGAGAAAAGACCAAATTTGCCAATAATGATAACATTAACAATCTCCCCTTTGGCACTTTTGGTCAAAAACACATCATGCAGAAAAATAAAGAATCATAAGTGAAGCAACACTTTTGATTTAAATCCTAAATGTTAGCACATCAAAATAACAAGCATTTATCCAATAGCATATATTCAATCGGTTTATCCAAAATAAAAGCTTTATCATCAAACTACAAAGCAAGATAAACAGAGAATGCTATAGACTGAGTCATCCTTTGACTCCCCCTTAGAGTGAGCCACACCATCTTCCTCATCATCATATTCAAACTCCCCCTTAGAAGCTGCATCATCATCTTCTTCCTTATCACTGAAAAGTCATATTCAAACTCCCCCTTAGAAGTCGCATCATCATCTTCTTCCTTATCACCGGACTTTTCGGACTCTCCCACAAGTGCGTCTCATCTCACCATCTCACTTGACTCAGTTTGCTCCCCCTTACTTGGGTCTCACCTCACTTGAGTCTCCTCTCTCCCCCTTTTTGACCAAAAAAAGACAAACGAAGCCAACCAAACTTTGGCTATTTTTTGGTCAAAACAATCTCCTTCAAGAATTTGAAAGTAGTCCTTACCAAAATTGATGAGAGAATGAACCGCCATAATTAGAGTGATACAAATGGCGACTATGGGAGTTTCCAAGAAAAGCTTCCAACTGCAATTTTGAAATTCAAATATTTTTGGAAAAGTCCCATAATTCAAGGTGTGCAATTAATTCAAAATAAGCACATGAACAATACCATTAATTATCGTAGACAAATTTAAGGAATAAATTATTTCCAAAAATAATACACCACATCGAATCAATAAGGAGGATATTTTCAACAAGCCCAAAAAATGACCCTAAGGGATGTCTAGAATGATGAGTTTATTTCTCGTGAAAATAAAAAGGCCTCGAGCATTTTGGTGCGATAACCAGTGTTGTACCACCTTTTCACGAACATCACCATACAAAGTCAATGGATCAATATCATTTTCCCATTTAAAAAATCTTTTGAGTGAAAGGAATCGCGGTGAAACAATTAGCGATCGGTAGCTTTCGCTCCAAAACACGGGTAGCTCTTTCTCGAGAAGATCATAACATGATTCAAGCATATAAAAGAACAGAGAATAGTTCACAATCAATAGCTTTCACACACAATGTATAGGCAGCTTTTTCCACAAAGGCCCAAAAAAAAATACATCTTTCACATGGGAAAAATCATTCTGTTTGCAATCTGACCCACAATTGTTTTTAGGCAGAAAGTTCATCAAAGGAGTACTCAATAGGGTTACAACACTAAAACAGAAAAGCCAATGAAATGATCTTAAAAATGCAAAATGTCTAATGCACAAGAATTAAGATCAAAAAGAGGTTGCAACACATCAAGAAGAAGAAATGATGCACATGGTGTTGCAACACTGAAACCCACACCGCTCGTCGAGAGTCTGCAGACACACGGAGTCATTTCGAGCAATTAAACCTTTGGAAGTCTAGGGCTTTGGTGAAAATATCCGCAATTTGATTCTCGATAGTGACAAAATCAATGGTAACAATTTTATTCTCAACCAAGTTTCTAATGAAATGGTGTCGAGTATCGATGTGTTTAGTTACGAGTGTTGCACTTTGGGTTTTTAAAAATATTTATGACACTTGAATTATCACGATGGTAGTTGAGAGTTTTCTCTTCAACCCCATAGTCGATCAACACTTGTATCATCCACAACATTTGAGAACAAAAGCTCCCTAAGGCCGTATATTCGGACTAATAGTGGATAGGGATACACAACTTTGTTCCTTTCTCGTACAATGAAACTAAATTGTTACCGAGGTAGACACATCCTCCATGAGTGCTCTTTCGATCATCGATATCACTGTCAAATTAACATCACTAAACCCGGTCAAGTTAGTGTTATGACACTTGGTGTTGTAACACTCGGAGCTCTTCCCGCAATAAATAACGATTAGCGGAGGACTATTTCCCTTCATAATACAATTGTCGAATTATCAAAGACATTACAAACATTCTTATCAAATTTGACATATAAATCAACATCACACAACTGGCTAATGCTAATAAGATTAGCTTTCAAGCCTTCAACATACAAGACGTTTTTAAATGGGAAGTCTACGACATTTAACGTTCCTTTTCCCAAAACCTTTCCTTTAGCACCATCACCAAAAGTGACCAAACCGTTTTCATATTTTTCAAAATCAATGAGTTTTTCCAATTCTCCAGTCATATGACGAGAACACCCACTGTCAAAATACCATGATTCAGTCATATTAACTTTTAAAGATGTGTGAGCAACATTACAAGAAAACTCATTTTTCCTAACCCATATTTTCTTGGGTTTGTTGGATAAATCAACTTTAAAACAAGGAGTGTTTCTTTGGTGATGTTTGAACACTGGAGTTTGCACTCTGCCTTGCCTATAGTGTTTCTGAAGGCGATAACAATTAGGTCTTATATGGCCAGGACGGTTGCAATAATGACATATAGGAACAAAAGCATTGCTTCTTTTTCCATTATGATTGAATGATGTTCCTTCTTTAACAAAAGCAATCTTAGAATTTTTATCCTTTTTAGCAGAGTTTTTGTTAGCATTAAAACCAAAACCAATACCTGCACGATCTTGCTGGTATTTTCCTTGAGAAAGAATTTCATCAAATCTCCCCTTTCCTGTGTTCAATTTTTTGATAGAAGTTGTCATCTCACTCGAGGTTTTTCTTCACTTTGGCAAGTTCTTCCTTTCTTTCGATTTGACCTTTCGAACTTAATAACCTCTCCTTTGAGTGCCTCTTTTTGATAAAGACACACTACTTTCTTTTCCGATTCTCATTTGTTTTCAAGACAACCAAGCATTTTTCGTACATCTTTTGGTAAACTCTCCTTAGTTCTTCATTTCTTGATTCTTCATCAGACTTCCGTGAGTCATCCTCGGAGTATTCATCACTTGAATTGTTTTCCTCTGCAACAATCACACGAGTTTAGACATCTTTCAACAAAAGGAAAGTTAGTGTCATACCTTCTTGGTGTTGTAACACGAGAAATATCATCGGGTGCGTTTCATTACAACCAACCTCTTTGTCAATGAAGGTGAATGATTTCCCATTCTTCTTTCGAGTATTTGCACATTCAACCTGGATGTGTCCAAAGCCACCACATTCTCTCGCATTGAATACTTTTGCTTTTGATTGAGGATTTGCTTCTTCTTTTTGATCGAGGAATTGAGGGCGTAAACCGAACATACTTCATAGACACAAGACATGTTAGCAACAAATACAAAAGCAGGATCTCACTAATAAGAATTAGTGTTAGGCTCGATACCAATTGATAGAATATGTTGCCCTATTAATCAATATATCAAAACAAAACCCTGGATGTTCGGATTCAAACAGATGTTGTATGTTAATGTTATAACACTAAAACATACGACACACTCACACAAATGGAAATATAAATAACACCAGGATTTTTAACGTGCTTAGATTCCTCAATCTTAATGCACGAGGCCACGCCTGAGAGAAGAAAATAATCCAATATTAGAAAACTACGATTATTACAAATACGATTGGATTTACGTAAAGCATAAAAGACTCCTCTTTATCTTATACACCAACACTCGTATAAAACTAATATTCCGATTGATTCTTCCAAAAACCTCAACCTTGTTGGAATCCCTCCAACTTCAAATCCCTTGAACGGTTGAGTCGATCCACACCGTAGATCTTCACCGTCTTCTCCCGAAGACTAGAATAAAGACACAAGTATTTCTTGAAGAAGAACAATAAGCTCAAAATATCTTTTTCTCTTGGTAGCTTCTTCAAAGGTCTGACTCCTCCCTTTATAGCAATCAAAACGAAAATCCAATCCCTGATTTCAAGAGGACGATTTCTTGCAAAAGGAAGGAAATCAGAAAGAAAAATCATTTCCTTGTGGGTAAGAATCAATTACACAAGGAAAGTGATTTAAAAGGAATAATTGACAATTAATAAATGGCTGAATCAATTAAGATAAAGTTTATCCAATAATATCAGCAACATTCACAATATAAAGATCTTGCCAAAAACACACCACAGAATCTGGCATGATATCAGCCCAGATTCGCGCAGAAGGTGTTGCACAGCAGTGTTACAACACTGGATTTTGCCTTTGTCTTGAGAAAAGACCAAATTTGCCAATAATGATAACATTAACATTAATAAAATCTTTTTCTTTACCGAAACCCATCCCTGGAGATCTTTGGAGTGGTAGTAGATTAAGCCCTAGGTGGGTTGAACTACTATAAATCGGCGTGTGCTATTTACATTCCGTACCTTTGTTATTATCTTGGCGCATTTGTACCGAAAAAGAGGGCGAAATGGAAAAGATGGAGATAATCTATTCACCCCCCTCTAGATTATCGTAGTCGCTTGGACTTACAAGTGGTATCAAAGCCAAACTCTTTGGCAAGATCGTTTCACATAGCGAGTGAAGAGGAACGATCGTCGGCTACAAACGAAGCTCATCTTTCCGGCACCTCCACCACCAAGCCACCTCGGTTTGATTCTAAAAATTTTATATTTTGGAAAGAAAGAATGGAATGTTATTTACAAGGTTGCGGGTTTGATATTTGGAACACCGTCATTAATGGAGAATCCATTCCGACGAAGGACACACCACACATCTCCAAAGGCTTCAAAGAGCTCAATGATGAAGAGAAGAAAATCATCTCCTTAAATGGTAAAGCTCTTAATATTTGAACAGTCTTGAATCGTTTGTCAAAACGATCCCCAGTGGCGAAAATCTTCCGATTGGTGGTGTTACAAGTCATCTCACCCGTGTTGTTTTGATCAAAGAAATGTATGAGTTTTAGGGGATATTATAATTTTATGGAAACATGTTGGGCACGATATGGTCGTAATGAACTATATCCAATTTTAAATCTAAAAACTCGGTTTGATTCTCGATGACTGATAAATTCAAGAACAAGTTGTTTTGGAGTTAAATTAATATTTATTAAATTATGTGATAATTTTATAAATTTTGGGGTTAAATTCAATAACTTGGAGCTTAAATGAGTATCTAAAATAATTAAAATAAATTGATAAAATTATAGAGGCAAAAATGTCCATATATGGTAAAGTGTAAAATTCGCATAGTACATGGGGCAAAGTGTAACAAAAAATAATTCGGTAGGCAAAGTGTAAAATTGGGCATAGTTCGGCGAGTTAAATGTTTTTATCCCATAAAATAATAACAAACCGAAAAGTAAATAGGAGTCAAGTTTTAGGATAGTTTGGATTGAAGCACGCCGTAGCGCTCTTTTAGAGAGGAAACGCCCCACTACACTGGTGAATTTGTTGATAGCACGTCTCTCTCTCAAGATTCGCAACTCGTTGGTTCTCTCGTGTGCAGCGAAGAGGACCCCGAACCACTTGCAAACTCGAATGCTCAAGACAATGGAATAAACATAAATACTCGGCTGTCGTTTTTTTTTTCTTTTATAAATGATTAGCCTTTTGCTATCTTTAAAGAAAGACAAAGAATATAATTTTGTATTGAAATCAAATGTTGCAATATATAAGATGAACAAGTATTTGATGAGCGGGTCGTCTGTGAAAGAAGAGCAAAGTTGTTTTTTCTTTGTTTTATAAAACCAAGAACAAAATGATGATTGAGTGGTATGTCTCTTAGTCTCTGTACGTGTGTGTTATGTATTATTTATAAGGAACCAAAACTCCTTTTTATAAATGAAGTCAAAACACAAGCCACTAACTCATGTTAGGCACTAAAATAGGGAAGTGGGTAATTTAGCCGTTAGTGGCTTATGACTAGGGGATGTAGTTTTAAATCAAAAATAAAAATATTATCCAACAATCCCCCACATGATTTAAAACTCGAAAAATATATATTTTGAACATTGAAATGAGCATTAATACCGTGTAATAGGTGTAGGTACCTTCCATGTTTGAACCTCATAGTGTGAATGCACTACCACCTATAGGACAATAGAGACATGAATGTCTTTATCTAAGTCCTTGTAGCTAGATGGCAACACATCACACACCACGGTATGAGTAAACATTGTGGTTCTATCAGTGGTGCACTTTTCGGTCATGCGCAGGAATCTTGTATCATGAACGTCATTAGGGAGTAGCCTACACCCCCATAGTGGTGACCCCACCACCACGTTATTTAGGAGAATCCTCCAAGGGTGACTTGTGACAAACCACCCCGAAAATTATGCCTTTGGATTAATTAAGAGATAAACTCAACCTTAAACGTCACATAAAGAGCACTAAACACCATAGGAATGAGACTCGGAAAAATTCCGCAAAAATAAATAATTTATTAAAATATTGTGCTCTTCCAAGCTACCATTTTACGCTTTTGTTTGTACCGTTGAACTTCGTTCATGGGATCACCATACTTCGAAGACGGGTTTCTACTTTGTGGTGACTTAATTAATAGGCTCCAATCTCATTCCCCTCGATAATCTGTAAAACTTGTTGATGCGCCGATCCCTTTGTGAGCGGATTCGCAATGTTGTTTTTCGAGACCATGAGAAATTAAATATCTAATTGATTTATGTCTCGCATGATCAAGTGTCTTCTTTTCTCATTATAAAGTCTCGCTTTTAGCTCTAGCAATTGCAACTTGATCATCACAATGTAAAGAAATAGGAGGAATAGGCTTTGGTAATAAAGGAATATCATTTAAAAAAATTTTAAGCCATTCAGCCTCAGTGCATGCGGCATCTAAGGCAATTAACTCAACCTCCATAGTTGACCGAGAAATTACAATCGCTTCTCGTGAGACTTCCGTGATATTGCTCCACCTGCCAATGTAAATATATATCCACTAGTTGACTTTGTTTCCTCTGAATCAGTGACCCAATTTGCATCACTGTAACCTTCTAGAACATCAGGAAAACCCGAGAAGTTAATAGGATAATCAATTGTCCCTTTTAAATATTTAAATAATCTTTCCAATGCATCCCAGTGAGAAGTATTAGGAATATGAGTGTATCTTGCTATTCAACCAACAATATACGCAATGTCCGGTCTAGTATGATTCATCAAATGCAACAATGATCTGATAATTTGAGAATATTTATGTTGAGAAATACTAGCACCTTTATTTTTTCTCAACTTAACAGTTGGATCATAAGGGGTAGACACTGGATTCACACAAGAATAATTAAATTTATTCAATAATTTTTCAATATAATGAGATTATAACAAAGAGATAGAATCACCATTTCTAATTATTTTTATCCATAAAATAACATCAATAGGGCCAAGGTCTTTCATATCAAAATGATTAGACAAGAATTTTTTGATATCATTAATAACATGAATATTGCTACCAAAAATTAAAATATCATCAACATACAAGCACAAAATTACACAAGTGTCATTCACAACTTTGATATAAACACATTTATCACCTTTATTAATATAAAAACCATCAGAAATTATAACACTATCAAATTTTTCATGTCACTGCATTGGAGCCTATTTAAATCCATAAAGAGATTTAACATGCTTAAACACTTTCTTTTCCTCACCAGCCACAACAAAGCCTTCTGGCTGGTTCATATACATTTTCTCCTCCAAATCACCATTTAAAAAGCCACTTTTTACATCCATTTGATGAATATCCAATTTATAAACAGAGGCAATTGCAATCAACATTCTAATATTAGTGATTTTAGAAACAGACGAATAAGTGTCAAAAACGTCAATGCCAGGTTTTTGCTCAAAACCCTTAACAACTAGTCTTGCCTTGTAATTTTCTATAGAGCCATCAATCCTCAATTGTTTCTTAAAAAACCATTTACATTCAATTGGTTTACAACCATGTGGTAGGTCCGTTAAAACCCAAGTTTTATTAATCAAAAGGAAGTGTTTGATACATGTTTTTACCTTAATTTTGATGACTTTATTTTCATACCAAAACAATGTTTATAAGTTTTTACTTCAAAACAAGGTTCCAAATACTTTTAATGGTTTTAATATTTTCCGGAGTGTTTCTTCAAGTTTCAGATAAAATTGGACAACACTTTTAATGATTTTATGTTTATAAGTTTTTACTTCAAAACAAGGTTCCTAAATGTTGTCTAAATACTCCCGATTGGTTTAAAATGTTTTTACTAAATTTTTGGAGTATTTATTAAGTTTTATTTTCGACAAAATTGGACAACATTTACATGCTCGAGGTCAACCGTTCGCCGTATAGGGCAACCCGTGCACAAGATGAATTTTAGAACAAAAAAATGAGACGGAAGGGGAAAAAGGCCAGTCGATCGGTCGACCGACCGGCGACCTCGGCCGACACACCCATGTCGGCCGTGCACAGGCGTTAATGTTAAAACAGAAAATTGCATCCTTGAAAAATCATTGAGGGGACCGGTTGGGGATGAGGTCGACCGATCGAGGTCTCGTCGGCCGTGGCCGCCTGTTGTATTTTGCTATGTTTTCTTTAAACGTCTATTTGAGCGTGACCGGTCGCCCTATGTTTTGACAAAGAAAATTTATTTTTGATTTGAAATGACAACATTTCCTTAAATCATGGAGTTGATTTCTAACAGCTCTTTTCTTCAATTGTCTTGCAATTTTTTACAGAATTCAAGTCCCCAAGAGGAGCCTATCATGTACAAGACATCTCCTATAAATAGAGGAAGTTTTGGAGCAACCAATACAACCATTGAGATACAACACAACAAGATACACTTCAAGCAAACACTTGTTCTTCATAGTTATTATTCTTGTTGTAATTTTGCCTAGCTTATCACTTTCACATCCTTGAGGTCTAGGTTATTCTTGATTACACTTTGCACTCATATTGTAATATTCATTATTGAGTTGTAATCTTGATTTTTGGTCATCATTCAACACAAGACATCCTTGTGAGTATTCTTGTGGTAAGAATATACTTGGGTGATCTAGGTGATAGGTGTTTCAAGAGTGTGGTGCTCTTGAGGTGTTGAAGAATTTGGTATTCTTCAAGATTGAAGATTGTGGTGATCTTCAAAGGTGCCGTTGAAGGAAGATTGTGGTAATCTTCAAAGGGAGATTGTGATAATCTCCAAAGGTGGTGGTGTTGAAGAGTGTGGTGCTCTTCAAGAGTGTTGTAAGTTGAATTTGTATTAATTTTGGTAATTAATAAAATTCTTTTTTCTTTTTGAAATCCATCCCGGATATACTGGGGTGGTAGAGAATTAGGCCCTAGGTGGATTGAATCTCTATAAATCGACGTGTGTTGTTTACATTCCGCACCTTTATTATTGTCTTTGAGCATTTGGTTCGAAAAAGAGGGTAAAATCGAAAAGATGGAGATAATCTATTCACCTCCTCTAGATTATCGTAGCCGCTTGGACTTACAGGAAGTTCATTTCATCATTAACTGCTTCTTTCTAAAATGGAGCATCTATGGAAAACATAGCATCATTATAGGTTTTAGGGTCATCTTTTCGCCAAAATTTTGAGCTTTTGTACTACTTTTACTTCTCCTACGCTCAATAGGTTCCTCATTAAAAATAGAAGGAGAAGAATTATTAACATTAAAACTAGATGATGCACCAACAGGCCAGGAAATTTTATCTTTCATAGGAAAAATATTTTCAAAAGACAGCATCTTAAGATTCAATAATAATATTATTGGCAATCTCATGAACTTCAGAATTAAACACCAAAAATCTATAAGTAGGACTATTTAAAGAATAGCCAACAAAAACACAATCAGCAGTTTTGGGGATTTTTATTTTCTTAACAATAGGAATATTAACCTTAGCTAGGCACCCCCACACTTTTAAAAATTTAAGATTAGGTTTTTTATTCTTCCATAATTCATAAGGTGTTTTGTCAGAATTTTTATAAGGAACTCTATTAAGAATCAAACAAGCGGAATATAAAGCTTCACCCCAACAATTTTTAGGCAAACCAGAGCTAAGAAACATTGCATTCACCATATCAAGTAATGACCTATTTTTTCTTTCTGCCACACCATTAGATTGGGGAGAATAAGAAGGTGTCATTTCATGCACAATACTATGCAATTTATAAAAATCAGCCGTTTCATCAGAAGCATATTCACCACCCCTATTAGAGCGAATAATTTTTATTTTCTTTTCAAGATGGTTTTCAACTTCAGCTTTATATTCTTTAAACTTATCAAATAAATTACTCTTTGCATTAATTAAATAAATATAGCAATATTTAGAAAAGTCGTCAATAAAAGTAATGAAATATTGATAACCACCACAGGTTAGGATATGATTGCTATTACAAATATCACTATGAATTAATCCAAGCAACATGGTTTCTTTTTCTCTTGATTTATGTGGTTTTCTAGGTTGCTTAGCTTGCACACAAATTACACTTAAACAAAATAAATCATCCAACATAAAACCTTTACAAATAAACTCGACCATGTCCGAAATTACAATTTTGTTCGATTCAAAAATAACTTTATAACCATTTCCAACTAATAAAGATGCACTAATCAACTTTTTCCTAATATCCGGAATATGACAAACACTATCTAGAGACAAGACTTTTCCGAACGACAAGGTTAATCGGACTTGGCCTTCTCCTAGGACTCGAGCCACACTCTCATTCCCCATGCTCACGATTCTTGTGCACGATACGATATGACAAAAAATAATTTTTATCGGGGCACACATGAACATTAGCCCCAGTCTATCCACTAATCATTTGAGTTAAAAATAGTATTTAACTCGGGAAACTAACAAAATATCTCATTAGTGGGAATCGGAGGTAGCCCCCACGATCACCACATTAGCTTGTGGTTTAGAAGTCGGCGGGGTTTGGGTGATTGTTACGCCACGGCGGTAAACATAGTTCTTGCATATGATTAGTCCTCCCACAGACCCAACACTGAACTGGACTCCCATTTTTATCTTTTGGCATATTGTTATTGAATTTATTGTTACCAAATCCGCCATTAGCCTTTTTTGGTCCAGTTTTCTTGAAAAAATTAGGCTTTAGTTTGTAAGGATTTTCAACAATTAAAGTCTTGGCTTGAAAAACAGGTTTTCTGGACTGTTGGAAAAAACGACGTATATCCTCAATTCTCAAAGCAACAAATAATTCATCAAGAGAAAAATTTTCAGGCTTATACTTAAGACCTCTTGCAAAGTCAGACCAAAAATGTGGCAATTTTTTAATCAGAGAAGACACATAGACTGCATCACTTTGTTCGACTCCTTTTGCTTTCATATCATAAATAAGGTTCTCAAATTCAATCAATTGGTCAGAAACACTTTAGTATCAATCATTTGAAAATCTAACCAATCATCAATAGACACACGTTTGAGACTTTTTTCAGCAGTACCATAACGATAATCAAGTGCATTCCACAATTCAAGTGCAGATTTGGCATGTGAAAAAATTCGATAAATACTATCAAACAAAGCACTCAAAATTCTACCATAACAAATAATATCTTTATCAGCAAGGTTATCAATTTTGTCACTAGACTCTTTAGTTGTATCTTTGCTAATAGGGGTCTCAGTAGACTTAGTAGCAGAGCTTTCACCATTTTCTTTAAGATCATTTAGAATCACAGAAAATAATCCTAATTCAGTCAACCAAAATTTCATTTGTTGTTGCCAACACAAAAAGTTTTTCCCATCAATTTTTTCAGGCTTGCTAGACAATGACTTAAGAAAATCCATATGCAGCAAGTCGCAACTAATCCTAAATTAATAGAAACAAATTTTCCTCTCTAGACTTGTTGGAAAAATTAAGCACAAACGGCAGAGATTATTTTTACTAATTCAGGACCAAGCAACAATAAAATAATAACAAGCCGAAAAGTAAATAGGAGTCAAGTTTTAGGATAGTCTTGGTCGAAGCATGCCGTAGCTTTCTCTAGAGAGGAAACGCCCCCACTGCACTGGTGAATTTATTGATAGCATATCCCTCTTCCAAGATTCGACAACTCGTTGGTTCTCTCGTGTGTAGCGAAAAAAACCCCAAACCACTTGCAAACTTGAATGCTCAAGACAATAGAATAATCATAAATACTCGGTTGTCGTTATTTTTCTTTTATAAATGATCAGCCTTTTGTTTTCTTTAAAGAAAGACAAGAATAGAATTTTGTATTAAAATCATATATTGCAATATATAAGATGAACAAGTATTTGATGAGTGGGCCGTCTGTGAAAGAAGAGCAAAGTTGTTTTTTCTCTGTTTTATAAAACCAAGAATAGAATGATGATTGAGTGGTATGTCTTTGTACGTGTGTGTTGTGTATTATTTATAAGGAATTAAAACCCCTTTTTATAAATGAAGTCAAAACACAAGCCACTAACTCATGTTAGGCACTAAAATAGGGAAGTGGGTAATTTAGCCAGTAGTGGTTTATGACTAGGGGATGTAGTTTTAAATCAAAAATAAAAATATTATCCAACACCTACCGCTCCGATTTCTCCTCTTCTCTCTCTCTTTCTCTCTCTTTTTGGGGTTATTGACAGTGGCTCAGTGGTGGTGGTGGTGGTGGTGGTGACAATGGAGGTTGACTTTGGAGAAGTACTGGTAGTGAAATAAGATGAAAGGAAACCTTTACGTATGATGTTTTTGGTGGAATTGAAAATTTCAGAAATGGGTATATATATATTAGTAGCAGTGTAGGTTTGAAATTTGGAAATTTAGAAATTTTAGCCATAATTTTTGTCTATAATTGATTGAGAAATTTGATGTAATTAATTGTTGCTAATTAGTATCCCATTTATTCTGATAAATTAATTGACTTTAGATTTGCTGATTAATAGGATGAAAGAAAATTTGATTTTTTTTCCTTTCTTGTTGGAAAACGGTAGTAAATGCATTTGTATTTATATTTTTTTTCTTTAGTTAAGCTTAAATTAGTACAAAGTTATATAAAAAAAACCCGGAGTTATATTAATCATAATAATAGATTTGTTGACTAAAATAAAATGTTGATTCGTAGGGATATTTGTTGGAATTTATTGTAAATTAATTTGACTGTAATAAAAATAATAATTAAAGATTTTTTTTAGGATGATTTATGTTTTATTGGTGCTACCATATTTGGATAGATGACATGGTCTTAGGCTTGATGATGGGTTTAAGATCTCTAGTGGGCTAATATATAAAATAAAGTCTAAAACTAATCTATTAGGCTCAAATATAATAAGTTTTTTTTCTTGAGATTTCCCCCAAAAAATTTAAATCCCTAATTATTAAACAATCAAGCCCTAATTTCTATTTTTCCCCCAATTTCTCGGGTAATACATCTTACTCTCCTAAAAATTAATTTCGTTCTAGAAATTCGAATACTCGAAATCTTCTTCTTGTTCCCATGTGGCTTCATCCTTCTCGTGTCATTTCCATTGGACTTTTATTAGGGCCATGTCTTTATTTCCTAATTTGTGTACTTTTTGTTCTAAGATAATCTCAGATACTTTTTGTTCTCGAATAATTAACAATATGACTTGGGTCATAAACGTCTTTCCGAGCATTGATACATGGACTCCATTGTGAACGGATGACAACTTCGGCGATAATGCCAATTGGTATGCTAGTTCACCGATTCGTCGCATAATTTAGAACGGGCCAATGTATCTTGGCTTTAATTTTCCCTTTTCACCGAAACAAAAAATACCCCTCATAGGTGCCACTTTTAAGAATAATTTTTCTCCCACATCAAATTGTGGATCCTTCCTTCGCTCGGTCCGCGTAAGATTTTTATCCGCTTTGTGCTACCTTTATTTAGTCCAGAACTTTCTCAATTTTCTCAATCGTCCTGTCGACTAACTATGGTCCCAAAATTTTTTCTCACCCACTTCGCTCCAATACAAGGGTGATCTACACTTTCTTCCATACAATGCATCGTATGGAGCCATTTTAAAGGTCGCTTGATAACTATTATTGTAAGAGAACTCCACCAAAGGCAATATTGACTCCCGCCACGAGTGAATTGAGCACGCACGCCCTCAGCATGTTTTCTAGTGTTTGTATTATTCTTTCCGACTGTCCATCTGTCTGTGGATGATAAGATGTACTAAAGCTTAACTTCATTCCCAAAGTTGTTTGTAGACTTTTCCAAAATTTTGAAGTAAAACGTAAGTCTCTGCAACACTATCATCATAGGGACCTCGTCGCGACCTTACGATTTCTCTAATATATATCCTTGCATATTGGTCCATTTTTAACGTCATTTTCACTTTGCGAAAGTGTCTTTGATTTGGTCACTCCGTCAACTATAACTTACACAACATTATTCTTCCCGACCGATAGAGGTAACCCAACTACGAAATCCATTATTATATGTTCCCATTTTCATTCTCGGGATCTCAAGGGGTTTTAGTAAACCGATGGTCTTTGATGTTCAACTTTGACTTGTGACACACCAAACATCTCACTATAAATGATCCGATGTCTCTTTTCATGCTCCTCCATCGAACTTCTTTCAAGTCTCGGACATCTCCGTACTCACTAGGGTGAGCCGTATATGATGTAGTATGAGCTTTCTCAAGAATTTCTCTTCTAAGTTCTTCATTATTAGGCACACATAATCTCCATTCGTATATGCCAATACGCCGTCGACCGTCATCTCAAAACCCTTAATACTTCCTTTTTGAATTCATTTCTTCATTTTATTCAAATATATCTCGTGGTTGAGGCTCTTTGTTTCTATCTCGCAACGTGGGTCGCACTACCAGTGTTGCTAACATCGCCTATGTACTTCTCGAGTCACGATCTCAATTTTCATATTCTTTGAACTCTTTCACCAATTCCTCTCACTTTGTTAGCAAACATGATAATTGTTCTTAGTTTTTCTACTAGAGCATCCGCTACCACGTTAGCATTATTCGGATGGTAATTGATAGTGCAATCGTAGTCTTTCACTAACTCCAACCACCTTCTCTCCTCATATTCAACTCTTTTTGTGTGAAGAAATACTTTAGACTTTTATGGTCCATGTATATCTTACATTTACTTCTATACAAGTAATGTCGCCAAATCTTTAGTGCGTGTACTACTGCGGCTAGCTCTAAGTCATGTGTAGAGTAATTCAGCTCATGTGGCTTCAATTGCCTTGAAGCATAAGCAACTACCTTGCCATGTTGTATCAAAACACACCCACGACCTAGTTTTGATGCATCATCAAATAACAAATCCCTCCGTAGGGTCGGGTATTGTCAATACAGTCTGAAAGGTTAGTCTTTGTTTCAATTCCTCAAAACTTTTCTCGCATTTCTCGCTCCAAATGAATTTCTCTCCTTTTCTTGTCAATTGGGTCATGGGTCCAGCTATTTTAGAAAATCCACAATGAATCTAAGATAATAGCCCGCCAAACCAAGAAAACTATGAACTTCACTCGCATATGTGGGTGCTTTCCACTCATTGACAGCTTCGACCTTACCTGGGTCAACCTCAATTCCATGCGCAATTACCACATGTCCGAGGAAAATTACTCGGTCTATCCAGAATTTGCACTTACTGAACTTCGCATAGAGCTTCTCTTTGCGAAGTACTTCGAGTGTTATTCTCAAATTCTCTTCGTGTTCATTCTCATTTTTCGAATATATAAATATGTCGTCAATAAAGACAATGATGAATTTATCCAAGTACGGGTGAAACACCATATTCATCAAGTCCACGAACACTGTTGGTGCATTGCTTAACCCAAGAGGCATCACCACAAACTTGTAGTATCCGTAATGAGTTCTAAATGTTGTTTTGGGGATATCACTCTCCTTAATTTTCAATTGGTGATATCCGGATCTAAGATCGATCTTAGAAAATGTGCATGCACCTCTTAATTGATTAAATAAGTCTCCGATAGGTAATGGGTACTTATTCTTTACCGTGATTCAATTCAGCTCTCTCTAATCGATACGCATTCTTAAAGTCTCATCCTTCTTCGTTACGAATAGTACCGGAGCTCCCCAAGACGATACACTTGGTCGGATGAACTTGTTTGATACATGTTTTTATCTTAATTTTGATGATTTTATTTTTACACCAAAACAATGTTTTTAATTGTTGTCCAAATACTCCTAAATGATTTAAAATGTTTTTACTATTTATTCGGAGTATTTCTTCAAGTTTTATTTTAGATAAAATTGGACAACACTTTTAATGGTTTTATATTTATAAGTTTCTACTTCAAAACAAAGTTCCTAAATGTTGTCTAAATACTCCCGATCGGTTTAAAATGTCTTTACTAAATTTTTGGAGTATTTCTTGAGGTTTATTTTCGACAAAAATTGGACAACATTTCTGTCTCGAGGTCGACCGGCCGCCCATAGGGCAACCCGTGAAAGATGAATTTTGGAACAGAAAATGAGACGGAGGAAAATTTGAGCGAGTCAACCGGTCGCCCGTGCGGCGGTGCACTGCACTGCGTTGAGACATAACAACTCAACTCATCCTTGTTTTATCAATAAGGGGGACCGGTCATACAAGAGGGGTCGACCGGGTCAAGACCCTTGGACCGGCCGCCCATGTAATTTTAGCAGCGTCTCTTTTAATCTCTATGAGTGTGCGATCGGTCGCCCTCAAGTTTGATAGCAAATTTCTGACCGTTTGACAGCAGACAAACTTTCCTTAAATTGTGGGATTGATTTCTAACAGCTATATTCTTGATTTTAATTGTATTTTTCAGTAGATTTTCAATCCCCAAGAGGAGCTTATACTTGATCAATCATCTTCTATAAATAGAGGAAGTTTTGGAGCAACCAATACAACACTTGAGATACAACACAACAAGATACATTCAAACAAAGTCTTTAGCTCTTCATTGTTATTATTCTTTTGTAATTTGCCTAGCTTATCACTTTCACATCTTGAGGTCTAGGCTTTCATTTCTTGATTACACTTGCACTCAAATTGTATTATTCATTATTGAGTTGTAATCTTGATTTTGGTCATCATTCAACACAAGACATCCTTGTAAGTATTCTTGTGGAAAGAATACACTTTGGTGATCTAGGTGATAGGTGTTTCAAGAGTGTGGTGCTCTTGAGGTGTTGAAGAATTTGGTATTCTTCAAGATTGAAGATTGTGGTGATCTTCAAAGGTGCCATTGAAGGAAGATTGTGGTAATCTTCAAAGGAGATTGTGGTAATCTCCAAAGGTGGTGTTGAATAAGAGTGTGGTGCTCTTCTTGAGGTGTTGTAAGTTGAATTTGTATCCCGGATATCTTTGGGGTGGTAGAGCACGTAGTCCCTAGGTGGGGTGAAGCTCTATAAATCGACGTGTGTTGTGTACATTCCGCACCTTTATTATTGTCTTGCTTGTTTTGTTCGAAAAGAGGGCATAATTGAAAAGATGGAGATAATCTATTCACTCCCCTCTAGATTATCGTAGCGCTTGGACTTACAAGTGGTATCAAAGCCAAACTCTTTGGCAAGCTCATTTCATATCGCGAGTGAAGAGGAACGATCGTCGGCTATAAATGAAGCTCACCTTTCCTACCCTCCACCACCAAGCTACCTCGATTTGATTCCAAAAATTTTGCATTTTGGAAAGAAAGAATGGAATGCTATTTACAGGGGTTGCGGGTTCGATATTTGGAACATCATCATCAATGGAGAATCCATTCCAATGAAAGACACACCATACACCTCCAAAGCTATCAAGGAGCTCAATGATGAAGAATGAAAATCATCTCCTTAAATGGTAAAGCTCTCAATATTTTATATTGTTCACTTACCAATTTGGAATATGATCTTATTGTAGGAACTCGATCGGCTCATGAAGTTTGGCAAAAATTAGAAGCCATTCATGAAGTATATGAAAATGATAGGAGCAACTCAAAAGCATCTACTTCTCTAAGGGATATAAGGTCAAATCTAAGGAACAAGCCTTTTACAACATCCAACTATGAAGTAGTTGAACAATGTTTTATGGGCATCGAAGAAGAAAACGAGGTATGTCTTAAACCCTTTACTTCCTATGATATTGTTATACAAAATGATTATAGTGATTTGCAAAATGATTTTGATGACCTTCAAAATGAATTCCAAAGTTTACTTGTTAAGTACAAAAATTTGAAAAAGGAATTCAATGTTTTGAAAAATGATAAGGATAGTTTATTTACTTCCTATGAATCACTATCATGTGCTCACACCACCACACTTGATAAGGTTAGAAACCTTGAAAAAGAAAATAATACTCTTGTTGAGGATATTAATTGCATGAAAAAGGATTCATCAAAATCCAACTTAGTACCGACAAAATGACCGATATTGATGATATTCGTAGTTGTGATAAATTGAAACAAGGACTTGACCATAAGCTAATATTGTTAATCATATGAAAAATAGTCAAGTCTCTAAGCATGTTGGTCATTACACCTCTAGAATTATTACATGCTTCTATTGTGGTAAAAAAGGTCATACGGTAAATACTTGTCGGGCTAAAAATAGCTCTAATTATTTGTGGAGACCTAAAAGTCTCAATCCCAAAGGACTCGAAGCACTTGAGGGTACCACAAAACAATGTTATATTAGGTACCCGACGAAATGATAATCGAAGAAAATTCATACCGCCAAGGAGACATCAAATGACCATCTCATTTGATCAAAGAAGAAGACACCACCAAAATGAATTTCCAACAAAGGGAATGATATAATCCTTGGAGATGGAGCAATTGGAGAAGCCATCATCAACAAGATGATTTTCAAAGGGGAAGATATCATCAACAATGGGAACGGCACAAACCCATGGAAATGGCAAAATTGGTAAACCGTATCTCCCTATTTAAATATGCATTTTATTTCTTTTGCATGTTTTTATTTATGCCTATATTGCAAAATGAGTTTTTATAATTTCAAAATTAAGGTCTTCCATATATATTTGTATTTTTAAAATCCTTTGAAAATGAGATCTTACATGTTGTTTTTAAGGTCTTATGGATTTCTATAGCATAAGCATTTTATTGTGATATCTCTTATTGCTTGGCCTACACTTGTGCTATTATATCTTGTGCAAAATTTGTTTAAAGTATTGTGTAGGATTTATATCTCCTATTCATTGGCTATCGTCTATTACTTCTTCTAAGAGACTCTTAAACCATCGAGGTATGTTCACTCGTATTATTCTTAGAACTCGATATTGTGTTCCTGTCATAATTATGCACTTCTCTTTCAAACTATTTCATTTCATCCCCTTAAGTGCTACTAAATGATTTTGTGTTTTTTTCTCAAAAGGGCACTACTCGTAAAATCTCGTTTTTCTCGAATATATGTTTTCTTGAAATTCGTATATGTTGGATTTTGTCCATAATTATCTTTTTGCATAGTTTTAAAACTTTTGGGGTGAAAAATCGAATTTTGGAAAATTCTGGAGTTTGGAAAATTGCACTGATTGGGGCCAAGTCGCAGCGGGCCGGCCGCCGCACGCCGTCGGCCGGTCGTGCCTTACCTCGACCTCGACGCCTGGCTTATTTTTTTCGCTTATAACGTGTCTCGTTCTTCATTTTCAAACGAACTCAAATATCCCCAAAACCCTCGTTCGTGAAACTCACCTCACCCCTTTTTTCTATAATCTTCATTTCTTCATCAAATTTTGTAATTCTTGTTGCTAATAGACTCCATTTTGCAAGAATCTTACAAATATGGCTCTTCCAAGAAATTCAACGGGTCAAAATCCCACTTCCAAGCGAAGAAAGGGCGGAGAGGGTTCTTCGAGAAATCGGCAAGAGGAAGCCGAACAACGAAATATTCGAGCTACCCAAAGGAATATAGCTCAAGAACGTGATGATATTCAAAACCCTATACTCTCCAATCCTCAAATTGCCGAACTCCGCGGGACGATTTTATTCAAAAATTGCCGTTGGGCAAAAAGTAAGAAACCTTTTATACCTCTAGCTCCTCGCTCTTCTAATATCTTAGATTTTATCAACAAATATGCGGAGTGGTACTACAAAAATTTGAACATGGGTGCAAAATCGATAGCTCGTCATTTAAAATTTGTCGATTTAATTCATTTTCAAATGAGTATCCTACTATTAGAGGATTTTTGAAGAACAATGGTGGATGTACTTATGGGAGCACCTTTATGTGTTTATATGATGATGATGTGATTCTACATTTTTATGCAAATATGTGGGTTGAATATGATGCTCAAAGGAAGCCACTTGCGTTGAATTCGTTTGTAAGGGTCGTCGTTTTAGATGGACTCCTCGGCTTTTACATGTGCGAGAATGTGGTTGGGATTATTTTGCTTGTTCAATTTGGAATGTTGATATGTTGGGTATTTCTATGGAAGAGGTTAAGACTTATTTGGGTGTTTGGCCAAAATACTCATTATTGGCCATGACTCTTGAGCACATGATTATTTCGGTTATTGTCGCCATCTTTAATCTGTGGTATAGCGGGCAAAATGCCCAGAATATGGATTACTTTTTAACTTATAAGATTGCTAGAAGGAACCGCTTAATTTTGGCGCAATACTAATTCAATGCTTGATTAAGTCTATCACACAAGGAAATAAGAAGTTTGTCATGGGCAATTGGATTTGCAAACTTCTTATCCAATCTGGGCTACCTTCTTCGGAATGTAATTCGGAGGTGTTTCAAAATGATTTTGACATTGAAAACATCTCACAAATAGTCCACATGCGCAATAACATGGATATCCGCCCGACTAAGATGGCTAAAGGAAAAGGGCAAGGTTCTACATCCGAAAATCCAAACGACTTCTTTGATGACGCCGGGGTCAAAAGAATGGCGGCGGGTGACGAGGCAAGCAATCCAGAGGGTAATACCGATGCTCAACCATCTAGGAGTTACACTCAAGCCGAATTTGATGAACTTAGAGCATATCATGAAGCTAAATATGAGGCTTTGGAGCAAAAGACCTCAAAGATGCAAAAATCAATCGGCAAATTGAAGAAGTTCATTAAAGAACTCATCCCCAACACATGTTTTTCTTCCGATGAAGAATGATGAGCCTATCACTTTTCTTGCTTTTCTTCTTATGTCATTTTATTTTCTTGTAATGAACTTAATTTGTATAACTCTCTTATTCTAATGACATTTGCTTGTTGTTTGTTGAAGGGATAAAATAGCAAGTATGAAAGTGGCTTTTGATTGATCTTGATTATGGTATTATTGGAGTATTTGATGGTAAAAATACTCTATTTGGCATTGTTTGATAATTGGTATGAAGTACTTGATGGTAAAAGTGCTTCTCTTAATTTTTGCTTAGATGGCATTCGTAATGCCTTGATCTTTTTGGCTAAAATTATCTCAATTGGTCGAACCCTTGAGAATTTACTTTGTTGAGCCTTTTATTTGTTGAATATATGTTGAAAAATTTGCTTTTGGTGATGGTATGAAAACTTGGCTTAATATCTTTTACAAAGGCTATATACACTTTCTTTTATTTTTATCGCCCGCCAAGTGTTCGATTAAATGTTTCAATGAAAATTTCAACTTCTACATGTATCTCTTTGCTTTCAAATGTCGTAAATACTTATTGAGATCATGTCTTGGCAAACAAAATGAGCTTATGGATTTTTATGATACATTTCTCCCATTTCTTTGGATTCTAAGCCTAATATTTTTCAATGATTGATAAATCATATCTTTGGCCGCACTTTGATATACTTGTATGATTTTTTATCATCCTAACATTCTTTTGATGATTCCAAAGGGGAGAAACAGAAATTGGCTCGTTAGCTCAAAGAAGCTAATAAAAGCTCGATATAAAAGCTATAAGCTACGAACTTCTTAAAGCCACAAGTTGTGCACTATACTTAGTCATATTGTTGTATGATGAACTTATATACTTGTCTAATGATGTTTTGTTGACAGTGGGAGCTTATAAACTCTTGTACTTAAGTACAATATGTAAAAGCTAAGCTTTTAGCTTGTGGTTGATTATTTGAACATTACTCTTGATGTGCTTGTTGATAGGGGGAGCTTGTGCTTATTCTTGAATATATTTACTCCCTTATTTGGTTGCTTATGTTTTTTTTTTGGAAATTTTAGTCGCTTCTAAACGGTTAGATGTTTTTACCGGAAAATCGTTTTAAAAATTGTCCTCCTAATATTTCTAAAAATTGTTTTGGTTTGTAATCATCAAAAAGAGGGAGATTGTTTGATACATGTTTTTATCTTAATTTTGATGATTTTATTTTTACACCAAAACAATGTTTTTAATTGTTGTCCAAATACTCCTAAATGATTTAAAATGTTTTTACTATTTATTCGGAGCATTTCTTCAAGTTTTATTTTAGATAAAATTGGACAACACTTTTAATGATTTTATGTTTATAAGTTTCTACTTCAAAACAAAGTTCCTAAATGTTGTCTAAATACTCCCGATCGGTTTAAAATGTCTTTACTAAATTTTTGGAGTATTTCTTGGTTTATTTTCGATAAAAATTGGACAACATTTACGTCTCGAGTCGACCGGTGCCCTATAGGGCAACCCGTGCACGAAGATGAATTTTGGAACAGAAAATGAGACGGAGGAAAATTTGAGCAGTCGAGCGGTCGCATCAGGCGTCGGCCAGTCGAGTCGGCCGCCCGTGGTGCGAGTGCGGCCGTGCACAAGCCTGCGTTGAGACAGAACAACTCATCCTTGTTTTATCAATAAGGGGGACCCAGGTCATACAAGGGGTCGATCGGTCGAAGACCCCTTGACCGAGCCAGCGCCTATGTAATTTTAGCGTCTCTCTTTTAATCTCTATGAGTGTGCGGTCGTCGCCTCAAGTTTGACAAAGACAAATTTCGACCGTTTGACAAAGACAAACTTTCCTTAAATTGTGGGATTGATTTCTAATGACTATATTCTTGATTTTAATTGTATTTTTCTCAGAGATTTTCAATTCCCAAGAGAGTCTATGCTTGATCAATCATCTCCTATAAATAGAGGAAGTTTTGGAGTAACCAATACAACACTTGAGATACAACACAACAAAATACATTCAAGCAAAGTCTTTAGGGCATCTCCAACCCATAACACCAAATTTGGTGTGAAAATCACACCAAATTTGGTGTTTTGGTGTAATTTTGCAAAACCCATCTCCAACCCACTACACTAAATCTTACACCAAATGAATATTTTAATATTTTTTTCATTTTGGAATAACAAATTTATTTGTTTATGCAATTATTTCTTTTGCTTATATTTTATTATTATTAATGTAACTAAATAAAAACTTATATTTTACTAATATTACATTAATTAATTATATTGCAAAATTAATATTACAACTAATATCACAATAAATAAATTATAACTAATATCACAATATAACTTATATTTAACTAATATTTAACTAATATTACATTAATTAATTTATTTGTTTATGCAATTATTTCTTTGATGCTTTTTTAATTAAATTATAATTTTGTTTATTAATTATTTTAGTTTATCAAAATTTTAAGTTTAGTTTATAATAATTTATTGGTAAATATTAACTATTGTTCATCCAAAATAATAATTATATACAAAATTTAAATAACTAAAACCATGTTACAAATTAATTATATATCAAATATAGGATACAATAGGAATTAAAAGTTTGAAGTAGAAGAAATTGGAGGGCAAAGAGGAATATTTGTATTACACCAAATTTGGTGTAAAGGAATAGTGTAACACTATTCATTACACCAAATTTGATGTGATGTTTAGAGTTGGGTTGGAGGGTGTTTTTAGATATTTGGTGTTTTGGTGTGGGTTTTAGAGTTGGGTTGGAGATGGTCTTATCTCTTCATTGTTATTATTCTTGTTGTAATTTGCCTAGCTTATCACTTTCACATCTTGAGGTCTAGGCTTTCATTTCTTGATTACACTTGCACTCAAATTGTATTATTCATTATTGAGTTGTAATCTTGATTTTGGTCATCATTCAACACAAGACATCCTTGTGAGTATTCTTGTAGAAAGAATACACTTAGGTGATCTAGGTGATAGGTGTTTCAAGAGTGTGGTGCTCTTGAGGTGTTGAAGAATTTGGTATTCTTCAAGATTGAAGATTGTGGTGATCTTCAAAGGTGTCGTTGAAGGAAGATTAAGGTAATCTTCAAAGGGAGATTGTGGTAATCTCCAAAGATGGTGTTGAAGAAGAGTGTGGTGCTCTTGAAGGTGTTGTAAGTTGAATTTGTATTAATTTTGGTAATTAATAAAATTCTTTTCTTTTTCAAACTCATCCCTGATATCTTGGGGTGGTAGAGCACGTAGTCCCTAGGTGGGGTGAAGCTCTCTATAAATCGATGCGTGTTGTTTACATTCTCGCACCTTTATTATTGTCTTGGTTTGTTTTGTTCGAAAAAGAGGGCATAATCGAAAAGATGGAGATAATCTATTCACCTCCTCTAGATTATCGTAGCGCTGACTTACGTAACTTTAAATCCGAAGAACTATTGTATTTGCATTTTTAGTTCTTGTAACTCCTTCGGCGTCATTCTCATGGTGCGCCAGAGATTGGTGTCGCCTCGGGTTCCAAGTCTATCGTAAACTCCATTTGACGATTTGGTGGAATTCTAGTAGATCCTCCGGAAACACATCCGGGAATTCTCTTATGATCGGCACATCTGTTGGTATTAATTCGGATGTCGGGTTCCTACTATGTTTACCAAATACCCTTGACAATTATCCTTCTTCAACAATTTCATTGCCTTCATTGTTGATATTGTCCGTATATTTTTAGTACTTGCCCCGTAGTACTTTATTTCTCCATCCCCTGGTAACTTGAGAGTTATTTCTCTCTCTTTATACTTAATGCTTGCCTGATGCCGGCTAAGCCAGTCCATACCCAAAATTACATCGAAGTCCTTCATGTCCAGTATATACAAATCAACACTCAAATCCCTTCCTCCTATGTTCATACCTACATTTTTAACATTCGAGTCTGTAATCATCGTCTTTCCAGACGGTAAGCTAATCTCAAGAGGTTCATCTACATATTCTTTTATTTGCCCAATCATAGTATGAAATTTAGCAGGCATAAAAGAATGTGTGGCACTAGTGTCAAAAAGAGCAAAAGCAGGTACATTACATATTGACAGCATACCAGACATCGTATTTGTTTCATTCTCAGTCTCTCGTTGGGTCATAGCATACATCCTCGCATTTCCCCTAGTTGTCTTCTGACCCGATCCTACACCATTGTACTTCATCAGTCTCTTGCGGTATGCCCTGGTGTCTTACACCGGTAGCAAATTTCTTTCCCATAGAGGAATTCTTCATAGTGGCTCTTACCACACACTGGGCATTGGGGTTTCTCTTGTGGTGGTGGTTGAGCAGGACCTCCTCCAGCCTTAGCCAACTTATTTTATTCTCACCACTATTGTGAGTTGGTCCATCCCACTTTCTCTTGGGTGCCTCATTTGTTTTGCGCGGGTTTCCTTCTAGGTTCGTGTTTACCGCAACCATTCGAGCTCGATCTACTGCTTGTGCATATGTAACATCTTCAAGGACACTAAGGCCTTGTATGGTTATGTTTCCATGGACCAATTCTAGTTTCTAGTGTTGGAAATTGAATTTTGAGAATTTATTGATTTTCGTGTGAAAATTGGAAATATGTTTGGATGAGTAAATGAAAATGAGTTTTATGTAGGTTTGGAAATGAGATTATGTTTGGTTTATTAGTTTTGAAGTATTATTTTATGTATATAATAATTTGAAAAGTTGATATTGGTTGAATATTTTAATTGGATATATAATATTAATTATATTTGTAAGATTGTAGGGTGGTAGGTCCCATTAGGTAGAAATAATTAAAAAATAATAATATTTTAAGTGGATAGAGTTGGTAATGGTGGGTCCCATGTGTATAATTGGATGAAAAGATGAAATAATGATTGATGAGTGATGTAGGATAGTGTATAGGGTTGGGAATTGAAATTATAGGTTTGAGATGTAGTTTTATGTGAAAAATGGAATATGAAAATGATGATTTTCATTGGAAAATTTATAAACAAACATGATTTCAGTTTTATGAATAGTTGGAAATTGGAAATAGGTTGTTGGAAACATAAACAAACAAGGCCTAACTATCCCACTTAACTCCGGGCGTAGTCCTTCCACAAACCTCTCGGCCTTCATTTGATTAGTGTTGACCAAGTGTGTTGAGTAACGCGACAACTAGTTGAATTTTCGCTCATAATCAAGCACCGATATATTCCCTTGTATGAGGCTCATGAAATCTCTCGCCTTTTTATTTCTATGAGCTTGTAGGAAAAATTGGCACGCGACCAGCTCCTTGAAATCCCTCCATGTTAGCGCATTTCTCTCCTCATCAGTGATTGTGCGCCCGTGTAGTCCCACCAATATTTTGCATCTTGCTTGATTGGAAGATTGCACATGAAACCCTGTGTGCTTTTGAGCAAGCTATCAAGTCAAATCTCGACTTAATTCACCAATCCATTCTTCCACAAACCATCGGTCTTCACGTCCCGTAAGACTGGGCGTCTGGCGGCACCGAAATCGCTCCACCACTTGGGAGGTAATGGTTACATAGGAGCATGATGATTTTGACCATTCTCGAGCATTAGCCACATTGTGTTAAGTCGAGCGCACTACTGACGAGATTGGCTACTATATTTGCCAAGTCTCCCGTATTGCCTTGAACTGGGGCAATTCTAACGGGTGTCTCGTCACCAGTTGCGGCCTGGTTGTGGTTCTGGTTAACACGTTCTGGTGTCATCTAAAATCATGAAATAAATCATCTTAGTAATTCCATATAGGATTTAAGTCTTAATATCTAAGGTGTGTAACCCATAAGTTTAATCAAAAATTTATCTAATTCACAAAGATTATAAGGTAAAAAGTAACCCATAAGCTTGCATTGATTCCATCTTACTGTTAAGTTCTCTCTTATATATGATTTAAACTTATTTGTCATATTCTTAACTGAATTATCAAAGCACTAAAGTAAAACAATCGTACAACATAACTATAAACACCAATGTAATAATAATGTAATTTTTTATTAATTTATCATGCATTCTTTATTTAATAAGTAAGGGAATACATGAGGTTTTATTTAAATCTATGCCACATCGTGGAGATCATCCTCGGACAGAACTTTCTGCCTCTTCCTCAGTAGGCTCTTCTTCAAGTTCATCATCAGACTCTTCATCTGACTCTTCTTCAGACTCATCCCCGGGTGCCCTCACAGGTTCCCCCATAGGCGCCACCACAGGCTGCAAAGACTCTAGGGCCACGTGGGTAACCCACTTGCTGAACATCAAGGTTGTGAACTCGCCATAATCGAGTTTGGTCTCCCGACGATTTTCGTCATATGTTATCAGTTGTGCCAATACTCGTTCACCCTTAACCTTCCACAAGTCGGGCAGCTTATCAATTGCCCTACGAGCCGCAACATAGTCATTTGGTGCCCCTGGGAGATCTTTAGTTCAAGTCATTCCTGGTGCATTGTTACAATAAAAGTCCCCATGTTGTCGGTATCGTTCTTCCCTATATTGAAAATATCGGTCCAATCTAAAAGTCGGGTGGTCATGTGGCGAATTAATAATGATTTCTAGCGGTGCTTCAGATCTTTTAGCTATCTACAAGTTTAATATTACAAGTCATACATGTTCATTTATAAAATTACAAAGATGCATTATATCTTTATATACAAATTATGATTCATGTATTACTAAATTAAATTGATGTTTTATCATGTAACAGTTCTTTGTGAAAAATATGTACCTTGATCGAGTCGGCATAACATGTGGAGTAGGCAACCCCCTTTTTATGTATATATATTATATTATATTTTTATCCTAATTTTAAAGAAGATTTGTTTTTAAACGAGTCTATAGAAACATCGACCGTTAAATACTATTTATGTAACATCTCATTTTCATAATTTTGAAATAAAATACGATTTATCAAATGGTAGTGCGATTTATAATAAAACATAATTTTTCCAAGTATTCCAAAGATCATTTACCATTTAAAAATAATAATATAAAAAAATATTGGATAATAATCCCAAAAATAATTTCATAATAAACTTGTAATTTTAAACATTAAGATAGTCCAATAAAGAAAATATGATTAAAAAAATAAAGTCTGTTATTCTTTTATTTTTCGGGTCACCGCCTCCACGTGTCCCGCCAACTCCATCATTCATCTAAAATACAGTATATTTTGGGGTGAGCATTCAACGGCTCAGTAGGGGCATATTTGTCCAAGCTAAATACACAATACACATCACAAAATAACATGCTTAAAATTGAAAATGTAATTATAGCTATGGCATTGAAACATGGCTCGCACTGTCGGGATTCCGCCGGAGGGAACTTTTATGCCTCAGACCTCTGTATGGTCTCACACAACTATAGACATGTAGCACGTGGAAGCAACATTATCAAGTAACATATAAAGGACATTTAACATGGACAGATAAAATCGAAAAAACCCCTACCACGAAAAGTAGCTAAGGGTAGAGTATGTCGAAGAGTGCAAAATTTCTATGCCCGAAAATTCTTGTTGCCTACAAATTAAATTTAAACTAGTATTAATATTTATAACTTATATATTATATATATAATAGAAATTAAAATTTAAGGGCTAGAAACTAGTTAGGTAAAAATTAGGATTTGAGATCAATTTCCTAAACCCAAAATCAAACTCATTTCTCCTTTTTCCTTTTCTTCTCTTTTCTTTTCCTGTTTCCCTCCTTTCTCCCTCACTTTCTTTCCTTCCCACGCCCCCAGTCCCCACCCCCTGTTTCTTTTGTTTTATTTCTCCCGTAAAGCCCTCCCCCCCATTTCATCTTTTTTTTTTTTTTTCTTCTTTTTGATCTTTCCTTACATTTTTTTCCTTCTTTTTCTTTGTATCTCTTTCCTTCTACTCTAAACCCATTTCCCCTCAAAGCCCTTACCCCGAAACCCACGACCCCCTCTCCCCACTCCCTTTTCTTCTTCTTTTTAACTCCTTTTACACACCAATACCCACACCACCATACACACCACCACACTTCTGCTGCGTATAGCGGCGGGCGACGGCGCGCGGCAGCGATTAGAGAATCGAGGTCATTCTTCTGCCTACCGCCGCGATTTCTCCCCTTCTCTCTCTCTTTTTTTTTTTTTTTTGGTTATTGGCAGTGGCTCGGTGGTGGTGGTGGTGACAATGGAGGTTGACCTTGGAGAAGTATTGGTAATGAAATAAGATGAAAGGATTTCTTACCTTTATGTATGATGTTATTGATGGAATTGGAAATTTCAGATATGAGTAAATATATATTAGTAGCAGTGTAGGTTTGAAGTTTGGGAAATTAGAAATTTTAGCCGGAATTTTGTCTCTAATTGATTGATGAAATTGATGTAATTAATTGCTGCTAATTAGTATCCCATTTATTCTGATAAATTAGTTGACTTTAAATTTGCTAATTAATAGGATGAAAGAAAATTTGACTTTTTTTTTTCCTTTCTTGGTTGGAAAATGGCAGAAATGCATTTGTATTTATATTTTTTTTCTTTAGTTAAGCTTAAATTAGTACAATGTTATATAAAAGAAAATCTGGAGTTATATTAATTATAATAAGAGATTAGTTGACTAAAATAAAATGCTGATTCATAGGGATATTTGTTGGAATTTATTGTAAATTAATTTGATTGTTATAAAAATATTAGTTAAAGATTTTTTAGGATGATTTATGTTTTATCGGTGCTACCATATTTGGATAGATGACATGGGCTTGGGCTTGGTGATGGGTTTAAGATTTATAGTGGGCAAATATATAAACTAATGTCTAAAACTAATCTATTAGGCCCAAATATAATAAGATTTTTTTTTTCAGATTTCCCCCAAAAATTTTAAATCCATAATTATTAAACAATCAAGCCGTAATTTCTCTTTTCCCCCAATTTCTCGAGTACTACAATTTTAAATTCATTATGACTTTCATAATGAATTTTCTCCCACCCCGGGGTGTTATTTTGCAAAAAGAAAAACGTCATAATGAAAGTCAATTTGGCATAGAAATAGTGAAGTATGACTGACTGAACATGATTGGTGATTGAAAATGTGTTAGTCTTAGTGATTTCATGGTTTTTTTTTTCAAAAAACGAGTAGATGTGATATGTGTGCCGGAAGGAAAAGTGAAAGTGTATGAAAATTATTGAGATAGCTTAGAAAGGCAAAAGGGTTGTTTCACATGATGTTAATGCAAGGAGGGTTGAAGATGTCTTACCTAATCAATTTCGTCTCCATGAGAAGCTTAACATTCCTATGAGGCTGCCAAAAAAGCTGATAGTGTATCAGTGTTTCTGAAATGAAATCGGGGTCGGCTAGCTAGACATTTTTGCCAGATTATATAACTTCTAATCAATTCAATGACTTGTATACCTAAGAAGTTAGTCATGGAAGAACTTCTCAAACTAGAAGGCATAGCTTAAAAAACTCTCAACTTAGAAAAACCTGTTCCATGATAGTACAGTTGTACATCTATCTGCTAGATAACCGCATTTCTTTCAACAACGATTCCATCATTTGATGAATTCTTTCGATCCGATGATACGAGTCAGATCCAGCAACAAATTCATGCACTACTCCACCAATCTTGATCCAACTGCGCCCAGGTTGCTTGGTAACCCCTTTTTCCCTCATAAGCCCCCTCTGTTTCAAGACATCACGCCATTGACAATCCGCAGCGAACGAATTAGACAGCATAACATAGCCACCAGAATTCTCAGGATCAACCATAACAAGCATGGTGGAAATACTCTGAGCCAATTCTAACCTATTATGGAGCACGCAGCCGGCAAGCAGAGCTCCCCACACAAATTTATTCGGTTCGAAAGGCATTGAAGTGACAACACCAAGAGCTTCTTCGATAAAACCAGACCGAGCTAGGAGATCAACATAGCACGCGTAGTGTTCTAATCTAGGAGTAACTAAATTCTTTTGAATCATATTGATAAAAATTTCACGCCCTTTATCTAACAAACCAGAGTGACTACATGCACATAATGCACCAAGAAGAGTCCCAGAATCGGGACCTAGATGAAACTCTTGCATTTTGGCATAAAGTCTCAAAGCCTCTTCCCCTTCGCCGTTTACAGCAAGGCCTATGATCATGGCATTGAATGAAACGACGTCTTTTACAGTTATTTGGTCGAAAACCTTCCTTGCCGCATCTAAACTCCCACATTTTGAATACATGTCTATTAACGCCGTGGCAAGATTTACGTTTGATGATAGTACACCTTTGTGCCCTCTGGTTCTCATGTATTCATGTACCCACATGCCTAGTTCTAAATCCCCAACTTCGGCACAAGCTGAGAGTACACTAACCATAGTGACGTGGTTGGGAGAACAATCGTAATTCTCCATCATTGATTTAAAAACATTCAAAGCTTCCAAAGCACAACCATTTTGTACGTAAGCACCGATCATGGTGTTCCAAGAAAGAACACTCCTTCTACCAACATATGATATTTCATTGAATGCTTCTCTACTCTTTTCGACCTTTCTGCATTTGCCATACAAATAAACTAGTATGATATTTACATAATCACAAGATAAATTATTGCAGTGGAATTGTTTTACACACCCTGTCAGTAGATTCACCCATTTCTCAATGTGTAGAGTAGCAAGGCTTGAACATGCGGATAAAACGCTAACCATAGTATTATTATCGGGTTGCAGATTGTTTTCCTTCAGCATTATAATAAATAGCTTCAAGGCTTCTTGAGCTAATCCGAGTCTAGCATATCCAGAAATCAAAGAAGTCCAACAACTAACCAAATTTCTATCAGGCATTTCATCAAACACTTGACGAGCTGAACCTAAATCCTTAACAACCCTGGCGTAAACCATAAGCAGGCCATTGCAAACAAAAGAATCACACATAAAACCCAATTTCAAAATATGAGAATGCAGTTGCTTAACACAATCCACGCCAACACCATCTATGGTGGAACAAGCCTTGAAAAGAAACGAAAAGGTCAAGTCATTGGGCCAAAGCTGCCGATATTTCAGTTCCTTAAAAATAACAAGCGCGTTCGAGGAAAGACCCTCCTCAGCTAACACTCTGATGATTGCATTGAACGGAAAGATATTGGGGTTTTGTAAAGAATGGAAGACCTTGAGGGCCAATTTTTCAGGGTAGTGGCCAATGAGACGAGTGGCGATGAGATCGTTCTGGTGCGCATTGAGTCGGAAAATGCGGGCGTGGACTTGGAGGAGATGAGGGCGTGGGATGTGGCCTTGTAAGAAGCGGGAGAGATTGCTTGTGGGAGATGAAGTTGAATCGCTTGAAGAGACTGAGTGACAGAGCTTTGCAGGATTGCAGCAGAGACGAAGAAAGTGGAGCGAAAATAATGGAGCTCTTGAGGGTGAAGTGGGAAGGGAAAGAAGGTGCGTCAAGTAAAGCATGACTCAGAGTTTCGCCGCACCATTTGGTGCTATCTTTGGAGAATCATCGTCCGGGGTTGACTCAAATGTTTGTTTTTTTGTTTTTTTTTTTTTTTTTGATGAAAATGTAAAAATTTCATTAAAAAAGGTGAAAAATTACAAATTAAAAGGGGTATATACCCCAGTGATTGAAATTGTATCCAGAAGAGCAACAACAAATCCTAACAAACCTCAACAGAGGTTTACTAAAAAACAACAAAAGATCTCCAACCAATTAATTGAGGACAAAAGGGAGTAGGCAGTCACAACCTAACACTCCCAAGAGTACCTCAAGCAAGGGTGGCGAGAGATTTACAAGAAAATTTACAATTTGGAGGAGGGGCATACCCCATCATTATGTGAGAAGTCGGGTCGAACCAAATTTACTGAACAAGATGATATAAGACCATCAGAAAGAAGAAAAATCTCATAGATTACCTCAAGGTTGCTTCAAATATCTTTTTTTCCAAAAGAGAGAAACCTGCTGGGCACATATTGGGATCCAACCAGCCCAAAAGGGACTGGGGATCCAACATTTGCAACCCCAAACAGTTTCAAAAAAAGAGAAACAGGGATCAGCCAAGAATGGACCCAAAACCAATTAAGCCTCCACTAAAAGGCAATCTCAAAAATAGATTTAAGTCCTGAAAAATAACCAATCGAGGTGGAAAAGTCATCGCAAATGTGCTCAATCGATCCCGCGAAAGAAACAAATTCAAAGGCCCAAATGGAGAACCAAACCATCAATTAAAACAACCAGCCCAACAAAAAAATGATATAACGAAGAAGTCATCATATGGGCATCAACTTGTTTCAAATCATGAGAGTTCAACCCTGCCGCAGATTTAGTCAAGCATAAGAGCGATACAACCATAAAAAGACCAAGCAGAAATAGGAGCTCATCCAACATCGACAGAGAAATGAATGGCCAAGAAGCGGGGGAGTTTAGGGGGGATTCCACTAGATCATGTTTATTACATTTTACATGCCCAAAAGGAACAAAAACACCCACACACGGTGAAAAAACAACCAAACAAATGGGGCCTAAAAACAACCGATTAACTGAAAATGGTTATAAACAACCTTATAGACATCTTTTTGAATTTTAATAAAGACAGAATCTTACTCGAAAAGTTCAAGCCCTCAAATACCGACAATTTTGGGCCTTCCAAATATGGTAAATAGTGAAGAAATGTACCACAAATCTAGCTTTTTTTAGGGCTGGAGCAAGATGTTCTTTTTTGGTCATTTAAGGGCCCCAAAGAATGATGCTTATGGAATGGCTAAATTTCACCATCTTTTAACACGATCCCAAAGTAACCCCGGTGATAATACAATCAAAAAATAAATGAGATGCATTTTCAAGGTAGTTGCCACACAATTTGCAAGTAGGATCAACATCCAAGCATTTCAAGTTATTAATAGTAGCCAATCTATCATTAATAGCAAGCCACACAAAAAAAGAGTATTTGGGGGATAAAGTTTTTCCAAACAATGCAGAATGTCAAAAAGCTTTAGGACCAGGATTCTCTAAAAAGGTCATACATTTTGGAGGAACAAAGACCTTTTGGATTTGAAAAAGAGAAAGATGGGCGATAGCAAAATTAGGAGAACCAAACTTAGCTAAAATATCATTTCTAGGCTTAATTGCCATTTCACTATCTCAGTCCCTAACTCTTAGGTGTTCGACAATATTTGTCATGTGGCCTTTAATCGAATAAGATTTCAGTCCTATAACTTTTAACAATCCAGGTATTTTGTCTATTTTGGCTAAAGTGTTTTGGGAACAAATAAAATAGTGAAACACCCAATATGAACCAAAACCGCATAAGATCGAACATATATGGGGACTAAAATTACTATCTAAGATATTTATATGACCAAAATTGCCAGCCCACTATAGTTAAAAGACTAGTTTTCAATTAAGCTGTTATTTCTATTTTATTTTAGTAGATAACATTAGCTGTTTAATTATAAAGCAATTTTTTGCTGTTAAAAAAATTGACACGATTTTTATTATATTACTGATATTCCATTGATAAATTTTATGTATTTAGTAAGTTATTATTTAAAAATTTATTACACATAATTTACATTAAGACAAATAAAGAAAACATAGGCAAAATTTTAAAATTAATTAATCATCAAAATAACCTACTGTTTCTCTGGTTTATTAAGGTAAGTAAAACTATATTAAGGTCTTTGAATTGGAATTTAAAACTTAACATTTGTATCACCAAGACACTTCCATGCAGCCATTTCCTTAAAATCTCTGTCAAAAAAATATTGATGAAGTAACAACATTAAGCCTTGCCTAAAATATAAAATTGTTATTTTGTCTGGAAAGAAATAGAAAAAGTACGCCATTGCAATACATGTGATTGGAGAAGGCTTTACCTATGTAAACTACAGAGTTTATTTAACTTCAGATCTCAAAACAGAATCAGTGTTTTATTCAGAAGATAACTTGTATATGTACATGAAACCAAGTAGAACAGTGCAATAGCTCTTAACAACTTGTGCATATAAGACCAAGTAAAATAATAGAATATAGCTCTTAAATAGAATCAGTATCTGCAGCACAAGGCAAAGACAGAAGCTCCATAAGCTCCAACCTGTATTCTAGGCCTCTAAGGTAGTGTCCCAGCAGCATGCACCTAAACCAGAAGCAAAAAGATTTCAGTAAGTAAACAGCGGAATGTCGTATTGGTGTTCTCCCAGATACGGTTGGCACGCAAGAAAATGGTTCAGAAATCAGAATATTACTACCGTGCAGTGCAAGTGAAAGGGGAACATCACTGAGTGGAAATCATCTAATGCAGGAAAAATAAATTCAATCTACTAAAATTGAAAGAAAAAGGAAGCTCCACACTGCAACATTAATGTTGGGGAACGAAACGTAATGCAAATCTAGAAATTCACATACTTCTTTCCATTGAAAGAATCAAATGAGCTTAAGGGGGTGTTTGCAAACACTTAAAAGTGATTGTCAGCTTTTGGCTGGAAAAAAATAGTTTTCAGTGTTTTCAAAAGCCAACTTCCATTTCTAATTATGCATAATTTAATTAGAATCTTTAAGTAGGGAATGGTGCTTAGATTTCTAATTTTGCTGCTGATTTGACTTTCACACACAAATAATGCATTTTCAGAATTTATTCGCCAAACACTCCTTAACTTATTCAACCTTTTGCTTCAGCTACAATAAATCACTTCATCTAATAAATCACTTCATCTTTTTTTTTTTTTTTTTTTTTGAAATCATAAATCACTTCATCTAAAACCAGAGGTTTTGGCAAACACTCCCTAAGTCTTGATGACCTCTCGTTTCGAGTGAGAAATGAATAGATCAGGGAAAACAGACAAATTAAAGTTCATTTCACCTCCGCTATCAAGCCAATTAATCTTATAAATGATAATTGTTCTTTCTGACACTATACTTAACCTTTCCACCTTATTTATTTCAACAATATGGAAAGCTAACAACAGCTTTACAATTTATAACAATTCATAACTTGCAACCAGAGAAGGGATTGAAGAATTCTAGTATGTAATACAAACATACAGAAACAAGATAAGATTGTCAAGCTCCCTTTTCAATGATTTAAAAAAATTAGCAAAGTCATAACTATTTTAATTAAATGGTCTGACATAGAAGTAAATAGGGAGCGACAATGGACTAACCAGAACAGTAAGCGAGCCAGATAATCGCGTGGGAACGAAATAAGAGGCTGGAATTGAAGAGAAGTATTCTCAACAAGATCGATGCAATCTCCTTCAGTTTCAACATCTACAGTTCCTGCAGTGCTGTTATCACCCATATCAGGGCCTTTGGAGTGCATCTTAGGAGAAAGGGTAGCCAAGAGACCATGTACTACTGAATGGATTGTATCTTTCAGCTCAGGTGATGTTGGTTCTGATAGCTCAGCTACCTGTTCGTAAAAGTAGATTAGTGATTATGGGAATGGAAACACGTACATGAATAGAAAAAGAAGCAATCTCCTCATTTTAATTATATGAAGCTCATTCTTTCTCCCTTGAATGGAATGAGAAAGTAGTTTTGCGACTATTTATTTATTCCTCACTGAGTGCAAAAATATTTCAAAAGTTTACATGCGAAAAAAATTATCTATTAGAAAATTATGAATTTACTATGTTAGAACATATATACAATCATGGAGGTCTGACATTATACTTTGCTTTACGCCACATACTAGACTAAATACTGATATATAACAAAAACATCATATGCACTGAATGCAACCAGCATTTATATAACTCTTAACCAACAACATAATTCTGAAAACAGCGGCGGATCTACATGCAAGCTTGGGGGTACAAGTGTACCCCTAACTAAAAAAAAAAATCTAACAATAGTTTTTAGTAAAAAAATTAACAATAAATTTGTACCCCTATTTTTACAAAAAGAATTAGAAAATTCAAATAAAACAATACAAATCCCCACAATAAAATTTCAAAAATTAAAAGATTGACTTAACAACTTGAATAAATAAACCATGGCAACAAATAAAACCTACAAAACTAAAAATAAAAGAAAAATCTAATAATATCGGTAATGTTACCAAAAAATTTTTGTTCTCTTGTTTTCTTAATTATTCTAATTATTTATTTTATATATGTGTATTAATTTTTCATGTACGCTTACATGGTCAAATTTTACAAAATTTTAAACAATGTTTTGTTCTATGACTTTCAATATTAAACAATATTTATATGCAATTTTCTTTTAAAATCTATCGTACCCCATTTATAAAATCCTGGATCCGCCACTGCCTCGAAAAGAAAGTAAGAAACAGCATAGAAGAGATTTATACGCAAGCTACAAAGCCTTCATGAGGTTAATATCAAAATCGATTGGCAAGGTATTACAAAAAGGAGGGTGGGATCCAGCTGGAGAAGATTTTAGCTAAGGAAAACTGCAAGAGAAATATTTGGAAGGCAAGTTTCATTTGCTGAAGAGTTATTAAGTTGAATTAAATTATTAACTCAAAAGGCCAAATTAATTTTTAATCGTTCTTCCAGCAGTTTAAAGCAAACACACTCCACATTCATTGTTGGTAGTTGTTATATGTATGTCTCACCTTTTCTGGTTGCAAGGATCTTAAATAATCCAACAAATCGTTCTTTTCTTCCCCAACAAACTGTTGCATCTGAAGAGCTGCACTTTTCCTCTTAACTTCACGGAGCTCCTGATAAGTGTGAAAATAATAAAATATATCGAACTATATTTGACAATGAAAATAAGCTTCACAATCACACCTAATAAACAAAAAAAACCCAAAAGGCAAGGGATTCTTATAAAGCAACCAAAATCATCATTCTTATAGCTATAACCCGCAAAAGTAAATAAGTTCAATCAACCATCAGTGAGAAAAAATTCGACCACATAAATCATACAATCTTCCTTGCCTTGCAACAATCGACTTTCCAATACTGGACGCAGGGAACAAAATGCCACAATTATACATACTCATACATATTTTACATATGTGTGTGTACAGTGAGGCACTATACCTCCTTTTCTCCAATTTAATGTTCTCACCCTCCCCACTTCTTTCAAAAGTACACAGAATGAGAAAGGTTCCACTGAAAAAACAGACTTTTTAAAGTCTCACCCTTTTATTATTTCCATTATTGTAATAAACGAATCATTATTACCGATGATTGACAATACATTACTAACAAGTGGGCACACGATGAATAGACAAATTGTCTCCAAAATTCAGCTTACATATTGGGAAGAGGATGTACACTTGATAAGATTGCCTAAGCATACATTCCGCTGTAGTGATAAGATGTCTATGCCAATTTAGGTTACTCTAAGCTCATCAAAGTGCCAATCAAGGGTTTTGTTATTTTCTCTGGGACCATATTTATTCTCGTGGGCCAATTAGTGAACTTCCAGGCATTTAAGATGTTGGCAACATGGACTTGAAGCCAAAATTAGGCATGAGGAGTTGGCATATCAGGGACTGTGACAAAATTGTAGAAACATACCTTTTTCACTGAAGATAAACGAGAATGCAATTTCAAAATGTATTGTCGAGCTTCAGGTGTCATTTCACCAAAATCCGAATGTCATATCTCATTCCACCAGTTTCATCAGATGTCGGCAAACTTTCTAGCCCACTCATTTTGTTGTCTTTCAGGTGTGTCCCGTTATCTTCAAGTTTAGAATCTTCATTTTTTGATCTATCATTATCTCCAACATATATCTCAAGATTCCTCTCAAGACTAAGTCTATATTCAGCATTTCGCAGTGTGTACCTGAACAATATAGAAAGCAGTTAAAAGAAAATTTCACCTGATCAGGCATCTGCATATGCAAACACTAAACATTACGGCCTTACTAGTTACTAAGTGCACTCTGAGAAACAGATTTATCGAGAGTGAGTGTTCATTTTGGGAATCATGAGAACAATAGAATTGTCTAAAACAAAGGATTAGAGCACTACTATTGTTTTTTATTTGCTCTATAACTTTTAAAAAATTTGATTACCGATAATGCAAATGATAAATAAAACGTGACAGAAAGTGGGCGTACCCGTCATCATTGAAGATATCAACAGCTTGAAAAGTGGTTCCCATAAAGCTTCAATCATCACTTGAAATTGGTCTGATGGTAGCAAACCTAACATGCCAGATATGGTCCTCTTCATCGCATCTATAGTGGTTTGCGGCACATCTTTCTGAATGAGACTCACATCCAAGGGCTCTATATCTCGAACTAAATTAAAGAGGATCGATTTCTGAAAGATATAACATCATTTAAGTCAGGTCTCATGCTTTTCATATCTCACAAAAATTCTCCTGCACACATCTTAAATCCTAATAGTATCCTTATTTGCTCTCCATATGATCTTCTAGAAACCTTATGTGCAAACAAACCAAAATTTCAATGTTAACAACAGTGATTGCTGTTGGCTCCTAAATTATTTGCAATTACAAGTTTTACATCTATATACTAGCTTTTACACCAACAAGAAAGGCAACTACTGATACTAATTGTATCCATTATTTGAGACGACTTAATTTTAACTTTCACAAGCAGATAATTCTCCTAAATTTCTTCTGAATTAATAAAATTCAAGTACAAAACAGATAACTCAAAACATCCATCCATTTCAAAAAAAAAAATCTAATTAAATTAGGTAACAAAATCAAAATACAGAAAACACATGACCTTTGACTGCGAATTATCGTCGCCGGCGCTAAATTCCCAAACAGGGGAAGAAGAAGAACCTGAAGAAGCAAAAATCCGGGTTTCGAGAAGTCGGAATTTACCGAGATTTCTTGTGGGATTGAAAACAGAAAAAGACAACGAAGGCAAAACACGGGGGCGCAGTGAAGATCCTGAAGAACGAAGATGAGGAGGAGGAGAAGAACAGGAGAGAAAGGAGGCGAAGGTTGCCATCAACAACCAATCACCGTCTTCTCTCTTTTCTCTCCTATGGGCCCTCTCTACAACTGCTTCAGCCACAGTTCATATAAATCTCAGACAAGACAACAAGAAAAGCTAAGAAAAAACGTGGTTCAGTCAAAACGTAGAACAGGTGGTGGGGGTGAGAGAACACAGAGATGGCGGGCAGGCCATGTTAGCCCACACATGCGGTGCGGCGGGTTTGGGCCTCGTTGTCCGCCGCACATGTGCTTGGTTTGGGCCTCAGGTGGGCCTGTGTTTGTAATTTGTGCAGTATTTTTAAGTCCTTGTTTTATGTGGACTTTGGTAGTTGTTATTCTTGCTTTTGTCGGGCCCAATGGGCTGCTTTAACAACTCACAGTCAACTTCTATAATGGAGTTAGTCTGTTTTTTTCTTTATATATAATATCTATGATGTTAAACAAACTGAATTATTTGTTTTCGATTCAATCTGAAGTTTCTATTGCAATTGTTATTACATTTCACATTGGACAATTTTTGTTATATTTGTATTGTGCTAATCGTTGATGTGACAATTATGCAATTTTTGTCAGGAATTTTTATTAATTACAATTTATATATAGTTCTTGTAGCTATCATGTGACAAAACAAAACCTCTTATGACTAAACAAGGACATGATGCATAACGACACATGATAATATGAACTAAGAAACATTTACACTTGAAAGCAATTAACCCCAATTATTATCAACTATCCACTTATTGCAAAAAAGATGACAAGACGGGAAATGAATTGACAACATTACCCTTCCCAAAACCTCCCATAATCTTATCCATAATCCACCTCAGCACATAATGGACTACATATAGGGATAATTGGAAAAACTAACCTTGAGGTTTAGCTTTCAAAAATACAAATAATGAAGCACATTATGAAGGTATTTGTAAATTTTAAAGATAATTGGAGTTTTTTGTAATTAGGCTAAATTTAGGGGTAGTTTTTGTAATTATACTTTATGTAAAAGATAATAGCATCCACTTAAAATTCGGAAGAGATATTTCTCTTGAAAAATGTGTCTCACAAGTCACATCAATTCAACTGCAATGATAATTCTTATGTATAAAAAATATCATATTAAAATTGATTTGATTTACGCTTCAACATCATTATAATTTTTATATACATGATCGTGTGGTGGAATATTAGAAGATTAAATATCTTTTGAAACAAGAAGATCCTATATATCACCTTAAAATCACGACATACCAAAATCGTCATTATGATAATTAAGTACAATCTTCTTGTTAATTGCTTAATTTGGATAAACCTTATAGTTACATCACTTCATGGGAAACAAAAGAGTTTAACGCTAGCTTTAAACAAGGTTAAGTTAGTTATCTGATTAATTCATATAATTCAGATTCATGAACTTACTAGAAAAGGAGTCGAAAAACAATGAACTAGATTGACAGGAAAAAAAAAAAAAAAGAGACGTTGATTTGATTGCTTTTGGAGCAATGATAAAAAAGAAGTGTTCGGAGAAGAATAGCAAAGGTGGCCGGCAACATTAAAGGTTGCTGCCTTATAATGTCCGGTTAGCGGCCAAAAGTAGGGGACAGTGCAGGAAATAATTTCCTCATAGTTCTGTTACTATTTTTAGAAAATTAAATAATTTGGTATTATAACCAATTCATTGATTAATGTTGCAAAATAGGAGCATTAAATATACAACAGATAACATGACCAATTTTTGGAATTTTCGACAAGAAGAGGACTACAAAAATTACCCAGTGCAAGTTATTTTTTTTTTAGGGAAAATAAAATTTTTAGTCCGTAAGTTGGACATGTTTTAGAATTAGTCCTCTAAATTGTCACATTCATTTTTAGTCCTTTAACTTTCAAATTTCTAGATATTCAGTCCTTTAACTTAACAATTTTATTTTTTGGTCCTATAACGTAACATATTTGAAATTTGGTCTTATAACTTAACATATTTTAGAAATTTGGTCATGTAACCTTTTTTTAGGGAATTTAGTAGTATAACTTAACAATAGTTAAATTTAATTAATTTATTAAAAGGTTATTTCTAAATTAATTTAATTTTTCAAATCGAATGATTTTAATTAACAATTAATTTTCTTTAAAAATAAATAATTATTTTTTAATTTAATTAATTTTTAAAAAAAAATATTTAAGCATTAATTTTTTAAACCTTCAATTAAATGCATCTTGTACACTTGTCTACTGATTACATTTCTTGGAGATAATTATCCTCACCAAAGGTTAATTGCATAAATATGACAAATTATTCTTAAGTTACTAATTTGATGTAATTATTTTAATTTTCCTAGAATTCATTAATTATTTTAGAAATTTCTATTTATTTAAACTTTTTATTAATCAAATTAATTTAATTTTAATTGTTTTTATAATTTGATTAGTTTCCAAACATTGAAATTTAATTATTTTATATTTGGTCCTATAAAATAGTTAAATTTAACTATTGCTAAGTTATAGGACTAAATTTCTAAAATATATTGAGTTGTAGGACCAAATTTCTGAAATATGTTAAGTTTTAGGACCAAAAATAAAATTGTTAAGTTAAAGGACTGAATAACTAGAAATGTGAAAGTTAAAGGACTAAAAAATGAATGTGACAATTTAGAGGACCAATTCTCCAAAAGGTCCAACTTACAGGACTAAAAATCTTATTTTCCCTTTTTGTTATAAGTTGGGATTAGTGGTTGGAGAGGATGTGATAAATTTCAAAGATACTGAAAGATACAGGTTTAGAACCTTGGTCAACACCCTTACAAAGGGTAAACAATACATGTGAGCTACAAGCTCGTGGTGCCCAGTGCATGTTTTTTTTTTGAATAAATACGAAATATTATTAAAATAGAAAATGTAGTGCATTGCTTACAAGCCAAACAGTTAGCTTTAAAATGAGGTTCTCATTAAAACCTATCAAAGTAAGACCCATTGGGAAAAACTTTCGACAGGAAAAATAGTACCTTATAAAAGAAACAACAAAAATAACTTGAAATCGCAATCTAAATGATGGACGTCTATTTCTAGAGGATTTTCGAATGACATTGTCATGTGTGTTTTGTTGCACGTGCTTTAGTATCATCCTAAAGGTCTGATGCATCCTATGGAATGTCGGCCAAGAATAATCCTCGAGTTACAATTACCAAAGCCTTCATAGTTTCGGACGAATCAAATGAGTGAAAGACAATCGAATTAGTTGAGGAGTCACCTATTTAAAGCTTCCAAACCCAAAGTGCGGGTTTTTGAGATAGGGAAAATTCAAATTAAACAAAGTATAGTTTTACATTTGTTATATGACTAATTTACACTATATGACTAATTTACACTCAAAAAGAGTAATAATCGTACAACAAGCACATTTATGGGAGTGTTTGTAAGAACGTCTGCTTTAAAAGAAATGATTTATTGTAACAAAAGTAAACATAGTTAAAAATCAGAAGTTGGTCGTGTTTTGTAAATAGAATCGAAGTTAAAAATATTTGGTGGAAAAATTGTAAAAGTGTTGCAAAAGTCAAAATTAGAAGCATAATTAGAAATCTAAAGTACACACTTCTCCGCTTATAGATTCCGAATGAAGCCAAAACGAGCGAGTTGACATTTGCAAATGTGATTTTTTTACTGCCAAAAGTTGATAAACACTTTTTTTTTAGTGATTGGAAACACTCTCTATATTTACCATGCGACTAATTTAATTAGACCAAACAGCATGTTACGTACCTATAATTTTCCACTAAATTAAGGTTTAAATTTCAGTTATATATCTAGTCAAGAAGTTTATTTATTCTTCCAGAAAATATGTATTAATTGCGGCCACATGCCATATGTAATATACAGTATCTTTCAAGATCTAATACATCTGAAAACCTAAATACTTTAATCTATAGATAATAGAATAGGCATTTGCACCTACAATGCAATTATATTTTTTCATCTCCATTATTTTAACTTTTTATTATATTGGGTTAAAAATTACACTTTAATATATTATTTTTTGGCGAAAACTTATTACATGAATAGTGTTGGCGATATGATGGGAGGAAACTGAAAGTCAAATCCTAAATAAGTTAAAATTGTAGACTTTTTTTTTTATAAGTCGGCAAGTCATGATCTGTTCATCCACCAAATGTGCCTTATTCATTAGGTTAACTTTTACCCAGGCATTAACTTTTAGCTTAATTATTTTGTTTTGTCTGTGAGAACATATGTAAATGGCATTGTCTGAACTTTTTAGGAGTATAAATTGTTATGGGATAAAGAGCTTTCACCTATTGGGCAAATTGCAAAATTGGTCCTCTATCTATAGGGCGGTTGCGATATTAGTCCTGTAACTTTTGAAGTTGCAATTCTAGTCCTGTGACAATTTTGCCCCTTAGCAAATATAACAATTTAATCATGTCATTTTTATGATTTGACATTTTTAGTCTTTTATTTTTTAATTGTGGTAATTTCAGTCTTATTATTCAAAACAACCAATTTTGCCAAATTTATACGTGTTTTTGTATTTTCATAACTAGAAAAAATAATACATGTAGAACCATATCTCAGATTTTGATCCAGATTCATAAATTTAAACTTCTTCCCCCGATAGGCAATTTATAGTATAAACAATAGCGTAGAAAGACCACAAAGGTAGGATGAGCCGGCACACAAAAATGGGTAGACCAAATGAAAAAGTAAATAGAAAATCATATAAAAAATAACTTCATTTTCTTTTATTTCTTAAAATTAAGTAAAATTAAATAAAAATAGGGGGAATACATGCTTTGACACCATTTTATACCTGATCTTAGGTATATTGATTATTTTGGTCATCAAGGGTATTTTGGGAATAATTAAAATATTCAAATAGTCATCAGGACCAAATTTGCACCAACTTAAACTTATAGGACTAGAATTACACAAATCTAAAACTTACGAGACCAAAATTGCAAAACAAGCAAAACATACAGAACTAAAATCGCAGGTTTAAAAGTTATAGGACTAATATTGCAATACTCCTATTGATATATAGGACTAATTTGCATTTTCCCTTCACTTATTTATACAGATACTATTTAAGTGGGGTATTCTTGGAATATAAATATATTTTACTTTAAAGTGGTTTTGAATTTGTATGTTCCAACTATTTTTAAGCCCACTAAATCTAGTAATTACGATCAAAATTTCCCCTTTAGATTAATGCAAAGTCCATGCGATCATTTTATTTGAGAAAAATATGTATGTTTGGGATTAATTGATAAGAAATTCTTCACAACAAAAAACTGTCAATTACCGACATTTATTACCGACACAAAATAATTTTGTCATTTAAATTTTACAATTATCTATAAAATACCAACTGGATAAAAAGACTACTTATTTTTCTCCAAACTAGCTATACTGACCAATTATTGGCAATTCACCAACACTTTTTAATTTACCGATAGAGATATTATAGGTATTTACTAATAGTTTTAAAATGTACGTACATTAATAAATATTTACCTATAATTATTTTGTTGATCGATAAATATTCAGTAATACAGATTGAAACAGAAAAAACAGTCCTTTCAAAATTTTAGTAAAGATCGATGACTTATAATCAAATTTTGATTTATGATTAAAGATATTATATAAACAAAATATTAAAAAAAAATCACATGTTATGTTGAATGCATAGTATTATTAGTGTGTATGCAGACAGGTATCTATTGTTCTCTGTTTTCTGTCCACGTAACTGCAATTCTCTGGTATTCATTCATCCTTAAAATATGTCGAATTCAATACACCACTGCAAACCAAAGAAGAAAGAAATAACAATAATTATCGTTTAGACCAAATATATATTGTTTTATTATAAGCATTAAAACGGAGGCTTTATCAAATTTGGTATTTGTTGGTTGCCTAATACTGACGAAATACTCCATTTCCAGTCGTCTGAAAAAATCACAATTCTTATCATAATGTTTGACATAATTTATAAACCACCAAAAAAGGAAAGACCATCAAAACTATCTATCTCATAACACTAGTTAATTACTTGAACGAAAAGAAGTTTCAATTCATTGAACAATCCCGAAAATATCACACAAATCGTCCTTTTCACAAGTTAACTGAACCATTACAGAGACCTAACTTTCAAACGTCCCTTTCTACTTTACACACCTAATCAACAAAAAAAGAAATTAAACTAAACCTTCTTAATCTTAAACAAAAGAAAAAAAAAAAAAGAAAAAACTAAGGAATCTTTCATGGCGCATTCATTGACTTCTCTTAATTGGTCGGTCATTAATCTCGCAGAGTAATTAATATAATTATTTTATCCTTTTCTTCATCGATCTTTCGGGCGTCCAATGTGGCAATGATGGGCTAAAATGCGCCGAGACGACTCGCGAGTCGAGAAGTTCCATGATTGGCGTAAAACTAACACACCTCGGCACCTTGTACTGATTAATCGACGCGCCTCTCGAAATCGCGTAGTCCATTAGCTCTTCGAACGTCCCGTTTCGCACGACCCGGATCTCCAATGGCCCGATCGAGTTATCCGCGACTCGGCATTGGCGGTAAACCGAGTTGAGCGACTCTTCCATAGCTAAACAACACCGGTCCAACACGTGTTTACTAGGCGAGTTGCCCGAGTCCTTACTCAATAATTCCCAATATATCACGTAGTGACCGGGATCGTCTTCGTGTCAGCGTAGCTCGTGTACTCGACCACGCTAGTGTTGAATTCACGTAGGAGTTTCGAGGCATTCTCGACCGCGGTCTGTAGCTCGGCCTCGTCGGTCTTGTCCGAGTCGATGCTCAGTAGCACGTTTTTTCGCCTGACGAATTGGAATTGTGGGGCGAGTTGTGGAACCCGGTGACTGGAGAATGTCGCCCGACTTCGGTAGCGGCACAGACCGGCGTAAGTGGTGATCACCAGCTCGTATTCCTTTCCAATTTCGACGTCGGCAAGGTCAACAAGTTGACTCGGGGGTGTTGACCCGGGCGAGTTATTGGGTTCGTGTGGCAGGAACTCAAAATAGGCCATATTTGGCATGATTGTGTAGGAAACTTCGGAGGGCTTGCACATGGGGTTGAGATTGAGCCCAAAATAGCATTCTGAAGACGCGTACATGGTGCACGCTTTTGGCAAACCCCCACTGTAATAATCCAGAGTCGGAATGTACTGCGCCATCGCGCCAGTAACAATCACGTCGAGGTATTTCGTGTTGGGCCAGATTCGGGTTATAATTCCTTCCCAGTTTTCCTTGGAGCATTCCTTGGCGATACAATCAGCTAATTCCGGGTCGGGTCTAATGGACCGGGTCATGTATTCACGGATTGGTGGGTCGGTCACTTTCGGGTTGAGTGACCCGGTTCGGATATCTTCGGTCAATTGCTGCCAATTCAGCTGGAGGAATCGGATGGCTCGGAGGAGACCTGAGGCGAAAACCGCCCCGACCGGAGGACTTGTTGGCGCTCGTAAAGGCCACATAGCATCTGAGTGTACATGCTTTGGAACGAGTCGGGGCAGAGGATGGCTTCATTTGGGCTGGTGTAAACGTTGTACGGGTCGAATGGTCGGGTCTTGAAATGGTCGCTCTTGTAGTAGCTTGTGAGAACGGGTCGGGCCAGGAGCCCACCCGGAGTTTCGGTTTCCGATTTGATGAACAAGAAGTAGAGGCCTTTGCCTTTGTCCAATCCTTTCACGTATCTGTTCCGTAAAACAAATGCACTTGTCAGAAAAATACGCTTTTTCACAGAATTTTAAAAATGGGAAACAAAATAACAAAAGGTATACTCACAGGTTCATAACAGGCATGAGCAAACTGTAAAGAAGCTGGCGACGATCCAATTCTTCTTTGATTGTTGGCATCAGTTTTCGTTCACCAGCTGAAGTTCCAGAGCTGTTCCAAAAAGGAAATTAGAAAAAATTCAATTTCTGGTTGGGGACGGACACACAGAAACTGTAGTATGAGCGAAATTGAAAATATTTGAGAAATTGGTGACGACGTTGAAAATATATAGAAAGAAAAATAATTTTATATAGTATATAAAAAATTTGAGGTCCTTCTCGGTCCGTCCCTGAGTCTTATATATAATATGTGGAAAATTAGTTTAAAATAAATCATTTTAGATCAATTTTGGCTTTGAAAATTTAGTTAATTAAATACCTGGTGAGGAATTCGGAAACTGGGTGAGCGGATAAAATGGGTGAACGGTCACCATTAGCGATTCTTTGGATCAACGGCTGGAGATCCTCGTAGGTAACCATGGGTACTTTTGATTTGAAAGTCTCACGATCGGTGGCTCCGTTAAGGTTAAGGCCCTTAAGATATTCGGTCTGGGCATTTCGGGTCAGGATTTGGGCCAACACATTTTCCTGAACCGAATCGGCATTTCGGGTCATCTCTTCGATGAATTGAAGCGCTTTTGCGTCTTTCTCGCATGCCGGTGGGCCCAATGGAGATGACAAGATCGAATCAACGGCCATTGATGCAATTTAGAATTAGAAATTGTGTGTAATTTTAGAGAGAGAGAAAGTATGTGTTTTGTGTGAAGAAGAGTATTAGAAGTTTGTTTTTTTGGGGAAGAATAAGAAGGTGGTGGTGAGAAGTTGGAGGATGGGGAAGTGATATATATAGGGAGGGAACACGGGCGCCACGTCACGTGCCATGTCACGGTGGGCCCAAAGGCGAAAAAACGTGCGCTGTAAGAAGAAAGTCAGACGCGTGGGGGCAAAGTGGTAAAATCGTAAAAGGACGCGAAGAGGGGCAATCTCGTAAATAATTCGTGCAGCCGGGGAGGGGGACAAGGTGAGGCCCAGACACGTCGTCCTGGCTGTTCAGCAGGGGTGCAAGTGGGGCCCGGTGGTCCATGTCAGCAGTCACAGGCGAGGGTTTGGACTGTGGCGTGCGTCAGCCAATTAACCAAACGGCCCAATTCCGGTAAACTGTTGGCCCACGACAGCGACGGCCTGCCGGCGGGCTCGGCAATTTAATTTCCACTGTTGCAGACAGGGGTACGTGATAATATTAGAATAGAAAGCTAAAACCAATACGTAATGCAGCATATGCATGTTTTTATAATGTAATAATATAGTTTATTACCCGAGGGTAATTTTTATGGTTTATTATATTATACACTTTCTTGGCTTGAACGCTTTTGCTTGTTAGTGAAATTGCGTGGTTTTTTTTTTTGCTCCAAAACTTCGAAGAAGAAATACAAAATTCCTCCGTCATAAAAAAAAATATATAGTTTATTTTTATGTTTATTATATTATATTGGCTTTTGTTGTTAGTGAAATTGGTTTTTTTTTTTTTTTATAACTGAGTTTCCATGTTCCTACATGAAATAAACCGCGAGAATATACAATGGCTCACAGGCGTCTTCTCTCATGATCGAGTTCCAAATTTTCCACGAAGTCGCTTGAAGCAGTTCAATATTAATTGTTCCACCTTAAGTCCTGGGAATCGAACCCTTAACCTCTCCAAAGTCGAGGGATTCAGTTACCTCACCTTGACGAATTGGTCAATGATCATTGGATTAGTGAAATTGATTTCTTAAGTGCATTAAACAAGTGTCCTGTGACTAAAAAATGTAGCAAACATAAAACAATTTAGGAGCTTACCTAATTTTATTTTCAATGTGAGGGTAATTTTGTCACTGTGAGTTCCATATGAAACAAAACAAGTCTGAAAAATAAAAATAAAAAACTTGGAGGTTGTTAGTAAGTAAGAGTCATAAATGTCTTATTTTGTAGTTGATGATGATCACATTATTAGTTTGTCTAGTCATTGTATAGTTTATAATTGACCGATGCTTAGCCTAAAAGAGCATAGTGGGGATAAGTTTCTACCCATTTTGTATTGTTAATAAAGGTCAAGAAATATCTCTAGGGGCATAGCCATGTTCAGCACAATTTTGTAAATATTTGAGTCTAGAGATGCATATTTTATTTTATTTTATTTTTATTTGTTCAGTTTCCAACTATGCCTAGGAACATTAACTCCGAGCCACTCATCGTTCTTTATCAAGGTAAATTACGAATGTGCATTGTAAGTGCTCGCTAATGCACAACCTAGAGATGCATATTTTAGATTAAAAGGAAAATGGTGCGTAATTGCAGCACTTTTTAAAATACCGGACACAACCTTATACTTGGATACGGTGGTCGGTCCGATATAAGGCCCTAAAAACCGTTTTTGCGGTTAAACCGGAATACGGTCAACACATACCGCCAAAAACCGGTTAAATACCCGGTTCAACCGGTTTTTGCAATTTTTTTTATTTTTTTGTTTATACTTTTTTATAAAAATAAAATTTATAAACTTAATATTTAATATATTTATGTCATTATTTGAAATTTGAGCTAAATATATAGATATTTTCCTTTAACTATATATATATACAACTTTTCCTTTTATATTTATGAATTACATCCATATTTTATATAATATAATACCAAATATAATTATTTTTTATTAAAACGGTAAAACTAAAATTGACGGATTCGTTGAACCGTCCGGCCGGGATTGAACCGCTTATCGGGGTGGCTTGACCTGTTTAATCACCCGTGCGGTATTTAAAACAACTCACGTAATTGTACTTGTCAAAATGGGTATTTTATTTTATTATTATTCTTATTTTGATAACTCATTTTTCAGTTCGATCACGACTATGTCTAAGTCTGGCGAACCCTCATCGCATTTTACACTGATAATGCGGGATGTGTACGCGTTGACCGGTGTTATGATAGTGTCAAAAACTATAAATGCATATTTTTAGATTAAAAGGAAAAACTGGTACGTAATTGTACTAGTCAAGGAAATTGTTGATGCATAAATTAATACATGGATTTTGATTGTGAAACAATTAAAGAGATCGACCAAATTGAAGAAAACACGGATGATGAAATTGGGTTTTACGTATAAGATCGTGGTAATGAGTGTGAGTTTTCGTATAATACGGTTGATTTAGGAGTATAAATATTGATAATTAATTAGCAAAATGGTAGTTAGTTGTGGGATGGTGAATATAATAATTGTGTAGCGCGCATAGGGAAGATATATAGGTGTGGAAATTAAATGAAGAGTAGCTAGAGTATTCTGAGATCCATGCAAAATGAAATGAAAATGTTAGTAAAATATTAAGGAAAGCACGTGGTTGGTCATTTCCAGCACAGTTCCTGGAATTTGTGTTGAGGTTTCACTAAAATCTCAGGAGTAGATTGTTGCTGGAATAATGTACTACACATTTCTGCGGACGCAATGGAGCCCTGTCTCACTCGCCCCTTTTTTTTTTTTTTTTATAAATTTTTCTGTTTCCTCATTCAATTTTTTTTTATTTTTTTTTGTGTGTGGGTGTGTGTGTTTTTGTTTTTTAAGTAAAATCTTTGTGTTTAAAAAATACATAGTGGATTTACATTTAAAATAAGAATTTTGATGAAAATATAATTGAAAAATCATTTTGCGACGCTAATATAATTACCTCGATGATGAAGAAGAGGTTGTCCCAATGCCTAGGTGTGTAAACGAGTCGAGTGGAGTCGAATATGGTAATATTCAAGCTTGTTTGAATTTTAATCGAGCTTCAAAAATTATGTTTGAATTTGATTTGATTATTAATCGATTCGAGCTCGAACGAATTTTAGTCGAGTCAAACATGAATCAAACTCGAGTAGCTTAATGTTTTTACACATATTTTATTCTTTTTTTTTTAATAATCGAGTCGAGCTTTACATCTCATCGAACGGAAAAATATGTTCAAGCTTGGTTCATATATTAACGAACCGAGTTCAAACGAGCTTTTAACGATCGATCTCAAATCGAGTATCGAGTATCTTGTTCGTTTTTAGCCCTACCAATGCCTTATGTAATGTAATTGAATCTAATCCGACATTAAATTATTTAAAAATATATAAATTTTTGATTTTTTTTTATTGATGGGCATAAAGTAGGAAAGGAAAATAATACACTTATATGAGATCGAATTGAGTCAATTGCTTTGCAAGCACGAGATCACGAGGAGCGCAAGGTTGAATGGTTGATCCTTTTGCGTGCCATTAAATATTTCATATTTGTTTTCATCTATAAATTCAAAGCTCATGAAGTCATATTCTTTATTTGTTTTCATTAGATAAACTAGTTTTCAAAATTAACACATGTTTGATGATAATATATTGAAAATTGGTCTGCCTTTTGTTTTTTGTTTTCCTTTTTCTTTTCTCCATTAGTGTTCACTTTCTTCAACAACTCCTCTACTGAATATAGAACATTGACAGTACGTAATTTATTTGTAATAATCTTGCACTGATTTCAGTTAGCGTGTATGCATTTTTTTACATTATATAAAGCAATATTATTCCACTTGGCTCTAAAATTAAATATAATCGATCGAAAAACAATTTATAATCATTAATTCAACGTACCAAAAGATTACATTATCGTAAGAAAACAATACACACGCACACACTCTCCATGTACTATATAGACAACTTCCACTGTCGAAAATCTAAAACCAATTGAATCTTTCGAATTTTGGTCATCTTTACAATTTATACCAAAACCTTAATTATTTTTTTTTTATTTAAAAAGAAAAACTGCAGGACAACTTTTGTACGTACTTTCCTGCAAAACTAAACCGTTTAGATACCTCCTAATAAGAATATATATTCTATTAATGCTTAATTGCGCATGAAACTTGCTTAATCACCATAATTTATCAGCAATTAAGAGATTGAATATGAGCAAATGGTTCTTGTCACACGTATAAGATATAAAAAGAATCTCTCGCGTACGCGCGGCACAACAAGTCTAACTAACTTAATTAGACAAGACTAATTAAATATATTAACAACTGCAATACATATAGACATGATTAATTTTATTAATAAATCAGCCCAAATAATGCAAATCAATTAATCCACATAATAAAATTACAACATGTAATTGTACCATAATCTTTGATTTAACCAAGAAATATACCTGTTTATGCGGTTGGCTCTTTAAATGCACATGATTGTTAAGTTTTAGATATAACCTGACAGATAAGTTATTCATTTTCATAGTCAAATAGCCAAGAAATGTGGCCCTTCACTTCATTGTGGGAAAGAACGTAGTGAATTAGGTTGAAAATTTCAACTATTTTTTCCCCTTAAAAAAATATATAATTTTTCCCTAGAAAAATTGGGAAAAAAAATTGAGGTGCGCCTAGAGCCCAGGGGATG
>JABTTQ020001074.1:0-113230 GCA_016081115.2 Rehmannia glutinosa | reverse complement strand
TCAGTTCATCAGGGAGGCCCTTTACCCTCGATGGGTGGCCAACCCTATGTTAGTGAAGAAGAGCAATGGTTTGTGGCGCCTTTGTGTGGATTTCACCGACCTCAATAAGGCGTACCCAAAGGACAGCTACCCCATGTCCAACATCGACTATATGGTGGATGCCACGGTCGGGCATGAGCTTATGAGTTTTATGGATGCATACTCAGGCTGTAATCAAATTCAGATGCATCCGGATGACGAGGAGAACACATCGTTTTTCTCCGCTCGTGGCGTGTACTGCTACAAGATGATGCCGTTTGGGCTGAAGAATGCCGGGGCAACCTACCAAAGGTTAGTTAATAAAATATTTGAGGAGTTGCTAGGTCATACCATGGAGGTTTATGTGGATGACATGTTGGTGAAACCCTTGTATATATCTGTTAAGTTGGTTTTATACCAATGTATTGAGTGCTCTAGACTAGGATTTTGCGTTGTTTCCGGGTATTTTAGTGTCGTTTGAGTCGAGTTTGTGTCATTTGTGGTCGTTTGAGAGTCGGGACTAATCTTGGAAGCCGAAATTGGTTAAAAATGATGGAAAACGTGTTTGGACGGTAGAGATCGCATTTTAGAGGCGGAAAAACGGGAAAATATCGAGTAAGATCGAGTCTTGTGAGCGCAAAAACCCAGCGCCGCAGCGCGGGGGGTCGAAATAGTACAGTGGCCTGAACATGGGTGGGCGCTGCAGCGCCCATATGCAAGAGGCTGCGCGCCAAAAAATACACAAAACGAAAGGCGCGGCTGCAGTAGCAAACCAAACCCGCCAAAGAACCAGAACGATGTAAAAATAGGCGGCACCCCGCGTCCAATCTTTGCAGCCAGCGTATGGGCCTGGTGTGAATTATTTGTTGGGCCGTTTTGGACGGATTTTCAAGGGCTTCGACTTATAAATACACCACAGGGACGTACAAACGGGGGGTTGGACATTATTTTGAGCACAACGCACGGCAAGAGACTCAGAGCTAGGGTTCGGGACGACAATTGGAGGCACTTCTCGTCTGGACACATAGAGAATTCCTCCTCTTTTCTTCTAAATTCTTTCTTTGTTTTTCTTTGTCGATTTCTTGAGATGTATAATTATTTCTCCACGAATTTTTGTACATCCAACATGAGCTAAACCTATTTTTCTAGGGGATTGATGTAACTTATGTTTGAACCTATGTTTTGATTTCCAGTTTATGAAACTCGCATGTTATTTAATCTATTTGTGCTATTTGATTTGATTTCATCTGGATTATCTGATCAATAATTTAGATTGTTTGGTGTGTTTGATTTGACGCTCGAGAGAGGTAATTGAACGCCTGGCCATAGAATAGCATAACCTAGGGTTTCATAGAATCGAGAGGTTTATGAATCTTTTGAAGCCTGTGATAGAATATTCATTGAGCGTATTAGGGTTAATTTATGATTTTTATAGAGAAATCGAAATCAGAAATTGGAACCTAGAATCACTTGGCACTCGAGAGAGGAAGTGATAAACGGTAGGAATATTAGCTTATAGATTAATAACGTGTGATTAATAAACTGGATTGAAAACATAGGGGATAAGTAGGTAAAATCAACCCTCTAGAATTCATCTTCTACGTGTTTGAATAATTGTCTGAACCAATTTATTTGTTTAATTTTAGTTTTATTTTTTAGTTTAATAATCATCATCTCTTTTCGATTTCTAGATAGAATTAAGCTATTTTAATTATAGTACTTAGTATAAAATTCGATAACAATTCTTGTGAAGACGATAACCCTACTTTCAAAACCTATACTAAAACTTGACACCGTACGCTTGCGGTAAGATTTTCGCGATCAAGTTTTTGGCGCCGCTGTCTTAGGGGATTGTTTTATCCTATTTTAAACTAATACTATTACCAAGTAGTCTTAATACTAATCTAGACTAGTTTAGGAATCATAATTTCGTTTTTCTCATTTGACTTGTCTGTTTATGCGAGATTGTAAAGATATTAATTTGCCTCCTTTTGATCCGAGAGATTGAAAGGACACTTGGCAATTCGAATTCGGCGAAAGCAAAGCGGCGAGAATCGAGCAATGGCGAAGGCGGGGGGGCGATGAGAATAACAAAATCGGGTCATAAACGTTCCACCACCGCTGCGAGGCACCGAAAGAGGCAATCCGAGATTACTTTCTGCCGACCGTGAACCAAAACTACTCTGGAATTGTGCGCCAGCCCATTAATGCAAATAATTTTGAATTGCAACTGGGCCTCATAAGCATGGTTCAACAGAATTAGTTTGGGGGGAGTCCAGTGGATGATCCGAATACACATCTGGCCACATTCTTGGAGATTTGCGACACCATCAAGATGAATGGTGTAACTGATGAGGCCATTCAATTGAGGCTTTTGCCGTTTTCACTCCGGGATAAGGCCAGGCGGTGGTTACGACGTTCGCCCCAGGAGTATTACGACGGTGGATGATCGACTCAAAAATTCTTAGCAAAATTTTTCCTCCCAAAGAAGACACTCCAACTAAAGAGCGAGATAGCCCGGATCCAACAGATTGATTTTGAGCCGTTATACGAAGCTTGGGAGCGATTTAAAGATCTATTGCGGAGATGCCCACGACATGGTTATGCAGACTGGCAGAGGGTTCAGTATTTTTATAATGGGTTGAATGGGCATACGAGGACTATACTAGATGCGGCATCAGGAGGTACATTGATGGCTAAAACACCGACTGAGGCCTTACTTCTTCTTGAAGAAATGGCCACAAACAACTATCAATGGCCCTCTGAGAGATCAGCGCCGAAGCCAGTTGCCGGTGTTCTTGAGTTGGATACAATGTCAGCTTTGGCAGCTCAAATCTTGAGTCTGACAAAGCAATTGGCAATCATGAATGCTGGCAACACACCACAGCAAGCCACACTCCCACCCGCAGCCGTTCACGCAGCTGCCACTCACGAGGCCGAGCAAGTCAATTATGTGAATAACCGGGATTTTAATAACAGAGGTAATCAATTACCAACTCACTACCACCCGGGACTTCGCAATCATGAGAATCTCTCTTATAGCAACAACAGGAATGTATTGAATCCACCTTCGGGTTATCCAAACCCATCCAGTTCTAATGCACTCGGAGGTGAAAAGAAGCAGTCGCTTGAGGAGATGCTCGGCTCATTCATCGGAGAGACAAGGAATCGGATGAATAGGAGTGAGGCGTAGATGGATAGTCTGAATACTAAGATGAGCACAATGGAAACGCATATTAGGTCGATCGAGACACAAATGGGTCAGTTGGCTACAACCGTGAATTCATTGCAGCAGAAGGGGAAGTTCCCAAGTGATACAGAGGTTAATCCGAGAGAGCACTGCAATGCAATTTACGCAGAAAAGGAAGCAAAAATTCAGCCTGCTCCCGAAGAATCACCTATTTATGCGAAACCAATGGAATCCAAGAAAATGAAGTTGGAAGATTTTGAGACTGTCTATTTGACAGAGGAGTGTAGTGTAATAGTCCAAAGTAAACTACCTCAGAAAATGAAGGATCCAGGGAGTTTCACTATTCCTTGTACTATTAGAGGAGTTTTCTTTGAGAAACCACTTTGTGATCTTGGGTCCAGTGTGAATCTAATATCTCTTTCTGATGTGACGAAGTTTGGGCTCGGGGTGGTGAAGCCGTCCAATATCACTTTGCAGTTCGCTGATCGATCCATCGCCTATCCGTGGGGAATCATTGAAGACGTATTGGTAAGAATTAATAAATTTGTTTTTCCTGTGGATTTTGTAGTGTTGGACGCGAACGAGGAAAATAAAATACCTATCATATTTGGGCGACTGTTTTTAGCTACAGCACGGGCTTTGATCGATGTAGAAACGGGGGAGCTAACATTGCGGGTAAATCAAGAGAAAGCTGTATTCACCATCCATCCAACCAATAGGCTAAAATTTGAATTAAAGGATGGTAAGCAGATGGTTGGGAATATTGCTGAAGACATTGGAGGTTGGGAAGTTTCTAAGGGGAATGTGGATAACATGCCTATTGGAGCCCCAACTTGAGGATAATCTGACATAATCTGGCTGAAGACTGTAAACTTAGAGCTTCTTGGGAGGCAACCCAAACCCCTTTTTATTGCTTTCTTAGTTTTAATATAGTTAGTAGTTGTTTTTGCTTTGTTATGAATTTTTTTTTGCATTTTTAGGAGTAGTAAGTTGCATCATACCCCACCCCTCTTATTTGTGCAAATCCCACATATCCCACTCCATCCTCACAAAGGAGCATTATGACACCACACACACCATCTTCATCTCATTCACTCATTATTTGGTAAGTTCACAACTTTCCAAACCCTACCCCATTTTCCCCATCTTGTGATTGTTGTGTGGTTGGATTGTAGAAGTGCTAGGATAATTGTTGTTGATTTGTGGATTGTGGATTGATTTCTCATGCTAGACTTAGGCTTGGTGTTGATTTTTGGGATTGAATTGAGTTATCCATTACATTCACTATCTTTGCCCCAATTCATGCATATGAGGTGTTTGATAAAATGCCCCAATGACAATTTCACATTGTTTAGTGCTCTCTTGCATTTCTATGCTTATCTTTTTGACATGGCATTATATTTTCTACTTGGGTGCATTATGTATGGGCTTTGATTTTCAATTTCTCACCCATAACCGAATTCCTTGGTTCCACGGTTTTGTTTTCTTGTCTACCTTGCTAGGTTGCAAAAAATGCAAAACCAAAGAGGGACCGGGCTAAGGCGAATGGGAAGAACAAGACCACACCTCGGCGGCATATAACACCCACAAGCTTGTGCACCAGGATGCATTGTGAGATTATACGAGACACCTCATACACGTAGTAGTACCACATGACTTAAGGAGCCTTCGCACCTCGGCTACCAGGAAAGTCATTTTTCCCACCTCTCCATTGGGGACAATGTCATTTTAAGTTTGGGGGGGGGGGTGCAGTCTATTTTTATTCATCGAAATCAGTCTTGAGTCAAAAGAAAAAAAAAAAAAAAAAAAAAAAAAGAGTTGTAAAACTGTTTGTAAAACTGAAACCGATGACTAAGTGAATTTGTTGAATATGAGTTGAATGGTCAAAAGAGCATGTGTTTGAACTGCGTGATTTAATCTTCTTTCCATTAATTCCATCTATGTGCTTAACTCTGTTGATTTATTTGGGGATGATTTATGCAATTAAGTGGTTCCTTTATGATCCCACCGGATGCTAGAACTTGTCTGATCACTAGTCGAGGCGAAATCCTAGGTGAAGTAACATTAAGAATCACTTGGCACTCGAGGGAGGAAGTGATAAATGGTAGGAATATTGGCTTATAGATTAATAACGTGTGATTAATAAACTGGATTGAAAACATAGGGGATAAGTAGGTAAAATCAACCCTCTAGAATTCATCTTCTACGTGTTTGAATAATTGTCTGAACCAATTTATTTGTTTAATTTTAGTTTTATTTTTTAGTTTAATAATCATCATCTCTTTTCAATTTATAGATAGAATTAAGCTATTTTAATTATATTACTTAGTATAAAATTCGAGAACAATCCTGTGGAGACGATAACCCTACTTTCAAAACCTATACTAAAACTTGACACTGTTCGCTTGCGGTAAGATTTTCGCGATCAATATCTGATCTTCTCAATGATCTTAATAAAATGTTTGCCATTTTACGAGAGTACAAAATGATGTTAAACCCGAAAAAGTGCACATTCGCGGTCGGCTCGGGTAAATTTCTGGGGTATATGGTTAGTCAAAGGGGAATCGAGGCCAACCGAGATAAAATAAAAGCCATAATTGATCTTGAACCCCCCAATTCCGTTAAAAGAGTACAAAGTCTAACAGGCCGACTAGCTGCCCTAAACCGATTCGTTTCACGGTCCACAGACAAATGTAAACCTTTATTCGAAATAATAAAGAAAAATAAGAATTTTGAATAGACCGAACGAACACAAGCCGCTTTTGAGTCACTTAAACAACACTTAGCCTCAATCCCTGTACTACAAAAATTGACCCGGGGAGAGAACTTATATTTGTACCTCGCAGTCTCCGAGTACGCAGTCAGCTTGGTGCTTATTAGATTGGACAACTCCATCTAACATCCGATCTATTACACTAGCCAAGCATTGCACGATGCCGAACACTAGTATCCGCCCATGGAGAAGCTGGCATATTCGCTAGTCATTTCAGCCCGAAAGCTCCGTCTGTACTTTTTGGAGCATAAGATCGTGGTACTGACCAACTATCCACTGAAGCAAGTTCTGCACCGACCAGACACTTCGGGTCGGATGATCAAATGGGCTATCAAGCTCAGCTAATTTGACATCTTATATGAGCCACTGTACGAGCCACGCACGGCAATTAAAGGACAAGCGCTGGTTGACTTCGTAGCCGAGTTCACAGCTTTTATCCAGCTAGAGGTGGTCGAAGATCAAGAGTGGAAGTTATTTGTCGATGGCTCTTCCACCGCAGGCCGAGCAGGGGGCGGGATCGTGATAATCGATCCAAAAATTAAGTGCTACTGCTCAGCCGTGCGGTTCCAATTCCCGTCGACTAACAACGAAGCCGAGTATGAAGTGCTCTTAGCAAGACTGGAAATGGCAGCGTCGATGGGCCTAAAACGATTGTTAGTACACAGTGATTCACAACTGGTGGTCCATCAAATCAATGGCAAGTATGAATCAAAAGAACAGAAAATTGTACGGTATTTGGACTTGGTCAAGAAAAAACTCGCGCATTCTAAAGCGGATGTCTTGCATGTTCCCTGAACTAAAAACATGCAAGCAGATGCCTTAGCTCGGTTGGCCTCCAGCCCGGGGACCGACGCAATAGCAGATGTTACCATCACTCAGCTGTCCGCCCTGCCACTTAATACACAGAAGATACATGCTAACGAAGCGACCAAGCTGACCTGGATGACTCCAATCATCCAGTATTTAGAGAAAGGTATTCAGCCAGAAGACAAGACCGAGGCAAGAATGTTGTGAACTCAGGCCGCTCGGTTCACATTGGTAGATGGTGTCCTATACAAACGTGGGTATTACGTCCCACTCCTTTGATGCCTATCCGAAATGGACGCACACTATGCACTCCGAGAGGTGCACGAGGGCATGTGGGAATCACACCGGGGGCCAAACATTGGCTTATAAGCTGATACGTCAGGGGTATTACTGGCTTTCCCTGAAGAAGGCTGCGACCTTACTTGTCAAAAAGTGTGAAAGATGCCACAGATTTTCACCACAGGTTAGGTACCATCCTAAACAACTTACCTCCGTATTCAATCCGTGGCCGTTTGCCAAATGGGGAATGGACCTCATTGGACCACTCCCCACTAGAAAAGGGGGCGTGAGATATGCCATTGTGGCAGTTGATTATTTTACAAAATGGGCCAAGGCGGAAACCCTGACAAAGATAGATGAAGAAAGGATTGTTAATTTTGTGTGGAAGTCTATCATCTGTAGGTTTGGGATACCATACTTAATTGTTACAGATAATGGAAAACAATTTAATAACCGGAGGTTTCGAAATTTTTGTGAAGGCTTTCACATTAAGAATCATTTCTCGACCCCATATCACCCACAGTCCAACGGGCAGGTCGAAGCAGTGAACAAGATACTCAAATACACCCTGAAGGCAAGGCTTGAGGAATCCAAAGGAAATTGGCCCGAGGAGTTGCCCGGCGTGTTATGGTCATATAGAATGACGCACCAAGTAGCTACGGGGGAGACTCCCTTTTCTTTGGCCTACGGGACCAAGGCTGTCATCCCTGTGGAAATTGAAGCCCCTACTTTTAGAGTTGCAAATTTTTCCGAAGAAAACAATGAAGCCGTGCTCCGAGCCGAGCTGGACCTGCTGGAAGAGAAGAGATGCAGTGCCGAGATGAGAAACGTTGTGTATAAACAAAAGAGTGAAAGGTACTACAACTCAGAAGTAAAGGAGAGAAAGTTTCAGGTCGGGGACCTCGTTCTAAAAAGGGTAATTGGGGTTAAGCCCAACCCATTAAAACTGACCTGGGAAGGACCATTCCGAGTCAGCAAAGTCATGCCAAATGGAGCATATGAGCTCGAGTATTTAAGCGGGGAGAGATTTGCACACCCGTGGAATGTATCATACCTTAAAAGGTACTATCAATAAAGTACACAGTTTGTGGTTCAGATACGATTCTAAAAACTTGTCATTTCATCTGATATTCTGTGAGCTCTCTAAAAGGAGACAATTTTTTATTCGCCTCGGCTAAGAGCCGAGCGCCGCCTCATCCACCTCAGCCAAGATTCGAGTGCCATTTCGATCAATTGGCCAAGTGCCGAGCACCGACTGCTCGTCTTGGGTACGTCCCGTGCACGTTTAAATAAGGGGAAGCTCGACCAAGAGGCGAGCCTACCCAAAACAAAGACTCGGTTTAAGTTCCGAGCAAAAAACTTGGCAGAATAAATCCAGGCAATTAAAGCCCATTACTCGTGTTATTTGAGCACTGGAAAACTGAGCCCTATACTTGGAAGAATGATAAGAGGCAAACAGAGCAGAAATTATGAAACCAAAAGGAAAGGCGAGCGCAACACTTAGTAAAAATTTAAAAATGCAGATATACACACAGATGATTGAAATGAGCTTTATTTACTAAGCAAATATGTACCGTGGGGGGCCGGAGCCCATTACATTAAAAGGCCCAAGGCCGCCTAGCCTACACAAAAGGAAAATGTGAATGACAAAAACAAAAAAAAAAACTTCAAAAGAAAAAAGGTTCAAGCCCCGGTAGGAGGAGGGATCTCGATGGGCTCACTAGAAGCCACTTTTATTCTGTAGGAGGGGCATCCTGGCCATCGATGGTCTCCAAAAAGTGGGGGCGGATCGTATCAAGATCGGCGTCCAGCTGGGCAAGCTCAGCCTTGAGCTCAGCAACGGTCTTACCAACCTTAAGATCTTGGAGGATCTCCCCGATGCTGGTCACGTGCCCGTAGGTCAGCATGAAGGCATATTCCTCCAAGTCTTTATAAGCCCGAATAGCCTCCAGCCGGGCCTCTTCAACCTGCTTCTGAGAAGCTTTCTCTGTCTCCCTGCGGACTTCGGCTTCGCGCCTCTCTAATTCCCCGGCGTGGGCAGCAGCTGCCTTCTCCAACTCTACGACCTTAGCCTGGAGCTCTTCTTTAGCCTTACGGGCCTGATCCCGCTCGGCCTCGGCCTTTACAGCAGCTTCTCTTTCCGTATTTGCCCTGGCTGCGGTCTCTTCTGCCTGGGTTTTCAAGGACTCCTGCACCCCTTGAAGGGTGGCGTGAGCATCTTGCAAGTCGATATGCCGTCTCTCCAAGTCGGCATGTTTCTTCTCCAAGTTGCGAGTCGCTCCGATCGCGTGCCATAGGAGTCCGATGATCCTACCAACAACCCCACGGCATACTAAGTCTGCTCCTTCCAGCCTGTTTCTGAGCAGAACTGCTCGATGCCTATGGTCCAAGCACGAGCTGGGACATCCATGGCGGCCCGACCCGCTTCTGGCAAAACCCTTGATTGCTCCTCAGTAGGTGTGGAGCACCTGACAAACTCCACGAACCACTGAGGCCGTGATTCGGCCATCCTTTTGCAGGCCTCCTCCCTCACCTGGCTCGGGGGGATAAAATGACTATCCCGACCAAGGTTGTCCGAGAAGGTCCTCGGGACCCCGCCTATTGGAATCCGCACTGGAGGCACCAGTGGGGTTGGCCCGGTCCTTTCTGTCTACCCGGGCTCCTCGATCACAATGCCCCTTTTCTCCTTTGGTGTGGGGGCCGTTCCATTTTCGGGGTGTCCTCAGCAGGACGTTTACCGGCTTGGATTTCTTCTCTTCAGGCCGCCTCGGCATCAGCGGGCTGGCCCACAGCCGCTCTGATCCTGCGTGTGGCCGTATCTCTCACACGCTGAAGGCGGGCGAAGACATCCACACCGCGCCCTACAAGAAGATTGATTAAGTAAAAAAACAAAAAAAGTCAAAGAGAAGGGAAATTTGAGAAGTGTAAACTACGCACCTTGGGCCCCAGTTGTTCCCGGCCGCTCGGGGGTTCGCACCTGCTCGGTAGGCAAGGGCGTTTGCCCCTGAGGACTAGCTGACACCGGGGACGGCCTTGCCTATTCCATTCGCACAGGCTGCAGTCCCAGCTCGGGAGCTTGTCCCCTCTCAGCCCTTGGCGGGCTCCTCTCAGGCTCCTCCTCAGCCTCATCTTTCACCACTGCCGCCTCTTCCTCGGCCATCTCTCTGGCCTCGGGATTGGTGGGTAAAGCGGACCACAGACCGGCCTCAGCCAGTCGAGCCCCAGTGGCCAAAACCTCGATTCTTCTATCCCTCCGGCCTATGACTTGAATGTTGTCTAGCCGGCAGACAAAGGCGGCCGAAAGTGGACCGGCAGAGGGTCGGTTCCCTGAATAAGAAAAAAAATCAAGGTCAAACAGACCTACAAAAAAAAAAGAAAGAAAAAAGAGAGAAAATAAAAGAATACACTTACGAAAACTATATGTAAAATCTGAAGGGGGATGAAGGACTAATCCCTCCGTCCCGACGCGAGTCTGCTACTCGCCACTCACCCAAAACCATTTGTCCTTCCACTTCTTCAAAGATTGTGGAAGGCCTTCAACCAGCTCGTCTAGATATCCAGCCTGGTATGCACATAGTACCACCCTGATGGCTTCCCCCGGCCCGGCGTCGATGGAGTCGCCTTCCAGACAAACAACTCGTTCATCTCAGCGAATCGAGGACGGGGATACCCTTCTTTCTTTGAACAAAGACACCGGCCGAGAATCCGACCCCAGGATAAGGGATGCACCTGGGACAGTGGGAGGCCCCATTTGCGAAACCACCTCGTAATCACCAGTGGCAAGGGGAATTGCAGCCCGTACAAAAGACTGGAGACGTACACGGCCATACACCCCTCCGGCGGTGCTCAGGAAACTCCGTGCCATCCGGCAACCAAAAGGTGACGTTAGCCGGGATCCTATACTTCTGATGTAGGGCGTCCACCTCTCGAATTATCAGCATGCTTGGCGTATCGTTTTGGTTGGAGGGTCTCCACCTGGCCTCGACACGTAGGCGGGGTCCTCCTCTAGGCCTGCCATCACCATGTCTGTGGCCGGCCTGCCCTACAGGCCTTGCAGCCCCTGTGCCTTCGGAGGCCTCACCATCCTTCTCCTCCCGCTCATGCTCTTGCGTGTCCATGTCTTCTCCTTCCTCTTGATGATTATCTTGGGGATCGGTATTCAAAGCCTCTTTGCTGGACTCTTCTCGGACTAACCCAGGCTCGTAAAAAATGCCCTCTCGATAGATGGTAACCAGGACAGGTTCAAATATGGTATGTGTCTGCTCAAGTGGAGTCTCAAATGGGGGTGTATGATTCGATCTTGATAACTCGATAACACTGGGACTGTGCGGTGAAGTTCTTTGAACTGGAGAAGACAAAATAGAAGGGTCAGAGGGTAGATCTTCGATTTCAACCTCAACGCTATAGTTGTGGTTCTGACTATCTTCGGGAAGAGACATTATTTGAAACAAAGAAGAGAAAAAAGGTTTTGGAAAAATACCTAAGTAATTCAGGGATCTCTGAACTCAAAAGGCCGACCTGAAATTTCTGCTCGCTCTCAAGAGATACTGCTCGGAAGATTATGAATGCAAAAGTGTAAAATGAAAGGTGAAAGGGGTATTTATAGGTTAAGTTCCCTCGAAAAAAGGGACACCAACTCAAAAGGCGTGTCTTTTAAATTTCAAAAAAACTGTCAGAAACGTCACACCCCCATGTACCGCTGCCAAGGTTGTCCCACCTCTTCGGTTCCTGCACAGAGTTGGTCCAACCACAAGGCGCCACGTGTCCATCATCATGACATCCCAATTAATACGCCGTTTCAGGCATTAACTGCTAGACGACAAGTGTCAGAGATGAGTGACATTTGAGGTTTCCTCTTCCCCATTAAAGATTCATGATTAACACTAAAGTATAAATCCGACTCCAGGAATTCCTTCCTCGGAATTAAACTTGGGGGCCATTGATGACACCCGAGCTGAGCTGGAAGCAACTCAGTCCACGTGGCCATTCAGCCCATGTACATGGGGGACCCACGGGGCAAAGACGACCGAGCGATGACGCGGCCAAAAATGCCGACGATGATGTGGCATGAGTTGGGCTCGGCTCCACTCGAGCTCAACCTTGACGAGAGATTTATGGCAAGAAATTTAAAGGATAACTATCCAGTTAAGGAAGGTTAAGTGCACCATTAGCACAAGTAAACTGACACTTGTCAGCATAACAACCAGATGAGTCCACAAGTGGCAAACACTTGGCTAGCATGCATGCTTAGGGAAGGACAAGTGTCCCTTTGAAATTATTTTAGTATTAAATGTAATAGTAATTAAAAACCCACTAATGAAATGAGTATAAATAGGCCTCATTTATGAGGAAAAAGATAAGAGAGAGATAATAGAGAAAAAACGCTTGTAAAAGTACAGCTGTAAAAGAAAACCGACCAGAAGCTTTTGGCTCGGTATTTTATATAAAAAGGTAGAATTAGCCCTGAATTAGAGTCTATTCTCATTTCCACGTATTACACTTCTGTATAGTTTTTCTTGTTGACCCAAAATGCACGTCGACAACTAGGCCTAGATCTGATAACCCACATATTCACAGATTAGGTCTATCCTTATATAATTTGCTATTTTCATTGTAGCTATCAAACGGGCTGGCGGGGCGACCCAACCCGCCAAGCCTTCGGCCCGTGGTGGGAGACAAGGCTCTAAACACCTAACCCGCCCCCTATTTTAGGCGGGTTGGGGCAGGCCAGCCCGGTGGGCCTGGCCCATTTTGATGGCTCTAATTTTCCTTAACCAAGTTAGATAATACATCTATGATTATCTACCCTCATGAGTAAATTTAGTCCAGGAATAATATCTTCTCTCGATCTCCATTATTCCCTCAACATAATCGAAAGTTGGCCAAACAGTCAATCATCAAATAAAGCAATTTATTCAGGGAAGCATATCAATTAGTCAATACTCATGCTTGTTTGTGTTGAATCAAATCATCCTAATCCCAGAACTAAGAAGTTAGTTCATGCTTGGGGGTGGGATCATGATCTCAATTGAAGGAAAGAAAACAATCATAAACATCATCATGAAACAATAATAATCACCCAACAATTGAAATCAGATAAAAGAGATGAAGAAATATTATACTTTGATTAGGCCGCAAAATAATTTCAACGGGAAGAATCCAAGCAATCCCAATATTTAATGGAAGAGAAAATAACAAAAACTAAGGATTAAAAGTGCTAAGTAATGAAAATGTGAAAGAATGTGAAAGAATCCTAAAAAAAAGAAGAAAATAGAAAAAAAATTCTAGAAACATCTCCGGTGCACGCCCACTGTGTGTCCGCACCCTCCACTCTGCTTTCCTCGCGCGCACTTCCACGCATGCCCCAACCTCGTGCCGTGCGCGTGCATTGTCATTTTCCTCTATTCTCCCGTGTGCGTCGTGCCTGTCCCAACTGGCGTTTGATTGTCGTCCAACCGTAGTGCCCGTTTTAACCTGTTTTTAAGCCTTTTTTTACCAACACCTACGAACAAGACAAAAATACCCTACGTAACATTTGACACTATAAAACGGGACGTAAAGACACAAAAATACGCACAATCACACACAATGAAAATAAGAATCACACTAAAATCACACACAAAAAGATGTAGAACAACTCCCCCACACTTAGCCTTTGCTTTTCCTCAAACAAATAATAATGCCCATAAACTCAACAAGAAATATTATGTTTATTTTGAGAATCAATTACTCCATAACATCATGTTCTATCTACTTCGGATTATTCTTCAACGATCTCCAACCTTTGCAATAGAGTCACTCGGCTAAAATTAAACATTAATCAAAGTGTTTGGCCTTCCTCACTAAATATCAAATTTGTGTCAAAAGCTGTAACCCTTTTACTCACATGAAATCACGCCATTATTAGCTATGAATATTTTTTTTCAATATAATTTATTTTTTTTCGCATTTTTTTTCTTATGCTTTGCTGGAACTCCCGAGATATTCTTCCACTAGGTTTAAACTTTGAATGTTTTCCAAAGGCTCCTGGGGTGGTTTTCCATACTCACGTTCGAGCCGCCGTTTTACGTAAAAGTCAAACATGGGGCTCATGAATGCTCCTAGTTACTAAGCGGTTCAACCAACGAAGTATAATCTCGATTGTTCCATTTTTTTCTTTTTGCTCTATATTTTTTCTCACAAGGCTAGCAACTTTGTGTACACACACAAATCAAAATAGGATTTTCACTTAATTCACATTAATGAAATATCGTAAATCAAACCCCAAAACCTGGACTATTGTTTAACCATCACCTGATTTGTTCATCACAAAGGTTAATTCACGATTTAGTCAAATCCTACGCATCAAGTTCGCAATGTCATTTCCTAATTGAGGCTCAAATTAATGAATTTATTTCAAGTCAACTAAACAACACTATTATTAAACTTTGGATAATTAGTAGGAAATTAACAATATAAACACCTGCAATCATCATATTTCATCAATGACTAATTTGTGCCCCCCACACCGCAATGACCTCAATGCAGAAAAAAATAGAAGAGAAGGAAAGAAACAATACGTCCCTGAAAAATGTGAAGATTGATAAATGGCGCCATAATCACATCCCTTTACAATTCTACAAAAGTCATATGTGGTAGAAAACACAAGACCAAAATAGAAAAAACTAGAGTAATGAAAAAATAGAAAAAAGAAAACATATTCACTCAAATTCAACACACACAAAAAAGAAAGAAAAGAGAAACAGAAAAACAAACTTTATGCTCCGGCGGTAGCGGAGGCAGGAAGGGCGAGAAAGACATGTTGACCTTGTTCTGTGCGATATTTTGCACCCAAATGTCGATGGACTCAATCTGGACATTCATGTTTCGCATAAGGTTATGGAGGCCAGTCATCTGTTCTTGCATGTCAGTTATTTGATGTTGAAAATAGACATCTAAACGCGAATGTCGGCCTCTCATTCGATGGTGGGGCCCTGGCTCGGGGATGAAGAAGGGTCGAGAGTGAAAGGATCAACCTGGTGTGCCTCATGTGGGATGCCCAACTCGGTATCATCCTCTCCGTGACCGCCGCCCCCATGGAAATAGGCGGGGGTGGAGGAGCAGTGACCAGGTTCCAAATATATAACTACATAAATATTTTCTGGTGGTGGGTTCTCGAAAAACACATTCCTTAGTCAAGAATTTTGTGTTGGTCAAATTAGCCTTATTGATATACACCCTATTCATCTCTGTATAATTAAGCGCAACTATACAAACCCTAAAATGTTTCGCTATGAAAGATATAAAATGTTCCATCCCAAATTTGTACGTACGTTTTCGTTGAATGCGATTAAATGTATCAAAAATAAAAGCAGTAGTACAAACTTTGGTATGAGAACGAGCGCAAAATAGAAAAAAATAATTCTGGACTCGTCACCTTATTGCTCTCATCTTTTCCAAATATTTGATGGACTAAAAATTTATGGAAAAGGTAAGTCGTAGGCTCCCGAATAAACCCACTCGGCGTCCCTTTGGTCGAGAAATTATTGAACCCCGTCAATTTTAACCAAAATTGTCCTGGCCGAAAAGGCTTTGGGATTGAACGCAACCCGCGAGTAGCTAACCCAAAAATTGATTTCATCACATCGTAATCCATCTTACTTTCTATCCCAATCAACCGACATGTAAACTCCATCAAATGGTCATCCGAAAAATCCAGAGTAGTGTAAAATTCGACTATGAGTTCAGAGTATACTTTATCAATTTCTTCAAACCCAAAGATGAAATCCACAAAACCCATACATTCATCATTTAAACCCAAATCTTCTATGCTTTGTAAAGAGAGAGGATAAAAGACAGGTACCTTGCGTGAAATTAGGATCGTATATTGTTGCCCTTCCTCCTCGGAGTAAATCGAGAATGGTACATTGAATTGCTCAGTCGAATCCATGGGTGGCATCGGAACGTCCTCTTGAGACCTATGTGGTTCCTCTTGTGTTTTTCTTCCTCATGGGGGTGCCATAGATGATGGGGAACCACGTAATCAGTTTGCAATTGGAGTTTGTGGGTGAAATTTGGAGTTTGGGAGAAGTGGGTTTCGTATTTGGGGAGAATTTGATGGATAAATTGTGAGAAAATTAACCTAGGTCGCGTCTGATAATGTCCCTGCTATGACGGTGTGTGCCCGCGCATATGGTGTGCGACCGTGCACTTGCTGGGCAATGCGGTGCGCACGCGCAGTTAGATTGTTTATGTCATTCGTGCGCGTTTGCGCACATAGTGCACAACCGTGCAGGTCTGTACATGTAGCTTTTTTTATTTGTTATTTAATAAGTATTATATATATTTATACAAAAAGAAAAACTCAATCAAACCATTAGATACGGTTAGTTGAGAAAATAAAAAGAAAATGAAAATAAAAAGGGAAAACTAGGGTTGCCTCCCAAAAAGCGTTTATTTAACGTTGTTAGCTTGACGATACCTGAGAACAATTTTAAATGACCTCTTCGAGCACTATGCTCTCGACTCCTTCAATCTGAGATACCCCTTCATAGTATGGCTTAATCCATTGACCTTTCACTTTGAAACATTCATAAGTCCTTGGATTAAGCAATTTAACCGTGCCATAAGGGTATACCTCTTCGATCTGAAAAGGCCCGCTCCATCTTGATTTTAATTTTCCTAGGAATAAACGCAATCATGAATTAAATAAAAAGACCTTCATACCTGGTTCGAGATTTTTATGAATAAGTCTTTTAGCGTGCAACTGTTTGACTTTGTCCTTGTATATTTGCGTACTTTCATACGCTTTGTTGCGAAGCTCATCAATTTCAGACAATTGCAACTTCCTTTCGGTTCCAGCTTTATCCAATTTGTAATTTGTCGCTTTTATGGCCCAGTATGCCTTGTGCTCCACTTCAACTGGTAAATCACATGCTTTTCTGTAAACTAGTCTTAGGGGCTCATTCCCAAGACCGTCTTATAAGCTGTTCTATATGCCCAGAGCACATCATTTGACTTGGTAGCCTAGTCTTTCATCGTAGGATTTACTGTCTTCTCCGAAATCCCTTTTATTTGCTTATTGGTTGTCTCCACTTGTTCGGAAGTTTGAGGATAATAAGGCGTAGCTACTTTATGTGTGATGCCATTCTTCTTCATCAGTTTCTCGAATAACTTGTTGCAAAAATATTTTCCCCCATCACTAATGATAGCTCTAGGGAATCCAAACCTTCTTAAGATATTTTCCTGCGCAAACTTGATGACAGTGTTAGCATCACAAGTCCTCGTGGGGATTGCCTCAACCTATCAGCACAAGTAATCAACAACAACAAGTATGTATTCATAACCAAAGGACTTAGGGAAGGGGCCCATAAAATCAATACCCCGTACATCGAATATTTCAACTACTTAGTTATTATTTCGAGGCATCTCATTCCTCCTACTAATATTTCTAGTCCTTTGGCATCTGTCGCGTGTAAGCTGATACGTGTAAAATATACGTACATTTAGAGGCTTATTTGGATATATATTTAATACGTTTGCATGTATATTTAGTGTGTTTTGGTTGGTTTCCTTTGTTGGGCGTGATACTGCATACTCTTGTATATTTTACAGGAAATAGAACTAAATTGGACAAAAAGAGATAGCGCGTTCAAAAGGATATGTCAAAATCCAAGGTACGAGCAAAGAGGTGAAGAAAATAATCATGGACGGTCGAACAAAAGAGAATTACTTTTAAAAACATCCAAACGCGCTAAAAGTTTTTAGCACTGGCAGGGTTTAGTATTTTGGCTATAGCATTCTCTACGAATTTGATATTTAGCTGAATTAAGTGGCTATGGAAAGCTAAGAGAAAGGGCTACGACTATTATGAAGACCCCAGGAGCAAAATCGCACGTTTACATTAGCCAAAACCAATCGCACAGTCGGCTCGTGTGAACTGTCACACGACCGTGTGAATGGTCCTGCGGCTGATTTTGTGTCCTAATCCTGTCAGAACTCTACTAGTGATCTCTCAAAGCACCTATATAAAGGGGACCAAGGCCATGGACGAAAATAACACTTCATACAACATCTTACATCACAAAATACACTAGGATTACACAAATCAATAGTCTTCTGAGAGGATGGCTAATCTACGAAGAACACCACAAGGCCTTTCGCATTTACGGAAGGTTCAAAGGCTTGGAGGAAAGATCCATCTTGATAAGAAGGATTCTTTCTTTCTTAGTTTAAATCCCTTGTTTGTACCTAAACGATGCCAAACTATTTGATTTCAACTTTGTCTATGAATTTGTTATCAAATATGTTGGGCTAATCATTCGGATCCTAGGGCATAATCAAAATTGTGGATTCATGTTAAATATTTATTAAAGTATTTCTTAATTGATTTATGTGTTCTATTATATGAATTCCAATGCTTATTTCTTGTAGATTATTTGGACAATAATTTGCATTCATATTTGTTAGTTCATAATTTGGGAGATGAGTTCTAACAAACGAAAATCAGATTCAGACATAAATAGGGTTAATGTATCGGGAGACTACAACTATTTGTGGGGAGTATTCAAATATCTTTTGGGATTTAATATTATTTGTTGAGCAGGGATGCTAGCAATTGGTATTAATCTATTGTTTATTTGCTTCAGGAGGGGGAATAAACAAATTTAGGAATTGAACTCGTAGAAACACATGAATTGGTTTTGATAAACATTGATTGGATTTAATATTGAAGAAGCATGTGAAGTTATGTGCCTAGGGTTGCTTTCGTATTTGTTGAAAAGAGTTGTGGAGTTCCGATTTTTATAAATTTACATCTTTTATTTTTACTTGTTTAGATTAGATAATAAATGCTTGATTTTCGGTCGCTTCAATAAAATTGGAATACGATGTTATTATAGCCTAAGTTTTTCATATTCAATCCCTGAGGAATACGACCTTGCTTGTAATTTTTCTATAATCTATGTTGTACACTTGTAGTATAGTGAAAAGATTTTCGTGACCATAAGCCAATAATTATATGCGTCTTTGAATAATGATGGCCTATAAAACCCTGATTGGAGAAACTTAAAGGTTGTTTTACGGCCTCCAAAATGCCCACCACAATGCATTTTATGACAAAAGGCCATCATTATGTTCGTCTTCAGGAATGTATATCCGGATAATTTCATCATTGCAGATTTTAAACAAGTATGGTCATCCCAAAAGTAGAATCTACAAGTAGATAAAAATCTTTTCTTCTCCTGAAATGAAAGGTTAGTTCTTACAATTCCACATGCAAGATAGTTCACAATGTTGGCATACCAAGGAATTGAAGTAACCTCCAATAATTGCTCGTGGGAGAAATAATCAATTATGTGCTCGTGTTTATGAAATGCAAGAGTGTCATCAATAAGAGTAAGACGAGACAAGTGGTTCACCACTACCTTCTCGCACCCTTTTCTATCTTTTACTTCAACATTAAAGTCTTGCAACATCAAGATCCACCGAATTAACCTAGGTTTAGCTTGTGGCTTACTTAACAAATATCGCAGGGCTATGTGGTCACTATGGATAATTACCTTGGACCCAACAATGTAAGATCTAAATTTATCCAAAGTAAAAACAAGAGCCAACAATTCTTTTTCAGTGGTAGTATAGTTTACTTGTGCATCGTTTAGAGTCAAACTAGCATAATAAATCACATGGAGCAGTTTATCGATTCTTTGGCCAAAAACAACCCCCACAGCATGATTAGACACATCACACATAATTTCAAAAGGCAATGACCAATCAGGATCATCAACAACAGGAGCATTAATCAACTTCTCTTCCAATGAGTTAAAAGCATTTAAACATTTTTCATCAAAATCAAAAAAGATATCTTGAGCAAGTAATTTACAAAGGGGTTGGCTAATTTTGGAAAAATCCTTAATAAACCTTCTATAGAAATGAGCATGCCCAATAAAACTCCTAATGCCCTTAACATTAGTAGGGGGAAGTAATTTTTCAATAACATCAATTTTAACATTGCCAACCTCAATTCCCTTTTTCGAAACCACATGGTCTAAAACAAATCCACATGTCACCATAAAATGGCTTTTTTACCAACTTAAGGTTAAGTTGCATTCAATACATCGTTCTAGACGTTAGCCAATTTATTGAGACAATCAGAATAAGAGGACCCAAATACAAAAAATCATCCATAAATATCTCAATGAAGTCCTCTACTATGTCAGAGAAAATTGAAAACATACATCTTTGAAAAGTCGCCAATGCATTGCAAAGTCCAAATGACATCCGCCAAAATGCGAAAGTCCCAATTGGGCAAGTGAAAGTAGTTTTTGCTTGATCCTCCGGTGCGATGGCCACTTGATAATAACGTGACAAACCATCCAAAAAATAGTACAAATTTTGTCCTCAAGTTTTTCAAGAATTTGATCAATAAAGGGGAGGGGGAAGTGATCTTTCTTAGTAGCAACATTCAACTTCCTATAATCTATGCACATCCTCCACCCAGTCGTGGTCCTAGCGGGAATAATTTCACCTTTTTCATTTTCTATAACTGTTATCCCACTCTTCTTTGGTACAACATGCACCGGACTCACCCATTCACTATCCGTAGTTGGGTATATCACCCATTCGTCTAGGAGTTTCAACACCTCCTTTTTCACTACTTCCATCATAATGGGGTTCAATCTCCTTTGAGCCTCTCTACTAGGCTTAGCCCCATCTTCTAAAATAATTCTATGCATGCACATAGCAGGACTAATCCATTTGATATCACTCAACCCCCAACCTATCGCATTCTTAAAATTTATAAGTATAACCAACAATTCTCCCTCTTCTGTTTTAGAAAGCACGTTAGAAATAATCACCGGCTTCTGCTCACCTTCTTCTAAAAGCACGTATTTCAAATGCTTAGGGAGTTTTTTCAACTCAAGTTTTTGTTGGGGTTTACTATCCATGGTCAAAGTATCAAGACTATAATAATGCAAAAATGTATTTTCAACGGCTTCATCAATGAAATTAACGATAGAGTAATTTTCAAATGACGCATATGAGGGAATGGGGTTAGTGTCAGAAATAGAAAAAGTCACAGTTTCACCAAGCACAGTCATAGTCATGCGTCCATTTTTAACATCAAAAAATGTGTGCGTGGTGGCCATAAATGGGCGACCCAACAGAAGTGGGTGCTCATTACCCTGATTTTGCATTTTTCCTACTTTTAATACAACAAAAGCAACATGAACAATGAGACCACCCACTTTTACCAAAATATCTTTCACAATACCTTTAGGATACCTAACAGACCTATCAACAAGTTGAAGACACATTCTAGTGGGCTTCAAGTCCCTTAAATCAAGTTGTTTAAAAATAGAGCAAGGCATCATATTAATACCAACCCCCAAATCGATCATTTTAGATGTTTCTTTACCATTTTCCATTGCAATTTTAATAACAAAACTACCTGGACCTCGTTGTTTAGGAGGCAATTGGTGTTGAATAATCGCACTTGCTACTTCTGAAACTATTACCTTTTCATTGTCACCGAACTTCTTCTTAATGGATGCGAGTTCTTTAAAGAATTTGACATATGCTGGCACATTTCTGATAATATCTAAAAAAGGTAAATTAACATTCACCTTAGACAACATATTATAAAAACCGAAGAACTCGCTTATCCTATTTTTCGTTCTTAAGGTGACTCGGAAAGGAATCGAGGGTTTGTAAGGATTGTCGATTTTGTGCAAGACAGATCCTTTACTCCCCTCTTCCTCCTTTTGCTTGTCTTTCGAATCGGGGGCCTTTGCTATCTCATCATCACCTACATGGTTAGTCAATTTAGTAGAAAATAGAATTTCAACTTTATTATCAATAACCTTACCACTTCATAACACAGTGACGGCTTGGGCTTGTTCTGGTTGGCTAGGTAGCTTCTCTTTATTTACCACATGTTGAGCGATTTCACCAACTTGAGTGGCCAATTGACCAACTTGAGTCTCAAGAAGCTTAAACGAGGCTTCAATTGATTCAAACCGCTAAATGTTGGCCACTTGGGTTTTTTTACTAACCTGTATGAATGAACTCAAGCTATCTTCAATAGATGGAGGTCGAGATTGGTTTCATGGCTGACCTTGGCGTTGTGGTGGTCTCGGATAGATTTGGGAGGGATTTTGAGAATTGCCCCAACTAAAGTTCGGATGATTTCGCCAACCTGGGTTGTAAGTCTGAGCAAAAAGATCATTACGAGACCTTTGCTGATAGCCCTAGATAGCGTTAACATTCTCAGCCTGTTGTTCAATCAAAAAATTACAAACATTAGCCCCATGACCAAATTCACCACAAATTCCACATGACCCGGCAGAAGGAGGGGCGACTGGTGAATGCCCCCTTGTAGCTAACAATTGCACTTTGTTAGTCAATTTAGCCAATTGTTTTATCACATCGTAGCTCGGAGCTACTTCTTTTACGACAGCCCATTTGCCTCTGGCACTCTTTTGTTGTGAATTATTGCTCATCATCTCTAGAAGATATTAAATTTCCTGAGCCGTGCGTTCACCCATGTCACCCCCAGCAACATTGTCAACCATATATTGATAATTATGTGATAACCCATCATTAAAAAATTGGTTTAACAATTCCATTGGGAAGTGATGATGTGGGCATTTAGTCTGTAAATCCTTAAAGCAATCTAAGGCCTCATGAAAAGGCTCACCATCCATTTGACCAAAAATAGCTATTTTAGCTCGCAGATCTGAAGTTTTCTGATGAGAGTAGTACCTACCCATGAACTTATTGTACACCGTCTCCCAATTAGTAAGAGAGTTGGGAGGTAGAAACATAAGCCAAGTTTTTGCCCGATCCTTCAGAGTGTATGGAAAACAACGCATCCGGAGCTGATCTTCATGCAAATCTTGTAGAGAAAAAGTTTGGATGACTGAATAGAATTTCCGAATGAAGTTGAGAGGATCTTCATTGGGCATCCCATAGAATGACGACAACTAGATTAAAGTGTATGGTTTTGAGCTCATAGTTCTGTGTTGCTTGTTTCAAACTGATGCAAGAGGTCGCAGTCCCAATGACAGGGCGTGCGAACTCATGCACATGCCTCCACGGTGTTTCCATTTTGATTATCACCCATTGCTGGTTCGTAGTCTGTTTGTTCTTCCTTTGGAATGTGATTGTGAGAATCCTTGCTACTATCCATAGAATTGTCCCTTTCGTTCCTTGTATGTCTCGTAACTTCATGGATGTCATCCACGAAAGGAGCAAGGTTTCGATTGACATTTCTTCGTCCTTGCATAAACAAAACCAGAAAAATAGATCAAATGTACCTGTGGAATAAAGTAAAAATAAAAAGGCAAACAAAAAGAATCCTAAACTAAAGAAAAACAAAAAAAATCTTAATCTAGAAATACGAAAAATAAACACAATAATTATTACGCCTAAAGCCTTCCCCGGCAACAGTGCCAAAATTTTGTTCGACCGCTAAACAACTAAAATAAATCTAGGCAACAATCGCAAGAGCACGAGATCAATCGTAAGGTAGCAAGTTGACCAAAGTTGTCCCTCCGGAAGACTAAGCCGGCAAATAATTATTATGCAACACAAATAACATAAAATAAATCCTAAACACTCTAACAAGATTTGTGATTTTAATTAACTAAAGAACAACAAATAAAACACCAATTAAAACTAAACACAATTAAACCTGGAGAAAAATAATATGTATAAAACGTCTAGGATTTCAGAATCATATCATCAAACTTGCAAGCAGAATATCAACTAATTGATCACGTGATTAATAATTATAACAAACAGGTAAAAACTACGCCTAGATTTGATAACTCATGTATTTACAGATTAGGTCTATCCCTACATAATTTGCTATTTTCATTAACCATGTTAGATACTACATCTCTGATTCATATCTTACCCAATGAAAAAATTTAGTCCAGGAATAATATCTTCTTTTGATATCAATTATTTCATCAACATAATCAAAAGTTGGCCACAAAATTAATCATCAAATAAAGCAAGTTATTCAGGAAAGCAAATCAATTAGTCAATACTCGTGCTTGTTTGTTTGAATCAAATCATCCTAATCCTAGAACAAGTAAGTTAGTTCATGCTTGGGGGTGGGATCATAATCTCAATGGAAGGGAAGAAAACAATCATAAACATCATCATGCAACAATAATAATCACCCAACAATTGAAATCAGATAAAAGAGATGAAGAAATATTACACTTTGATTAAGCCGCAAAATAACTTCAATGGGAAGAATCCAAACAATCACAATATTGAATAGAAGAAAAAATAACAAAAACTAAGGTTTAAAAGTGCTAAGTAATAAAAGTGTACGCATTTATGGATCCCCCAAGTGCTATTTATAAGCCTAAACCATATACAAGGTGTTAGAATCCTAAAAGAAGGAAAAAATCGAAAACAAATGTCTAGAAACATCTCCAGGTGCACGACCGCGCAACCCTTCGCATTGCTTTACTCGTGCGCGCGCGCCTATGCGTGCCCCAGCCCATGCCGTGCGCGATCGCGCGTCATGCGCATGCCACGCACATTCACGTCAAGAGTTGACGTGCGCGTTCGCGCACATGTGCACGCACATTGCCATTTTTCCTCTGTTCTTCCGTGCACGCTGCGCATCCACGCACTTGTGCTCCGAGTTCATCCCAACCGGCGTTTGACCGTCGTCGGCCATAGGGCCCGTTTTTCCCATTTTAGCCCGTTTTCAAGGGTTCTTTTACCAAAACCTACGAACAAGACAAAAATACCCTACGTAACATTCGACATTATAAAACGGGACATAAAGACACAAAAATACGCACAATCATACACAATAAAAATAAGAATCACACTAAAATCACGCACAAAAATATGCAAAACAAAGACCATCTGAAACATGTGGTTTCAGTATGTCAAGTGTAATATAGATGGGTATATTTGCGTTTGTTAGAAGAGCGTAAATGTTTTGAGATTTTTTCTCCCTAAGTGGTGAGATTACCTCAATTCGCCTATATGTTATCTATTCTTTCCATTTTCGTCTAGGTTTGTCCTGGATGATTGATTTTGACATACTTCAGTGAAAATTGAATCAGGAGATCTATGTGGATCACCCGATGAATTCAAGAAGTGGAGTAAGAGCGCATTGATTGCTAATCAAGAAGCTCCATCTATGACTTGAGTCATCATTGATTTCATCGAGCTATCGTTTTGGTAGGTCTACGATGGTCAATTAATTCAATGAACATATGTGAGAGTTGTATCTCATTGTATATGACAAAAATGTGATGACTGGAAAGAACATGGAGTTATCGCCACTCAGTGTTGGACGTCTTTACACTCCATAGTCAAAGATCATATTCTTAGTCAAGAAACAATATCTTCGAAAGAAGAAAAGAAATGCTAGCTAGTTTATGTAAGCACTGTCGAATATTTGATGTGCCTATGTATGTACTCAATAAGTCATGTACTTAGCAGTGTGGTTGGTGAGTGGATATCAAAGTGATCCATGCGTTATTGTGATGCCGACATATGGATGCTTAGATGTTGGACCTCTAGCGCTACTCGGATTGACGGCTGTCCCCATAAACCAACATGAGTCTTTTCTAGCGCGCTTTGTCCTCACTCACGCGCACCCTGGAAAACTTCCCAGGGGGTCACCCATCCCATGTCTACTCCAGGCCAAGCACGCTTAACCTCAGAGTTTCTATGTAATGGGCACCAGAAAAGAAGATGCATCTGTTTGTATAGGTAGTCCAAATCATATCCTTTAAGCTATCCTTTAACTATGCAATCCAGCGCTCACGAGTTCCAATCCCAACATTGCAGGCAGGATGCTGGAGCAAATCCCAACATTAGATATCTTAATAGATTGGTTTATGATTTGCTAGAGGATTTGTTATCTTGAAATGATGCGAATTTTCCGCACATCCATGATGTATTTTATTGTCTTTGTAATAGTAAAACCACTTTGGTATATGGTTTGGGCGCCAAACATGGCTGGTAGACCAAACATACTTACTCGAGGCCGTACTTCACTCAATAGTTTTTGCGCATTGTTAATATTATTTTCAGGCATATTTCTACGAGCGGTGTGGGCGCTCATCAATTTTAGGAGCCTTTGTTTGGAGATATGCTCCAAAGGCATGAGAGTCATTAGGGATTAAGTAGAATTAATTATGTGGCTTGTGAGAACATATTGTGATTAATGAGATATATTGGATTCTCATTATGTGTTTTGGTACTGAATTTGTGAGTTGTCACCAGGCTTTGATTGGCCCTCTCACACGGGCAATTGCTCTGGAGCTAAGAAAGCGAACAGGATGAGACGTAAAATATTGTGTCGCATAAGGATGTTTGTGAATGATCGACTTCGCGCTAGAGTAGTGAGGAAGGTTAATAAGTATAATTAACAGTTGCCTTAACTAGAGGTTAAGATGAGATCCGAGTTGATTGATTATGAATTATGTCCAAACTTCATAGAGGCCTATTTGTAGCCGAATGTGCGAACTATTATATTTTATGACACTTTGGGAGTGACTACGAGTAGTACGCAGGTCGGCGCTTGAATATATACTGGACTAAGATTTGTATGATGTCCAGAGCCTGACATGCCTAAATTGAGTGGGAGCTCCATCATAGCATATATTCATACTACATGTGCTTTGAGACGACCGCCAATGGGAAAGTGACTGAATGGGTCCCTGCTTCGTCATTGTGTGAGCCCATATTATTTTCTTGTACCCTTTGGGACATTGGACTATGTTATGAGGTGTAAGTTTGATGGCGCTACTTTAGCATGTATCCAATGGTTATGTGTGATTCGGTCTGTCGGAGCATGTCTAGGAAAGCTGTCAAGACCAAGCTAATTGACATGTGGGGCCGAGGAACAATTAAGTTGTTACTATGTTCTATGATTCATAGCCGGGCGACTATATCAAAATGTATTTGACTAGTCATGAATATGGAACATATTTGAGCGAGTCGAGCATGCTCTATTTATTTCATTGAGGGATCTAGAGATGCTTGACTGGGCGCGACCACTTGGTTTGGGGCACACAACGAGTTATTGAGTTGTAGAGTTATGTTAGTTTGGTGATGACTTAATATAACTCTCTTCACCTATACTTTCTCGGTTGGTCGCATGCCTTTCCCTGTATGAAAGAAGAGACACGAGATGAGAATTATGAGGATGTGATTCGAACGAGTCGAGTCAAATATGTATGAGTGGGAGATATTAGGTGCAATTAGGTTGCATCCATATTTGATATAATAGGGAGTTCTGTTTAGATGAGGTTTATCTAGAAACCTGTTCCACACTGGGATATGGGATTAAAATATATATTGATATATCTCCCTACAATATCAGTCCAATGGTAAATATTATCTCCCATATAGAATGAAATATCTCACTCCTAAAATTTCTTACGGTTTACATCTTAGAGTATCACCAAAGTTCTCCAAGGGTTTAAGATGTGCACATCAATGTGAATAACTCTAGTAGTTATTTACACCAACGAGAAAGTCGGTTCGTGATCTTGTTCGCGGTTCAATCAAGATGAGGCTTGTAGATGGCTTAATAATGGATTAAAAAGAGGTATGTAGACATGCTTAATCATGGCTATGTAGATCGATAGTTCCGCTGCAAATATGTAACTTGATTCATCTTATATGTGCAAATAAGTGATTTAAGTTTTGACCCATTTTTGCTAACACTTTCGAACTATCACTTCTATCACACAAACTCCAATGCTAATTAGTAAGAACTTGTACTTTAGATTAAAAAAGCGATACATCTATGAGGACATAGTCTGTCCAAGAAAAAAAAGACAAAAAGGGTAAAAAAAAAAAGTAAATAACAATAAAATTGTTTGTTAAAATGACTTCAATGTCCTTCTGCCACATTTTCTCTTTGTTGCAGCCTACTTTTTATAGCTCCAAGATTGTAATAATTACTTTCAACTATTTCTCTCTCTTCATATCAAATTAACTACATATATTTATTCTACAATGCGAATAATTATTTTCTGGAAATAATTAGTAAACATAATCGTTATCCATTTACTATATATATTTTTGATTAGTTTTTAATTAAAATTTTAAACTTAAAAAATAATTAATTTAATTTAACTTTTTTGCAATTAAGAATTTAATAATTTAATCTAATTAATTTATTAATTTAATAATTTATTAATAAGTTACTTCTTATTTGAATTTTATTTATTAATTGAATAAGTTTAAATAAAAGTTAAATATTTAATAAAAATATTAATCATTTTTAATTTAATTATTTTTTTTAAATTTTTCTTGGGGGCATTTTCGTCCTTTTCAAATGAATAGGTACCAATTTACTAAAAAACCTGAAGTATAGGTACTAAATCGGTGAATCTCAAATGTGAGGTACCAAACTACCAAAGTGTCAGTAGTTCAGGTGCTAAAAAATTAATAACCCTAATAATTATTACTCAAAATGTAATGATAATCATAATTATTCGTTTAATGGCATATAAAGTTTTCTTTATTATATTGGTGAATACTTATTCTCAAGCGTGTTGTGAGAGTTGTGAATAGATTTTCAGGGAAAATGATTTTTTGCAACCTGTACTATTACCATTTTGCGGGTTTGGTACCTAGACATTTTTTTTGTCGGAATTTAATACCTAAACTTCGATTGATTGCTGAATTGCAACCTTAGGCATCCTGTTGATGGAATATTCCAACAAGATGCCATCACGTGCATAACACGTGAGGGAAAAATCGTCAAATCATCTAAATTGATAAAAGTTATTGTACTTTGCAACCAAAACGTTATGTTATTTGTTAACGTGCAACCTAAACTTTTTACATTTTTCAACTTTGCCACATCACTTCAAAATAAATAATAAAAATTATATTAATAAATATGTATTTATATCTCTATATTCACAAAACATATATTTTAATAGTTAATTTAAAAATGTATTGATAATTTAATTTATTAAAAATAAATAATTATATAACCATTTTAAGTTAATAAATTAAAGATATATAATAATAAAATTTTAACATTCAAAATGCATTATAAAATGTTCAAAAACATTATTTTTAAATATTTTTAAACTTTCAAATTTATATTATCGTATAATTATTTATTTATTATTTTTTATTTAAAATCTTAATTTGCAAAATTCTGTGAAGTTACTTAATTAATAGAATTCATAATTTAACCCAAAAAAAGATATAAGAATACTTTTCAAAATACATTATAAAATGTTAAAAAATTTATTATTATATATTTTAAATTTTATTAAACATAAAATTTACATATAATTTTTTATTTTTTCTCCCATTTTAATTTGTACTTTGTGTTTTTAAAAATCCTATGAAATAAATTTCATTAGAATTTATAATTCAATAAGAAAAATAAAACTTATATTTTCTATAATACAAGAATGGTAAAATCATTATTATAGTTTTCTAATTTCATCAAATATTAAATTATCGTATAATTGTCTAACAAAATCATAATTTATTTTAATAAATTGAATTATTAATAAGTATTCTTATATTAGTTCTTAGTGTTAAATATATATTTTGTGAATAAAAAGAGATAAATACATCTTTATTAATATGATTTTATTATTTATTTTAAAGTGAAGTGGTAAAGTTCAAATGTAAAGAGTTTAGGTTGCAAATTAACAAATAACGTAAAGTTTAGGTTACAAAGTGCAATAACTTTTACCACTTTAGATAATTTGACGATTTTGCGTTCACGTATTGCGCACGTGATGGAATCTTGTCGGAATATTTCGCCGCGGGGATGCGTGAGGTTGCAATTTAACAATCCCGCAAAGTTTAGGTACTAAATTCAAAAAAAGGTTTTGGTACCAAAGCCGCAAAATGGTCATAGTACATGTTGCAAAAAATAATTTTTCCTAATTTTCCATTGTGTGTTGACTATATTATTTATTTAATTTATTCCCCTCCATTTGTTATTTATTTAATTTTATTATTCTATATATTAGATTAAACTAGATACATAAACAATAGTTTAAATATTATATAAAGATATTATATTTTTAGTACATGGAGAGTTAATTGACATACAATTATATATCTTACACTATATCAAATGTCTTCATACTAGTATATGTTACACTATATGGAATATTCATGCTAGTATTTGTTACACTATAGTATATATATATATACACACACACACACACAAATATAATAATATATATAACCTATTATATTAATTAGAATGAGTTTGATCATATTTAACCACTAATAATATTTATTATTCAAAATATAATGATAATCATAATTATTCATTTAATGGCATAGAAATTTTTATTTAAATGGTGAATACTTATTTTCAACCGTGTTGTGAGCGGTATGTATAATTTTTCATGGTGTGTTGAACATATAACTTATTTAATTTACTCCCCTCCATTTGTTATTTGTTTAATTTAATATTCTATATATTAGTATAAACTAGTATACATAAACTATATTATAATTTTTTTTATATATATAATTTAGTATATGGCGAGTTAAGTAACATATAATAATATATGTTACACTATATCAAATGTATTTATACTAGTATATGGAATATTCATATTAGTATTTGTTACACTGTAGTATATATATATATATATATACACAAATATAATAATATATAGGGTTATTGATTTTTTAGTATCTGAACTATAGACATTTTGCTGGTTTGGTACCACACATTTGCGATTTATCATTTTAGTACCCATACTTCATATTTTTTTATAATCTGGTAAAAATGTACTTGAAAGAACGAAAATGCCCCAAAATTTTTTTATTTTGAAAACTAATTAAATTAAAAATGATTAATTATTTTTATTAAAAAGTTATTTTTTATTAAAATTATTCAATTTTTAAAAATAAATTTTAGTTAAGAAGTAAATTATTAATAGAGTAATTGATTATTTAGTACCTGACGTATAGGCACTTTGCTGGTTTGGTACCTGACATATTAGAGTTACAAATTTAGTACCTATAGTTCACATTTGTTTATAAGTTGGTACATATTCATTTTTAAGGGCGAAAATGCCCCCAAGATTTTTTGTAATTTTTGTTAAAAAGTTAGGTTTAATTAGAATTATTAAATTTAAAAAATAAATTTAATTAGGAAATAACTTATTATTATTTAAATTAAATTATTAAATTCTTAATTCTAAAAAATAAATAAATAAAATCAATAATTTTTTTAAAATTTAATTAAAATTAATTAAAAATTAAATTTAATTTTCATTTTTATTTTTAATATTAGTTGACTAAACTATATTTTTTTATTAATTAAATTTTAATTTATGTTTATTAATTTACTAATTTAATGTAATTAATTTTATTTTTTTCTAAAATTCATTAATTTTTTTAGAAACTTAAATTTTTGAGTATACTTATTTTTCTTGGGGGCATTTTCGTCCTTAAAAGTGAATAAGTACCAATTTATAAAACAATATGAAATATGGATATTAAATTGGTAAGTCGGAAATGTCAGGTACCAAACCAGCAAAGTGCTTATAGGTCAGGTACTAAAAAACAAATAACCCTTATTAATAAATTGATTAAATTAAACTACTAAATTCTTAATTGTAAAATGTGAAGCCCTCGATTTTTGGTTTTATTCGTGTATGTTTATTGTTGTGTATTGACTATGTATTATTCGTGACTATTATTAATATTTTCGCAGTTTAATTTCATTTTATTTATTGATCATTTATTATTTTCTATTCCATGTTTAATGATCACTTGATTGATCATTATTGCTACTTGTGTATTTATTAGACACATTAGAATTTTAAGAGACCTATTCCCTTTAAGTGACTTATATCCTATAGAAATAAGAATTTAATTTAGAATAAGTGATCTTGAGACTTATATGTGAATATGAGAATCACCATTAATTTTGGAGATTGATATTATACACCTATTATAATCTATTTTGGGACAAAAAAATATGGATACCACATACGAGACTGAAGTGGACGGCTAAGTGTACAAACTTAGTGTAGAAATACCTCTCAATTCTTATACACATACACAATATTACACAATTATACCCAAAAATCCTACACCCATATTTTTTATTCATACTTCTCCCAACAAAACCCCATGACTCCAACAATCTTCTTAAATTCCCCCCAACACCCATCCTTCACCAACTCCTACACCTTCAAGCCCATACTTTGACTTGCATGTTGTTCCCATGCAAGAGACACAATTCAAGCTTTACAAAAAAAAAAAAAAATATACTCTCTTCCTCTCCCTCTCATGTAATCGGCCATAAGGCCATGAACAAGACAAAATTTTGAATCACATTTCATTCTATACATCTCTTATAATTAGCCAACTCTCCTCCTTCTCTCTAAAATACTCCTACTTCTCTCTACTTCTTTTCTTCTTTATATCTTCATCTACTCTCATTACTTAGCCAAAAAACAAGAAATCTCCTCCTCTACACCCCCAAAATTCGAAACATACCAACAACAAGGTAAGAAAATTTTCATCTTGTTCAATCTCCTATTTATCTTCAAACCTTCTTACTTCTTCTAATTTATTTTGTTATTTTCATTTCGAGGTACTTAGGGGCTCCCAACTTGAAGAACTTAGATACTTGAGACTATCTTGAAGAGGACTTCAAGATTTAATTGAAGAACATAGACTGGAAGGTAAGAATTTGAGTTTGTAGCACCTTCTTCTTCTCCCCTTCAAAATTCGAATTTTTGACTCCACTATTTTCATTTTTGGAGATTTAGGTGCTGACCTAAGTGATGTTGATATGCCTTAAGTTGTGATTATATCTCTCATTTTCACCAAAACAAGCAACTAGAGATGGTGGGTGGAAAAACCTTTTAATCTTCTAGTAATTTTTGAAAGTGCATGTAACATTTTTGAGAAACTTGAGATATATATATATATATATATGTTTATGTAATGCATGTATATTTTAAGTGGTAAATTCCAAAAATTCTCAACAGATGTTCAAAATTTCCAATTATTGCAATTTAGGTGCATGCATGTGCAATTTAATGCTTTATGTGATGAATTGTAATATGATATGTATATGCATGTTCAAGCACTTGAAAATTTATGTTTTGATTGCCTTATAATCTGAAAATTTCGTGCATAATTGATTAAATGACAATTTTTGGACCTTAAATGCAAAAATGGCAAATTGGTGGGCTTAATTGCAAGAAAATAAAAATTAAGGGACCCCTCTGTAATTTTTCATTTTGGTACTTTACTTATGTTTAAAAATGACATTTTGACATAATATTAAAGATTTAAAGGTTTTGAGATAACAAAAATCAACTCTTAAATGCCCAAGGACTAGATTGTAAAATTTTGAAAGTTTAAGGGCTAAAATATAAATTTCAAAACTGTACCAGCTCCACTTTTAAAATATTGAAAATTTTAACTTCTAAGGACTGGAAAAAAACATATTTTAATTGTATTCCAAAAATCAATATGTTTTGAGTTAAGAAATGCAATTTTTGTAAAATTGGGGGACTAATATGTAAAATACTAAACTCAAGGACCAAAAATGAAATTTCCAGGACTTATAAAGTCCATGTACCTGGAAAAATACCTTTAACTATAATTTTATAATATTTTGAACCCATGGTTCAAATTTCATGACAATTAGACCCCTAATAAGCCTTAAGGGCAAAAACTTAAAAATTGGAGCATAATGGAATTTTTAAAGGTTAAGGGACCTAAACTCATACCTTTTCAAAAATTCTTTTGTCCCAAAACCCACTGACTTTAGTGATATTTTAAAATTGGTATCACATTAAAAGCCCTTCCGGTTTGTGAGATCCGATTATTTTAAAATTGGGGAACGAAATAACAATTTTGACAAATTTAGGGCAAAATGGAAATTTACCAAAAACTCGACCCCAAACTTTTAAAAACCTGAATCTCTGGACAATTTGGAGAATTTAGGAACTGACCTTATAATTTTCCGAGATTGAGACAAAAACTTATTCAATTTTAAAACCCGACAAAGACTAGTTTTTTTCCAAAACAGGGCTAATTGTAAATTTTTCTTTTAACAACGACCTCAACTTAATTATTTTCTATATTATAGCCCTGGTATTACTGACTAATATATATTTATTTATAAATTAAGTTTTCTTAAAATTCCCCGTGACTTAGCGGATCCCTTTGACCGGATAATACGTGTTACGCGGGGGCGACTCCCTCCCCTTATGACCTTGAACTTGCAACGAGACTTATATCCACCTAAATTACCAAACCACCGAAGATTAGTTATCCTCCCGATAATTAAATTCATTCAATAATTACTCCACCAATACCAATAAATGCCAGGTGCAACTTTCTCATATTTGTACTTGTATCGTTTCCCATAATTATTATACTCGACTGCCTTGTTGACATATTATACCCGTGATTATCTACTTGCTTGAGTCAACTTGGTGTGTCAAGCTCACAATCAGAGTGGACCGGTCGGGGATGGAACCGGACAGCTCGGCTGCTATTCCACTCTCCAGCCCCATCGTCCTAATCCAACAACTGCGGACGGAGTGTCCAAGGGAAGTGGGTCATAGTACTTGAGGTATAATCGCGATAATGATAATCCGGGCCTTGCAAGTGTTTAAAATACTTGTTGGATTTGTCGTTGCCTATGGAGCGATAAGGTGACAGTCCTTGGTCCATCTTGTTTGGGGAGTCACAAGGTAGAACAAAGGAATCGCCGTCTGATCCACACGATTCTGGAGTTACTCGGACCGGAATACTTGCTTGGGTTGGCTCTACACTTAATACGCAACCACTACTTGACTAGTTAGAATTCACACATAGTGTTTGTATGTACATGAACTCTTCCATCAAACTGTATAAGTATACACGCATCATCACTCACGTATTTTTTTTCTTTCACATAACGGTTTTCTTGCATTTATATATATCGCCACACTTTCACACAATCACCAATCCACTGAGAGTTTTCGTCTCACCCCCTCCTGTTTTAAACGGACAGATGAAGATTATGTGGATGATGCAGACCAAGCCACGTAGTGATCTCTTCTGTGTCTTCCGACTTTTGGGATTTCTGTTTACTATTATGTTGGACTTTCTTTTTTTCTAAGTTGTAACTGAGGGCGTAGGACCCTTTGACAATTTAAGTTATGTGTTTAGGATGTAATTTTGGATATTTGATGTTTGAGACTGTAACCTGTAATCCGCTGCTACTTTACTATGTTTCTTGTGGGTTTATGTTTGATGCTTGACTAAAATGATTAGTTTATTTCTGTTTATGTTATTGATCAGCGTCACATTCCCGTTTGGGGCGTGACATAAAACAAACAAATTAATTATTATTTAAGTTTAAAAATTCAATTAAAAAACTTATTAAAAATTACATATTAATAAAAAAATATACTTTAGTTTTCTTATTTACTATCTTAATTTTAATTTTTAAATTATTTAATTTTCATTTTAGATTTTAAGTTTAGTTATCTAAATTAAATTTTCTTTTCAATTAATTAAATTTTAATTTACTTTTATTAATTTAATGTAATTATTTTAATTTTTCTAAAATTCATTAATATTGTTAGAAATTTATTTTTTATTGTTAATTAATTAAATTAAATTAATTTTTATTTGCTTTTATAATTTAAGTTAATTTTCAAAAATTTAAGTTTAAATATTTTTCTTGGGGGCATTTTCATCCTTTCAGGTGAATAGGTACCAATTTATAAAAAAATGTGAAGTATGTGTACTAAACTGGTCAATCACAAATGTAAGGTACCCACAAAGTGCATATCGTTCATGTACTAAATAATGAACAACCCTAATACAGAACCTATTATATATTAATTAGAACGAGTTTGGTCAAATTTAACCACTAATAATAATTATTACTCAAAATGTAATGGTAATCATAATTATTCGTTTAATGGCATATAAATATTTTTTTATGTGGTGAATACTTATTTTCAACCGTCTTGTGAGTGTTATAAATAATTTTTCACTATGTGTTGACTATATTGGCAAGGGAGAGAGAGATACATACAAATTATAGGGTAAATCTAACTTTACCCCCATACTCTTATTAAATATCACTTTATCCCCTTATACTTTCAATTGTATCACCTTACCCCCTTGTACTATTTATTTATATCACCTTACCTCCTTATATAATTAAAATATCATTTAATTCTCCTATTCATTTATTAAATTACCTAATTGTCCATCTATTATTTTTTAATTTAACAATAATGGCATTAAATACATATAATATTTTTGAAAGGCTTATTTGCTATTTATTAAAATTAAAATAGTTCCTAATAAATAACTATATTGCAGGTTATTTTTTGTACACTAATATATTCATACATTTTCTCACAATGAATTTAAAATTATGTATTATATTGTAAATAATATTTCAAATTAAAAAAGTAACCACTAAAATGATTTTTTTTCTATTTAACATAATATTTATTAAGTTAGGATTATTCAATTAATAACTGAAAAACTAGTAACAATATTTCACATTTTTAATAAAATTGTATTGTATATATTATATAATTTTAAGTTTGAGATGAATAATAAATTAAAATTATAAATTTATTAGCTAATAGAAATATCTTATTATATATTTATTTAATATGGACTACATTAAAGTTAAATAATTAGCAACTCAATGTAAAATATAATAAATTTAATACTAATCATTAATTAATCAAAGTTTTGAAAGTTAATTTAGAAAATATGTACAAATTTATTAATATTAAATATTTTTAAAATGGTTTTGTTATTTTAATAAAACTAATAGGTAAGGATGAAAAGGCCATTATTTTGAGTATACGAGTATTAAATAATATTCCAAAAGCATAAGGGGGTAAAATGATACTAATTAAGAGTATAAGGGGGTAAAATGATATAAATAAGAGTACAAGGGATAAAGTGATACTCATAAGAGTATAGGGGGGACAATGAGATTTACCCCAAATTATATATTTAATGTGACATGAGTAGAAGTAAAGATGAAGTAATTATTACTATATATTGGGATCATTATTGGGAAAATTTATTGTATAGATTTTGATGATGCTATGTAAAACTTAGATTAGAAAGTTGGGACCCCATTTTCTGTTGTAAATTCAACTGTGTAATTGATAGAATCTATAAGCTGAGTAGAAGCAGCCAAGTTGAAGATCACAAAATTTGACTGAAGGACGCAGTGAAGATTCAGCTGAGTTGCAGCTGAGTGTCGAAGAGAAGTTTCAGTCAGGTACCAAAAAGATGTGTTTGTCAGCAAACTAACAGGTAAGCCACTCCCAGATGTTTACAGAAGACTTATAAAGGGGTATAGCAGCAAAATGACTCGAAGAAAGCTGAAGAAGTCCGTTAGAATGCAAAGTCAAAGAATTACTCAAAGTGGAAAAAAGGCAGACTGTAACCTTAAAGCTGTTTTGTTGAAAGAGTTCAAAAGGCCGGGAACCAATGAGATGTTCGCAGAGCACCGGCTGTGTTTCAGAAAAACCCGCAGAACATTATACCAAGGTTGGGTCAACATCAATTACTGCACAACAAGACAAGCCAACGACCATGAAGTGGAGTTTGAAATTGTGTCTATCTCTTCAACGGACACATTTTTGAAATGCCACTATAAAAGGTTGAGGAGCTTATGTGTGAGAGTGTAGGTCCCAAGGGGTGTGGTGTAAGGTTTAGATGGGGTGGGGTTGTTGAATAAACCTTACTAAATTTTGACTTTTTGATCCTTTTAAAAATTTCAACAGAGTTGATTCAAATCAGCTAAGTTCTTGGGGGACAGCTATGTTGGCTTTCTTCAGCAAAGTTACCCACTCAACAGACTCAACTGAGCTGTTGATAATATAACTTAGTTGTGTCAGTTAACACTTAACTTTTAGATGATTTGGTTTTAAACAACGGAAGACTTAATACCATTTGTTAATTTTAAGAATGTTTTTAACACTTGTTTTTAGCAATTGTTATTATGAGTTGGGTTAACAATTTAACTTATCAACATATATAAAATTATGCAGGAAAGTAAATTGTTGAAAGTAAATGACACAAGCAAATTTTATAGTGGTTCGAGGATGGGGTAATTTCTCTAATCCACTTTTCTCCAACTCCTAGAGGAATCCACGAAGTAACAGATCAGGTTACAAAGAAGTTCTTTAGTCTAGAGACAGCCTTGATCACACAGCTGACTTCTCCTGCGACTCAGCTTCTTCACAAGACAGTTGCCTTGCTATTTCAGCTCCCTTCAAACCCTTGGAATTGATTACACAACCTTCCAACGAGCTCGAAACTTCTGGTTCGACCTTGAACCTTATTACAGCTCCTTCAAACTTGGAGAGTGGACCCCTTTTGTTCCTTAAAACTTTTCCTCTTCAGCTGGTTGAAGTATTCTTTCCTTCATAGCGTGTGTTCGATCGAGTTCCTTTAAATTTTAGGCTTGAGAAATTTCTTGATAAGCTTTGAGAATGTTTGCAGGTTTTGTTTGCTTTATAATTGCTTTTAAGATCATTTCCTTTGCAATCCATCTGTAACCTTTTCTCAAATGCTTCGTTAGCCTTTTATAGTTCTCATTTGAAATTTGCCCGTTGAAGAGATAAACTATTTTCAAATGACACTTTCTTGTTCGTTGGCTTGTCTTTTTTTGCCCTCTAGAATTGTGATGTTGACCCTTCCTCGTATTAAATGAATCTGCAACTTTTGAGGGCCTGACACAAACTTCAGTGTTTCCCTTTGGTTTATTCTTTTTGCATATTTCTGGGACAAACACTTTAAGATAGAGCAGCTTGGACTTATTATTATATCGAGTAATATCCTTGACTTCCTTCCAACAGATCAATGTCAGTCGTCTTAACTTAATTGTTGCCTTTACCCCTTTGACTCGAGTCTGCTCCAATCATTTAGGAATGACTCAACTGTGAATTCAACTATTAGACTTGGCTCTTTAATGACTTGACTGACACTTCCACATACTTTACACAGTTGTTTCTCACCGGATCTCCTTGATCGAGTCATGCTCGCCATCTTGACCATACTCACCGACACACACTGGTCTCTTCTCTCTAGTCTTGATTGACTTCTTGCATTCTTCAACATAGCTGACTTCACTCAGCTCATGCAGTCCTATCTATTACAAAGTAGGAATACAAGGAAAATGGGGTGTCAACTTCCTATTATAAATTTTACATGGTATCATCAAAATCTAATAAATAAATTTCCCAACAAAGAGCACGACACTAAGGCAATCGAGCAATCTGAGCATAGAGCAAGCAAGAAAAGTACTCTCAAGCAATACACTATAATCCTTAATCCTAAACTCAAAGCCTATCTATCCAACACATTCAATGAAGGAAGGAAAAGCTTCAACATATTGAAGAGGAAATTTGTTATAAGAACAAATGGGTCTGCACATCCAAGGATTGAAGGAAGTGCAGTGAGGTTCAAGTTAGAACCAGTTTTGGATCCGTTGGAGGGTTGCGTGAACAAATCCAAGTGTTAGAAGGAGCTGAAGTAGTGAGACAATTGTCTTGCGAAGAAGCTGAGTCCCAGGAGTGAAGCCAGACGTGTGATTAAGGCTTGCTCGGACTGTTTATCTTTTTTGTAACTCGAATGTTGCATTAGTGGATTATCTCCAAGAGTTGGAGAAGAGTGGAGTAGAGGAAATACCACATCCTCGAACCACTATAAAACAGCTCTGTGTCTATTTACTTTCAACATTTCAATTCATGCATATCTTTATTGATGATTGATATATTTTCCATACTCAACTGATAATAACTTAATCAAAACAAGTGTTGTAAAACATATTCTAACAAATGGGTGTAAGACTTCCACTGATAAAACCAAGTAAGTTAAATTTTTAAAGAGCTCACTTCACTCAGCTGAGTTACTCTATCAACAACTCAGTCGAGTCTGTTGATTGGTTAATTCTCCTATTGAGGTTGAACTAAGTTGTCTCAAAAGGACTAAGCTGCTACTAGTGTAAAACTCTAATTTAAAGATCAAAAATCGAAAATTGGTTAAGTCTCTTCCACCCCCTTCTAGACTTAACACAAGCACCCATTGGGACCTACAAGTATATTAGATCGGTTGGTTCAAAGAACCTTCTGCACTGGTTACTGAATTATATCTCAATCTTTTTCAAAGATTCAACTTTGTCAGTTTTTCAATTTTATTTAAAAAGTTATTATCATGGAAGCAAATCTATATCGCATTCCCATGTTCACTGTTGAGGAGTTTGATAATTGGAATATTTGTATGTAGGCACATCTCTCAGCACTGCACGATGAAATGTGGTTCGTCATTGAAGATGGACCAATACAAATCATGAAAGTGAATATAACTGTAAGAGAGCTGCTGCCGCCGCCTTTGAAGAGATGATCTTTGTAGCACCGCCGCACTTTGCAGATCTCGCTATGGCTGAAAAACCAAGAAGTGAATGGATGTATACACATAAGGAGATGTGTATGGAAATCCTAAGGCCGCTCCCAGCTCAGTGGAAAATGAAGTGATGGCCCTAAGGCATTTAATGGACTTGACAAGAACCTCCAACCATGAGCTATTTTCAGATTTAAAAGCATGTGAATTTGATCTCAGAAGGAAAGATCAAGAAGAGATAGATGTACCCAAGACAGCTGCTCTAATGGCTGGAGAATCCAAGAAAGTTGAATCAAAGGACATCATTGACTAAGATGAGATAACCCTAATGGTGAAAAGATTCAACAAGTTCTTTAATAAGAACTACAAAAGAAACAAGGGTGAAACCTCAAGAAGACACTCAGCTCCTTCCAAGAGCAAGGAAGACAGACCACTAGAAAGAGTTGACAGCTAAAGAGTTGAGTACCGTAAGGCGAGAACCCGTCTTTGGAATTGCAGATACCGAGACACTTTACTATTGACTGTTCCTATCCACCAGTCAACAAATACAAAAATGAGGAAGAACGAAAGGTCTTCAGAGAAAGAAGACAAGAAACAAAGAAAGCCAAGGTGGCTGCTGAACCTGACACAACAAAGTACAAGGAGACAACTGAGTCAGACAACAATGAGGGTGACTATTCCCCAGACATAGAAGAAGAGGCATTGATATGGCTCATGCCCAAAGAACAAGAAGATGATGTACATTCTAACTTATCTAGATCACATTATGATGATAGTGGTAGTGACACACACACTTCATCACCCACATAACTTTATGATTGACTAGGCATTATGATGAAAGACTTTGAGCACATAAATTCCTCACGCACACATTTTTAAATGAGAAAAATAGCCAGCTCAAAAGCCAAAACTCACAACTGATTGAAAAGTTGAGTACTCTTAGTGATATAGCTGATGAGAATAAAGAGCTGAAGGCTAAGATAGCTAAGGTCAAAGAAGACTTACCTGAAAGAGAAAATAGGGAAAAAGAATTGAAAAATGTGATTTCATCACTCAGTAAGTCATCCAAAACATTGGATGAATTAATGATGATTCAGAAAGAAATTGGAGACAAGGCAGGATTAGGATTTAATTCTTTTGTCAATGCTTAGACTCCTAAAGTGACTTTTGAAAAAGGATCCTCAAGCAATGGGGGAATCCAAAGCCAAAATCACCATATGTTCACCCACTTACAATCATAAGCACATACATGCTGGCCTGGGTTACAAAGGCAAAGGTAAAAAGCCAGTTGAGTATGCTGAAAGGACAGCTGAAACAAAATTCAGAAGAGTCCATCAGTAGACTCCAAAAAGAAAATATTCTATGAAGACAAAACAAGACTACCAAAAGCCCAGAGGTTTCAGCAGAGAAAACCATATGAAAGGAATGGTAGAAACTACCCAAGACAAGCTGATTGGAACAATCAAATGAAATATCAACCAAGTCCTATGGGATACAAGCCCAAGTGGCAAAGACTTTATACTCAATATAGGTCATTTCCAAGACAAATGAACCAATATCAGCACGCATATGCACCTAAGCACAATGCCCACTATGCACAAAAGTTTCCATACTATCCATAGAAAAGCAAATGCACAGCACTCACAGGCATACAGACAAAAGAGACAGATGTATGTTCCTAAATATCCTAAACAATTTTCTAAGATTCATTATGATTATGGAACTGATAGGTGGCAAGCTCTTAGCATCAGGTCTTTTTGCTAAAGGCTTGTTGGATCACCTTATAGTGCTAACCCCTCAGAACCCAGACAGGTTTGGGTACCTAAAACTTGATTTCCTTGATTGCAGGTTCAAGGTACAGCTGAGTGCCAAAGAACATGGTACATGCATAGTAGTTGTTCTAGACACATGACTGGGAATAAGAAGAATTTATCCAACTTCAAGGAGTCAAATGGAGCAAAAATCATATTTGGAGAAAATGAAGCTCCAGGAGATAAGAGGCATTGGATCCATAAAGAAAAATGGATTGAAAATCATAGATGTAGCCTATATTGAAGGGCTGAATTTCAATCTGCTGAGTATCAGTCAACTCTGTGATAAAGGCTATAATTTAGGATTCAACATGGGTGTATGCCAAATCAAGGATGTTGAATCTAATGAAGTTGTGCTATCTGGATCAAGAAAGAAAAACATATATGTAGTGGATTGGTCTACTGCTACACCAAGTACATGCCTATTTGCAAAGAGCATAGTTGAATCAAGTTGGATGTGGCACAAAAAGTTGAGTCACCTGAATTTAAAGACAATCAACAAGCTTGCAATGAGTCATCTTGTGGAAGGATTGCCAGACTCATTGTACAAGAAGAGAGCATATGTGATTGTTGGTCCCAAGGGGTGTGAGTGTAAGGTTTAGAAGGGGGGGTTGAATAAACCTTACCAACTTTTCGATTTTGTCCTTTTAAAAGTTCAGAGTTGATACTACACAACTGTGTCCTTGGTGGACAGCTAATTTAGTTAATCAGTAGAGTTAGTTACTCAACATCTCATCTCGACCGAGCCGTTGAAAGAATAACTCAAATTGTTAAGACTAAAGACTTAGCTCAACTCGTAGTTTGTTTTCGTTGGAAGACTTAACACCCTTAAATTTGGTTTAGTTATGATTTAATCCTTGGTTTTAGTACTTAGAGATTATCAAGTGGATAGCAAATTTATCGTGAGAATTAAATGGATAAAGTGCAAGAATTAAAATCTTTGAAATGTAAATGACACGATAAGTTTTTATAGAGGTTCAAAGATGGGGTAATTCTTCTACTCCTCTCTTCTCCAACTCCCCGGAGGAATCCACTAAGTATTGATCGGTATATAGAGTGGTAACAGTCCGGATACAAGTCTTGATCACACAAATGACTTGATCCTTTGGGACTCGATCCGAGATGCCTTGGTCACGCAGGTGGCTTCTCATGCAACTCGCCTTCTTCACAGGGCAAAATGCCTTGCTACTAGAGCTCACTTGCTCAAGCTCTTTAGATTTGATCACGAAGCCCTCCAAAACTCGAGACCGGTTCGACCTTGAACCTTCCGACAATCCTCCGTGGAATGTAGACCCCTTTTCTTCAAATGTTTCCTCTTCAACCGATTGAAGCTATCTTTCCTTCACAGTGAGTGATGGATTGATTTTCTTCGTAGTGTAGGCTTGAGGATTAATCTTGAATGATTTGAGGATATTTTAGGTTACATTCAAATGTTTTCTTGAAATGTTCGTGGGTTCGTAGTCAAGGTAACCTTCTCTCGTAGTCATTCCTCGGCCTTTTATAGTGATCTTTCAAAAATCTGCCCGTTGAAGAGATAGGCTTATTTTTGAAAGTCACTTGTGGTCGTTGGCTTGTCTTGTTGCGATCCTTGGAGTTGCCACTTCCTCGTATGAATTGTTCTTGACTTTTCGTAGTTCGACACGGTGTAGTGCTTCCCATTGGTTCATTCCCCTTGCACGCTTCTAGGGTCGAGCACTTCGAGAAAGGTAGCATGGAGGTATTACTTGTTTAAGTAATTCTCTTGATTTATGTGCAACGGATCTCTTTCATTATCTCGACTTGATGCATTTCCTTGCTTTTACCCAGGTGACTTAAAGTCAGCTTTCAATCATTGGATGACTCTTCTATCACTTCAACTTGAGACTTGGCTATCTTGAGTTGACTTGACTGATACTTTACTCAGCTTCATCTCAGCTGCACCTTCAGTCGAGTTCCCGTCTTCTCTTCTTTGCCATACTCACTGCCTTGTCTTGCAATGAGTCTTCCTTCTAGTCTCCGGTTGTCTTCTTGCATGTTTAGGCATAGCCGACTTAACTCAACTTGACCAGCCCTATTTGTTACAATGCAGGTTACAACAAAAATGGGGTGCCAACTTCCTATTCTAAGTTTTACATGGCATTCATCAAAATCTAAACAATAAATTTCCCAACAATTTCCCCCTTTTTGATGATGCCAAAACTTAAAACATTCAAAATGTAAATAGCATAGATACATACAGATAGTGTATTTACAGAGAATGTATGCGTAGAATCAATCCTTTTATTGATCATAACATTATTGTCCTTTACACAATCACAAGGTGTATCAGAGCAAACATCTATGTCTACGCAAAAATAGAGAATTTACAGATTTATTACAGAAGACTTACATAGTATGTATTTACATAGTAAAATACATGAAGGGGTGGACAACAACACTTCATCTCCTTCACGCTCCTCTTCTTTCATCTTCTTCAGTTCTGTCATCTTCTGGTCTTCTTCTCTTTTTCTCATCTTCAGCCGCCTTCTTCTTCTTTTCATATGCCTTCCAGGCAGCTTCATCTCTTCTTAGTCTCTCTTGCTTTCCTCCCATAGCTGAGTTTGTCTTTTATTTTCTTCTTCAATTCTTTTCACATACTCGGATTGTTCTTAGCCACTTGCAGATTGGCTACTTCGTCAAAAACCACCAAGATCCCTCCTTTCTTGCCTGGATCTATGTACTCAATGTTTTTGGGCGGAGGCTTAGGTCCAAACCTCTTCTTCCACCACCGCTTCTTCCTCTACCTCTTCCTCTAGCGTGTATTGTCTTTGGGGTCTTCTTCTTCCCAAAGAGTGACCAGACGGAGTGACCAAAGCAGAGCGATTGCCGTGTCTGTCCTGTCGCCTTTCTTCACATAGCGTGAGACCCTTTTCCCAAGACAAGTCCCGTGCTTGAGCCACGGACATGTTGGGAAGTATCCTTCGATGCGAGCATTTTAAATTCATCAACCGATCTTGCTCGGTTTCGGCATCCGAGATGGCATAAGTGTCTCTCGTCTCTTGGAATGCCTCCATGTTGTTTCAAGATATTCATAACTCGGGCATTCATCCTTCCTTCCACTTCCTCCATCCCCGCTTCAACTATCTTTCTCTTTTTAGCCATAGACACGAGAGAGTGTTGGAGTGGCGAGTCACCGGGAGTTTGCTATCGATAATGTCACCGTGACAAGACCTTGTTGGGGGTTTGTGCAATCATTAGGGTGACATCTCCCGATCCTTTCCCCTCAACAGACTTTCCTTTCTTTGCTCTTGAGACCTCCTCAGCTGTCTTTCCTTTTACAGCTGCTCCCTCCTTCTCAACGTCAGATCTCTTCAGCGCTTTAAGGTATTCCTCTTCCCCCTTTTTGGCATCATCAAAGGAGAGAGGAACCCCTGGAAACAAACTAGCGAGCAGGAAGTCGAGTCTGCTGATAGTCAAGTTCTGCCTCGAGTCTGCTGCGGAGTATGCGGCGCGAAACTCAGAGCGAGTAGCGTTGGATTCAGCTGTAATTAACTTCATCTCAGCCATGAGAGGGCTGAATTTTCGATCTATGTTTTCTTCCATACACAGGAGCTCATTCCTATTTTGCTCACGCAGCAGCTTGATCTCAGCAGTGTGAGATTCATGCAAGTGCTCAATGTGTTCTCTCAACTTTGTCTTTGCATCGGCATTCTCGGCCGCCATACCAACATGACTTGTTGAACAATGTTCAAATATCTAGCTTGTTCCACGCACATTGTTTGCTGTTGTTGCCACCACTCCCTGATTCTGATTATAATGCCTCTCAAGTCAGCAGTAAGGTTGGCATCTCTGTTATCCAATCTCATGTCCATCGAGGCCTGATGCCTCTCCATCCGTTTAATATAAGCAAATAATGCTTTGAACACCTCCCGAACTTCAAATTTGTTCCCTCATTGCGGTGACGACCAAGCAACATCAAAATCATAGTCAACTGGAACGATGGTATCTGATGGAATAACAGGATCTGTGCGTGGGAAGCGCTCGAGATCTCTTTTCGATTCTTCGGGAGGTCGGGTACCTCCAGAGAGAAGGGAAATGAGTCTACGAAGGAATCATCACGGGCAACTAGCATTTGTTTAATGATGAGTGGTGCTCGTGAAGTTCCTTGTGGATCGGAACCCTTTCTGACTTGGGAGCCTCGCGCGATGGACTCTGTTTCGCTAGGGTGCATTGTGAAGTTGACCCGACTTGCCGAGCCTCACTGTCTCAACAGCCTTCGCTCGGTCTTAGCCGGTTTCTCCAATTGAGTTGATTGGTCCTCGGCCTTATCGAGCGTCATCGGATGATGATGAGATTTCCATGGGTGGCTCATCATCAAAATTGAAAGTTTGACGAGTAGTCTTGAGGTCGACATGCTCGTGGTTGGAACATCCTCACCGAGTCTTTTGGATCGATTATAGGGGATGACTTAGCTTCATCGTCTTCTTCCGATCCCGGAAAGGTTACATCATGATTATCCTGGAATCGTGAAACGCGCTTATCTCCTTTTTCGGATAGATCAATGATAGCGGGAGGGATGTTCTCAGACTTCACCGTTACCAGGAAGTCTCAACCTCCCGTTGGCCTTCATTACCTCCTGCAGTCTCTCTTGCAAGGCGAGGCTGGACATCCCTTTCGACAAAGTGTCACTGTCTTAGGGTCTTTCTGCGGTGGCATCCATTGAGTCTCAACCCCATGGATTGCACTTTAATCGCCAGTGTTAACTCCCGGGCTGTTCCTTCTTGTGCCTCAACCGCATCGCATCAGCGTCATTAGCCTTCGAGCGGTTGGCACCTCACCGAGACAGTCTCAACTATCCGAGCTTCGTTGATGACAACTTGTCTTTGTGTACTTTGTGGTTGTTCCTTCTCCACTTCGCCTCCTAGATTCGTAGTAGAGTCATCTGCAAAGATCCTCCGACCTTGCTTTGGGAGGGAGTTTCCCTCTCGGTGGCGCACCACCGGATGACTTGGAATGGGGTCACTCGTCTCCAAACTCCCGGCTGTTTCTCGACGTTCAGGCCGTTAGGGCGGTGGTAAGACACCTTCATTAGGGGTTGGCTCGACTGGGGTCCCCACTAACCCAAGTTTCATCGCAAGTTCCCTTAATTCCTTCTTCCGAGTGAGTGGGGAAGTGGTGGCAGCAACAACGGTGGCAATATGTTGCACCACTCCCATTGGGTCTATCTCCAGCTGTGTTTTGGAGGACTCTCCTGGTCCCTCCATCATTCTTTGTTCATGAAGGACTTTGGATTCGTGCATTTCTTGCTGCATTTGCAACTCTTCTCGGCGCAGAACAGTGGTCCGATCCTCATCACTATCGAATAGGGCGTCAAGGAGAGGATGTGTATGTTCGTGGTGCGGTGATAGGGCGGATGATGGCCTTCTCACGTGCCTCGCCTTCTTCCTCTGCCTCTCTTCTTCTCCTTGTCCTTGAAGATCTCGCAAGATATCTATGCGCTTTTCTTCATCCGATGCTTGGACCACAAAGTGGTCACTCCAAGAAAATTCATCGCTTCCTCTTCTTCTTTGATGAACTCAGGCCGTTGGAACTGTTCCCTGGATCGACTCAACTTCCACTTCCTCCACTCTCGCAGGCGATTTTGATGTCCGGATAAGGTGGGGATAGGATCATCACATCATCTCTATCGCCTTCTTCTTGATGTCCCTCATTCTCGGGGATAGAAGGTACCAAGCTCGTGCTCCATATTTGTCACCGTCTGCTTCGGGGGGGGATACGATCCTGTCAACAAAGCGAGTTAGCTTTCTCAGCTACTTCCTGTGTCTCAGCTGTTCGAACTACAGCTGGGTCTTCAGTTTGCCTCTGTTGATCGCCTTCAGTAGACTTGGTTGTTTAATCAAAAATTTCTAGAGACTCTACTTCTCCAAAGAGTCCCAGGTATTTGTTTCAAATTTGAGTGGCCGACTCACCCCGGTTTCTCAAGTTCAGAACGCTTGAAGATTCTTCTTCTTCTCTTAGTTTGTACCACAGGGATTTCTAGTTCGGAGAGAGTTTCTTCTGAGTCTTGGGCGGCGGGGGCCGGTGCTGTTGTTTTCTTCTGAGGAGCTGGCCGTCTTGGCTTATCAGTTCTCCTCTTTTTGACGACCGGAGAGGGTATTTGAGATTCCTTCTCGGCCGCAGCTGCCGGGGCAGGAGACACGGCTGCGGGGGCAGGTGACTGTGACTCGGCTTTCTTTGAGGCGGGAGCAGATTTGGTTTTTTTTTTGCGGGGGCAGTTCTCTTAGCAGCGCAGGGGCAAAGTGAGCTTCTCTTAGCAAATTCTGTAGGGGGCGACTTTCTTCTTTGTGGAGAGGAAACAATCAGTATCTTGGGTCACCACCGATTCCCCCTCACTTGTATCGCTCTCTTGGCGTAGGCTCTCTTCGTGCGCCGAGAGAGGTTTGATCTCGAACATCCTCTTGTTTACATGGAACGCCTTTCCATGTCGAAGAGGACTCCTTTTATCTCCATCACCGGCCAATCACCAGGCCGTATCCCAGGGATCCTCCAAATGCTCCATTCTCCTTGAAGGATTTGTTCCCTACATTCTGGCAGAGTCTTCTATAGACAAACTCATCCCAGTTCACTTTCTTTTCTTCAATGATCGCAACCATCACGATCAATTTCGCTTTGGACAGTTGGTCAAAGCTGCCAAACTTGATGTCTATGCATTTGGCAACTATGTCCAACAGTTTGTGGTAATCCTCCTTTAGCAACCTCTTGTTGGCTGTGTAGACTATCTTATCAGCATAGTCGGTCTTGGCTACTTCTTCCAAGCAAACCCAAGTCAACATCGCTTCATTTATTTCTCGTGCTCTTCCGCCGGTAATGAGCAGTGTTCTGCCAAATCCTTGGCAGTGATAATAAACTCCTTCCCGTGAACAGAGGATTTGATCCCCTCATCGTGAATCTCAACGTTCACGTAAAACTAAGCGACCTCTTCCACATAGGTCATCGGGAGCTCCATCGTCAGAAATGGTTTTAGCCCAGACTTTTCGAGCTTTTCAGCGATCTTCTTTATGAGGGCGTCATCGGACCCCTATTTGACCATGCCCTCGAAATCCACAGTAGACCCAGTGTGGATTTGCTTCCCTAGTTTGACGAAAGAAACTTAGAAGTTGATTTGAAGATTGATAAGGTTTTGAGAGAGTTTTGCCTTTGCTTCTGAGAGAAATGAACAGTTTTGGTAATGTGTGAGAGAAACGAACGAAAAAAGGTTTAAGTATGGTTCATGAAAGGACGTGCGGGTGGTTTTTGAAATGTGATCAAAATCAACGACTTAGATTTTGCACGCCGATTTAGCATTTAATGTCTCATATTTAATGCGGCAACATTTATATCCAATCATAAGCTTGGTGTGCAGCTTTTGCCTGTACACGTCATAATTATGCTAACGTCATTCTTAAAAACATTCCCGCTTAGTAAAAACGACTGCGTTTTTGGCACTTTGCTCATAAATGACTCAAACATCCCTTAGCCGATTTAACTCTTCTTCTCGCAGTACTCATAGTGACTCAAATTCGTCGCTAATTCGGTATAGTTGTCTTTCCGATCGATCGATTTATTTAGTGATTTTGAGAATTCACTCTTTTCCCCTTTTTGTGTTTCATTTCCTTTCTTTGAGTCTTCTCGAGTGTCACCACTCAATTAACCCTAACTCATGCTTGAGTTCTTCAAATCTTGACTCACATAATGGTTTTATGAATATGTCACTAACTTGTTTATCGCCTGAAATATATTCCAAGGTGATGTCTTTCTTTTCAACATGATCTCTTATGAAGTGATATCGACATCGATATGCTTTGTTCTTGAGTGCAACACGAGATTTTGAGTGATTGCAATTGCACTTGTGTTATCACACATGATTGGAATTTCCTTTTCTTCAATTTCATAGTCTCTCACTGTCTCATCCATAGTATTTGGGCACAACAAATTGCCGCAAACTGTATTCTCGCTTTCAATCAGTAGAGGTGGCTATTGAATTTTGCTTTTTGCTAAACCAGAAATTAGCTTTGTTTCCAAACATTTGACATGTACCGAGGTGCTCTTCCCGTCAACTCTACATCCAAAGATAATCGTAGTCCGAATAGCCAATTAGCTTGAATCCACCTTCCTTTGGATACCATAAGCCAACTTCTTGGCTTCCTTTCAAATATCTCAAGATCCTCTTGTCATGCATCATATGGCTTTCTTTTGGAGCAGATTGAAATCTTGCACATACACCTACAACAAAGGTGATGTCCGCTCTGCTTGCTATGAGATAAAGCAATGATCCAATAAGTGCTATGTATCTTGTTTGATCTACAGCTTGCCATCCGCATCCATGTCCATTTTGATGATGTATTCATTGGTATTTTTACGAAGACTTCTCTTCCATACCAAATTTTTTCATTAAATCTCTAGTGTATTTTGTCCGACTTATGAAGGTTCCATCCTTCACTGTTTCACTTGGAGTCCAAGGAAGAATGTCGACTCTCCCATCATGCTCATTTCGAATTTGCTTTGCATGAGGTTTGAAAATTTATCACACGATTCTTTGTTTGTGGATCCAAAAATGATGTCATCCACATATATTTGAACAAGCAGTATGCTCTTCCTGTCTTGAATTCTGAATAGTGTTCTATCCACTTTTCTTTTTGTGAATCCATTCTCAGTCAAGAATTGCGACAGTGTATCATACCATGCTCTGGGTGCATGTTTCAATCCATATAGAGCTTTCTTGAGTTTGTATACCTTATCTCCAAGAGTCTTCTGCTCAAATCCTGGAGGTTGTTCAACATACACTTCTTCTTCCAATAAACAATTTAGGAATGCACTCTTTACATCCATTTGATATACAATAAAATCCTTGTGAGCTGCATAGGCAAGAAACATCCTAATAGCTTCCAATCTTGCTACAGGGGCAAATGTTTCATCAAAATCTATCCCTTCTTCTTGGCAATATCCTTTGGCTACTAATCTTGCTTTGTTTCTTACCACTGAACCTTCCTCGTTTATCTTGTTTCTGAACACCCATTTAGTGCCAATAACATTTTGATGGGTGGGTTTTTGAACTAACTCCCATACTTTGTTTCTTTCAAACTGATTCAGCTCTTCTTGCATAGCTTGAATCCAATGTGTGTCATCCAATGCTTGTGACACATCTTTGGGCTCTATTTGTGAGATAAGGCATGTGAACAGAGCTTCTTGTAGAGTTCTGGATCTTGTTTTGACACCTTCTCTTATATCTCCAATGACAAGTTCTCGTGGATGGTATCTCGGCCATCTTACATCGGGTTGGAGTAAGTTAGCCGATTCGATCGTCTTGCCAAATTGTGTGTTGCTTTGATCATCTCTCTCGTCATCACTTAGTTGTAGATTTTCCAGCTGTTTTTGAGACTTAGCTATCTCATCTTCATCTAAGTTTATAATTCCAGCTTCAGCTTCAGCGTAGGGACTCTTCTGCATGGCTGGTTGATTCAACTTATCAGTTGATTCTTCAATGTCTTCTCCATTTACATTTGGCTCATCGAACACCACGTGAATGGATTCCGCTGTAACCATAGTCCTCTTGTTGAGTACTCAGTAGGCTTTGCTTTCACCGAGTATCCCAAGAAGATACCTTCATCACTTTAGCATCCAAAGCCTTTAGATTATCTTTGCCATTGTTATGGATGAAGCATTTACATCCAAATATTTTGAAATATGCAACATTTGGTTTTCTCCCCGTCCAAATCTCATAGGAGTCTTTGTCACCGTCTTTTATCATGCATCTATTTTGAGTGTAGCATCTTTATGTTTATTGCTTGACCCAAAATCTTTTAGGTAGCCCCGCTTTTCGCTAACATGGTCCTTGTTGTTTCTTTGAGAGTTCTATTCCTTCTTTCTACAACTCCATTCTCGATGTGGAGTCCTTGCTGCAGATAATTCATGACCAATGCCATTTTCAATACAATACGAGTTATTATACCATTTACAAACTCGGTTCCTCCATCGATCTTATTTTGATGATGGTTTGACTCTTCTCATTCGAATCCTCTTAATCACCGTGTGGTAGTTTCGCAGAGTTTCTTTCTTCTTACACATGAATATTGTCCATGTATATCTTGAGTAGTCATCTACTACCACCAAAGTGTATTTCTTCCCACTTATGCTAGTTTGGTTCAACTGGACCAAATAGATCCATATGTAGCGGATGCAATATTCTTGTTGAAGATGGACATGCCTTTTCTTTGAATGATGATTTGATTTGTTTTCTCTTCTGACATGCGTCACATATACTCTCCTTCTTGTATAATCGAGTCCGGAAGTCCTTTCACAAGATTGCTTCGAAAGCTTGTTAATTGTTTTGAAATTCAGGTGACTCGACACTTCTTGTGCCCACCAACTTGATTCAAATTTTGTGCTTTTTGCTACAGACAGTCTTTGGGTGTTCTTTGTTGACCAATCCACGATATACATGTTCTTTTGTCTCGCATCCTTGCAACACGACTTCATTTGATTCAAGATCCTTGATTTGGCATATACTCATGTTAAATCCAACATTATATCCCTTGTCACGAGTTGGTGATGCTTAGCAAGTTGAAGTTGAGTCCTTCAACATATGCAACATCCGTGATTTCTAATCCATTTTTCTTGATGGATCCAATGTTTCTTATTTCTCCTGGAGCTTCATTTCCTCCAAATATAACTTTTGCGCTTTGACTTCCTTGAATTTTGATTTTTCTTGTTTCTGTCATATGTCCGGGAATGTACACTATCGATGTACCAGGTTCCTTGGCACTCGATTGTTCCTTGAACCCGCAAACAAGGAAATTAAGTTTTAGGTACCCATACTTGTCCGGGTCCTGAGGGGTTAGTATTGTAAGATGATCCAACCAACCTATAGCCAAATGATTTGGCTCTAAGGGGTGCCATCTATCGATGCCATAATCATAATTAATTTTGGCAAATTGCTTGGGATTCTATGTTCATACAAATTGTCTCTTTTGTCCGTATGCCTGTGTATGTGTTTTAGCAATTGCCTTCTTTGGGTAGTTGTAATATCTCCGAGTGTAGTGCCTAGGTGCATATGTGTGCTGATGAAAGTTCTTATACCTTTGGAATGGTCTTTGATGAGTTCTAGGCCTTTGCCATTTGGGCTTATATTCCATAGGTCTTTGCTGATAGTTCACATCATTCCAATCAGCTTGGCTTGGGTATTTTCTACCATTCCCATCTTATGTGTTTCTTTTATAGAACTTCTGGGATTTTTGGTAGCTCTGTTTCTTCTTTACAGAGTATTTCCTGTTTGGAGTTTGCTGAGGAACTCGGCTGAATTTCTTCTCAGCTGTCCTCTCAGCACACTCAACTGGATGTTTTCCTTTTCCTTTATAACCAATGCCAGTTTGCTTGTAATTGTGCTTTAGAATAAATGTGTGTGCACCATTTGGAGATTTGGATTTTTGAGATACTTCATGCTTGAAGATCCTTTTTCCAAAATCACTTTTGGAGCTTGACATAGCACAGAGGAATTAAATCCTAAGCCTGTCTTGTCTCCACATTCTCTTTGGCTCATGATAAGATCATTCAATGACTTAGATTCCTTAGTGAATGAGGCAATCATACTTTTGAGGTCATTCTCCCTCTTTTCTATGGTAGCTATTTCTGCTATTAGCTTAGCATTTTCAGTCTTTAAACTTTTATTCTCATCGCTATTTGACTTAGAGTACTCGGCTCCTTAGTCACCGAGTTTTGGCTCGGTAGGTCAGTTTTTCCTCATTTAGTAGTGTGTGTGAGGATTTAATGTGTTCAAAATCTTTCATCATTTTGCCTAATGAATCATAAAGATCGAGTGGGTGATGAAGTGTTTGTGTCACATGATCACTATCACTAGAATCCGAGTGTGATGAGTCGAGTGTACCTCATCTTCTTGGTCGTTGGTCTTGTTCCTTGGCCATCGACGATCAAGGCTTCTTCTTCGAGTCACTTGAGTAGTCACCACTACTCTCAATCGCTATGTCTCTTGACTTTCTTTCGTCTCAGCGATCTCTGCAGCCAACATTGCCTTTTTCTTTTCTTGTCTTCTTTCTCTCAAGACTTTTCTTTCTTCTTCATTCCTGTATTTGTTGACTACACGATATGGGCAATCAATGGCATAGTGACCCGGTTGCCTACGGTTCGGATAGATATTCAACATTTTGATCAGCTCTTTCCATTCTTGGATTGTCACCCTTTGATATTGACTTTTTTGATGATCTGTTCTCTTGGTTGGCCTATCTTCCCTTGATTTGGAGGAGTTGAGTGTCTTCTGGAGGATTCGCCATTGCCTCTCTTGTAGTTCTTATTGAAGAACTTGTTGGACCTTTTAACCATCGTATTATTTTCTCGGGTCAATGACTTCTTTGACCTCGGCTCTCTTGCCATCCTTAACAATTAGAGCAAATGTTTTGGGTATAGCTATCTCTTCCTGGTCTTTTCTTCTCACTCAAATTCGTAGGCTTTGAGATCCGAGAATAGCTCATGGTTGGATGTCTTTGATAGGTCCATGGAATGTCTTAGTGCCATGACCTTCATTTCCCATTCACCGGGGAGACTTTTTAGGATGTTCATACACATTTCCTTCCGTGTATATTCCTTTCCAAGAAGCGGAGATAGCTCGTTGGTAATTTACGTGAACCGAGCATCCAGTTGATCCAGGTTCTCTCCTCGCGATCATTTTGAAATTCTCGAATTTTTGTCTTTGCCACCGATAATTTATTTTCCTTGATTTGCTTCGAGCCTTCACAAATCAATGTTAGCTTGTCCCGCATTTCTTTAGGCGTTACGCATGATTTGACTTTATTGAACATGGCTTTGTCCAAGGTTTTGTAAAGGATGTCCTTGGCCACATTGTCCGCATTATATCTTTTTCTATCATCATTTGTCCATTCAGTTCTTGGTTTTTCAACCATAGCCGTCTAGAGCAACATCCTCTTCGCCCTCACCGATCTCTCCTTACAAATGTGTTCACTTTTAAAATTTGTAGTGGCCCATCCTCTATCACTATCCACATCTCATCATGTAATGCTGATAGATGAGCCTGCATACGAATTTTCCAATCATCAAATTCTTCAATTGTGAACATAGGGATGCATGTCAAATTGCTTCCATGATAATAAATTTTGATGATAAAAGGAGTTTTGAAAACTCTGGTACTAAAACAGACTTTGAGAAATTTGGAGATCTAGTTCAGTAACCAGTGCGGAAGGCTCAATGAACCAACCTCTCTGATACCACTTGTTGGTCCCAAGGGGTGTGAGTGTAAGGTTTAGAAGGGGGGGTTGAATAAACCTTACCAACTTTTCGATTTAGTCCTTTTAAAAGTTCAGAGATACTACACAGCTGTGTCCTTGGTGGACAGCTAATTTAGTCAATCAGTAGAGTTAGTTACTCAACAGACTCGACTGAGCTATTGAAAGAATAGCTCAGCTGTTAAGACTAAAGACTTAGCTCAACTGTAGTTTGTTTTCAGTGGAAGACTTAACACCCTTAAATTTGGTTTAGTTATGATTTAATCCTTGGTTTTAGTACTTAGAGATTATCAAGTGGATAGCAAATTTATCAGCAGAATTAAACAGATAAAGTGAAAGAATTAAAATGCTGAAATGTAAATGACACGATAAGTTTTTATAGAGGTTCGAAGATGGGGTAATTCTTCTACTCCTCTCTTCTCCAACTCCTGGAGGAATCCACTAAGTATTGATCAGTATACAGAGTGGTAATAGTCCAGATACAAGTCCTGGTCACACTACGGTGACTTGATCCTTTAGGACTCGATCCGAGATGCCTTGGTCACGCACCGGCTTCTCGTGCGACTCGGCTTCTTCTTCAGGCAGGCCTTGCTACTACACTCACTTGCTCAAGCTCTTTGGATTTGATCACGAAGCCCTCCAAAACTCGAGACTGGTTCGACCTTGAACCTTCCTACAATCCTCCGTGGAATGTAGACCCCTTTTCTTCAAATGTTTCCTCTTCAACCGATTGAAGCTATCTTTCCTTCACAGAGTGATGGATTGATTTTCTTCGTAGTGTAGGCTTGAGGATTAATGTTGAATGATTTGAGGATATTTTAGGTTACAGTTCAAATGTTTTCTTGAAATGTTCGTGGTTCAGGTAGTCAAGGTAACCTTCTATCAGAGTCATTCCTCAGCCTTTTATAGTGATGTTAGGAAATTTATTGTTTAGATTTTGATGAATGCCATGTAAAACTTAGAATAGGAAGTTGGCAGCCCATTTTGTGTTGTAAACTACATTGTAATAAATAGGGCTGGTCAAGCTGAGTTAAGTCAGCTACGCTCAAACATGCAAGAAGACAACTGGAGACTAGAAGGAAGACTCACAAGAGACAATGAGTATGGCAAAGAAGAGTAGACGAGAACTCTCTCAAGGAGCGGTGAGATACGGTGAGTGGAGTGTCATCAAGTCAACTCAAGAAAAGCCAAGTCTCAAATTGAAGTGACAAGAGTCATCCAATGATTGGAAGTCGACTCTAAGTCACCTGGGGAAAGGAAGGAAATGCAACAAAAGTCGAGATAATCAAAAAGATCCATTGCACGAAAATCAAGAGAATTACCTAAACAAGTAATATCTCCATACCACCTTTCTCGAAGTGCTTAGTCCCGGAAGCGTGCAAAAGAAATAAACCAATGGGAAGCACTACACCGTGTCGAACTCGAAAAGGTGAAGAACAATTCATACGAGGAAATGGCAATTCCAAGGATCGCAACAAGACAAGCCAACGACGCAAGTGACTTTCAAAAAATAAGCCTATCTCTTCAACGGGCAAATTTTTGAAAGATCACTATAAAAGGCCGAGAAATGACTTTGAGAATAACAAGAAGAGGGGAGACCGAACCACAAACGTTCAAGCAATTATTAGAATCAAAACCTGAAATATTCTCAATCCTCAAGCCTACACTACGAAGAACATCAATCCAACACTCACCGTGAAAGAAAGATAACTTCAATCGGTTGAAGAGGAAAATACTCGAAAATCAAGGGGTCTACATTCCACGAAGGATTGTGGGAAGGTTCAAGGCCTAACCAAGTCTTGAGCTTTTGGAGGGCTTCGTGATCAAATCCAAAGAGCTTGAGCAAGTGAGTCAGTAGTAGCAAGGCAAACGCCTTGTGAAGAAGGCCGAGTCGCACGAGAAGCCACCGAGTGATCAAGGCGTCTCGATCGAGTCCCAAAGGATCAAGTCACCGTGTGATCAAGACTTTTATCCGGATCGTTACCACTTTGTATACTTGATCAATACCTAGTGGATTCCTCCAAGAGTTGGAGAAGAGAGGAGTAGAAGAATTACCCCATCTTCGAACCTCTATAAAAATTTTATTGTGTCATTTACATTTCAACACTTTAATTCCTCGCATCTTATTTGCTTAAATCTGTTGATAAATTTGCTATCCACTTGATAATTTCTAAGTACTAAGCCAAGCACTAAATCCTTGCTTAACCAAACTTAAGGGTGTTAAGTCTTCCAAAAACAAACCACACGATTGAGTTAATTTAGACTTAACAACCGAGTTATTCCAAAGAATGGCTCGATTGAGTCTCGTTGAGAGACTAACTCTACTTGATTAACTAAATTGGTCATCACCAAGGACACAAAACAGTAGTATTGACTCAATTTTAAAAGGACTAAATCAAAAATTTGGTAAGGTTTATTCAACCCCGCCTTCTAAACCTTACACTTACACCCCTTGGGACCTACAAGTGGTATCAGAGCGGTTGGTTCATTGAGCCTTCCGTACTGGTTAATGAACTAGATCTCCAAACTTTTCAAAGTCTGCTTTAGTACTTAAACTTTCAAAACTCTTTTTATCATTAAAACTTATTATCATGGAAGCAAATTTGACACGCATCCCTATGTTCACAATTGAAGAATTTGATGATTGGAAAATTCGTATGCAGGCTCATCTATCAACATTACATGATGAGATGTGGATAGTGATAGAAGATGGGCCACTGCAAATCTTAAAGGTGAACAAAATCGTAAGAAGTGGTGAAGGAGAAGTGGATGTTGCTCCCGCACACCCATGGTTGAAAAACCAAGAACTGAATGGACAAATGATGACAGAAAAAGATACAACCTGGACAATGTAGCCAAGGACATCCTTTACAAAACCTTGGACAAAGCCATGTTCAATAAAGTCAAATCATGCAAAATGGCTAAAGAAATCTGGGACAAGCTAACATTGATCCGTGAAGGCTCGTGAGCAAATCAAAGAAAACAAATTATCGGTGGTCATACGAAATTTGAGAACTTCAAAATGATCTCGGAGAAAACCTGGATCAACCGGATGCTCGGTTCATAGAAATCACCAACGAGCTATCTGTACTTGGAAAGGAATATACACAGAAGAAATGTGTATGAAGATCTTAAAAAGTCTTCCAAATTTGAATGGGAAATGAAAGTCATGGCACTAACACCTCAAAGCCTATGAGTTTGAGCCGAGAAGAAAAGACCGAGGAAGAGACAATTTTGTACCCAAAACAAATGCTAATTATTAAAGATGGGAAGAGAGCCGAGGTCAAAGAAGTCATTGATCCGGAAGAAATAGCCCCGATGGTTAAAAGGTTCAACAAGTTCTTCATTAAGAACTACAAGAGAGAAAAGGGCGAATCTTCCGAAGACACTCGACTCCCTCCAAATCAAGGGAAGATAGGCCAACCAAGAGAACATATCATCAAAAAGTCAATATCAAAGGGCTGAAAATCCAAGAATGGAAAGAGTCGATCAAAAGGCTGAATATCTATCTTTGAACTCGTAGACAACCAGGTCACTATGCCATTGATCGCCCATATCCTGTAGTCAACAAATACAGGAATAAAGAAGAAAGAAAGGTCTTCAGAGAAAGAAGACAAGAAAAGAAAAAGGCAATGATGGATGCAGAAACTGAGACAAAGTCAAGAGACACAAATTGATTCGCAGAGCGCATGAAGTGACTACTCAAGTGGCTCTGAAGAAGAAGCCCTAATTTGTTTGATGGCCAAGGAACAAGATCAATCTGATGAGGTAAACTCCAACTCATCAAACTCGATTCTAGTGATAGTGATCGATGACACACTTCATCACCCACTCGATCTTTATGATTCATTAGGCAAAATGATGAAAGATTTTGAACACATTAAATCCTCACACACACTACTAAATGAGGAAAACAACCTACTCAAGAGCCAAAACTCACAAATGACTAAGGAGCCGAGTACTCTAAGTCAAATAGCCGATGAGAGTGAAAGTTTAAAAAGGCCGAAAATGCTAAGTTAATAGCGAGAAATAGTTGCCATAGAAAAGAGGGAGAATGACCTCAAAAATGTTATTGCCTCATTCACTAAGGCATCTAAATCATTGGATGATCTTATTATGAGTCAAAGAGAATGTGGAGACAAGACAGGCTTAGGATTTTGGAAAAAGGATCTTCAAGCAATGAAGAGTCTAAAAAATCCAAAACCTAAATGTTGCACACACATTCACTCCAAAGCACAATCACAAGCAAACGGCCTTGGTTATAAAGGAAAAGGAAAACAATGGCCAGTTGAGTGCGGCTGAAAGGACAAAATGAGAAAAGATTCACCAAGTTCCTCAAAACTCCAAACATAAAATACTCAAAGAAGAAGCGAGCTACCAAAAACCCCGAAAATCTATAAAAGAAATACATATGATGGGAATGGTAGAAAATATCCAAGCCAAGCTGATTGGAATAATGTGAACTATCAAAGATAGACTTATGGAATATAAGCCCAAATGGCAAAGGCCTAGAACTCAAAGAAAGGCCATTCCAAAAGTACAAGAACTTTCATCAAAGACACATATGCACCTAGGTACTACACTCGAGACACCACAATTACCCAAAGAAGGCGATTGCTAAAACTTAAACACAGCATACGCACAAAAGAGACAGTTGTATGAACCTAGAATCCCCAAGCAATTTGCCAGGATTAATTATGATCGTGGCATCGATAGATGGCAACCCCTTAGAGTCAAATCATTTGGCTATAAGTTGGTTGGATCATCTTACAACTCTAACCCCTCAGACCCGGATAAGTATGGGTACCTAAAACTTAATTTCCTTGATTGCGGGTTCAAGGAACAAACAGTGAGTGCCAAGGAACCTGGTATATGGATAGTGGTTGTTCCGGACATATGACAGAAACAAGAAAAATTTATCAAAATTCAAGGAAGTAAAAGGAGTAAAAGTCATATTTGGAGGAAATGAAGCTCCGGTGAAATAAGAGGCATTGGATCCATCAAAAGGAATGGATTAGAAATCACGATGTTGCATATGTTGAAGGACTCAACTTCAACTTGCTAAGCATCGATCCAACTCGTGACAAGGGCTATAATGTTGGATTCAACATGGGTATATGCCAAATCAAGGATACTTGAATCGAATGAAGTTGTGTTGCAAGGATGCGGATAAAAGAACATGTATGTAGTAGATTGGTCAACCGCTACACACAAAAGACTCTGTCTATTAGCAAAGAGCACAAATTTGAATCAAGTTGGTTGTGGCATAAAAAGCCGAGTCACCTGAATTTCAAAACGATTAACAATCTTGCAAGAAGTAATCTTGTGGAAGGACTTCCGGACTCGAGATACAAGAACGAGTATATGTGATGCATGTCGGAAGGGAAAACAAATCAAATCTTCATTCAAAGAAAAGACATGTCCATTTTCAACAAGAATATTGCATCTGCTACATATGGATCTATTTGGCCCATGGAACCAAATAGCATAGGTGGAAAGAAATACACCTTGGTGGTAGTAGATGACTACTCAAGATATACATGGGCAATATTCATGTGTAAAAAGAAAGAAACTCTACGAAACTACCACAAATGATGAAGAGGATTCAAAACGAGAAGAGCCAAACCATTATCAAAATAAGATCGACAGAGGAACCGAGTTTGTCAATGGAATAATAACTCAATTGTATTGAAAATGGTATTGGTCATGAACTATCAGCCAGCTAAAGGACTCCACAATGAGAATGGAGTTGCGAGAAAGAAGAACATAACTCTCAAACAAGCGGCAAAGGACCATGTTAGGTAGAAGCGGGGTTACCAAAGATTTTGGGTCAAGCAATCAACACACTTGCTACACCCAAAACAGATGTATGATAAACAGACAAATGACAAAGACTCCCTATGAGATTTGACGGAAGAAAACCAAATGTTGCATATTTTAGAATATTTGGATGTAAATGCTTCATCCACAACAATGGCAAAGACAATCTAAAGGCTTTCGATGCTAAAGTCGATGAAGGTATCTTCTTGGGATACTCAAATGAAAGCAAAGCCTTCAGAGTACTCAACAAAAGGACTATGGTTGCGAAGAATCCATTCATGTGGTATTCGATGAGCCAAATGTAAATGGAGAAGACATTGAAGAGTCAATCGATAAGTCAATCATCCAACCATACGTAAGAGTCCCTATCTTTGAAGCCGGAAGCCGGAATTATAAATTCGAGAAGAAGATGAGATAGTCAAATCTCAAAAACAAATAGAAAATTTGCGGCTAAGTGATTACGAGAGAGCGATCACAAAGAACACGGCCGCAAGACGATCAATCCACTAACTTACTCCAACCTGATGTAAGATGGCCGAGAGACCATCCACGAGAACTTGCCATTGGAGATATAAGAGAAGGTGTCAAAACTAGATCCGAACTCAACAAGAAGCCATGTTCACATGCTTTATCTCGCAAATAGAGCCCAAAGATGTGTCACAAGCATTGGATGACACACATTGGATTCAAGCTATGCAAGAAGAGTGAATCAGTTTGAAAGAAATAAAGTATGGGAATTAGTTCAAAGACCCACACATCAAAATGTTATTGGTACTAAATGGGTGTTCGAAACAAGATGAACGAGGAAGGTTCTGTGGTAAGAAACAAAGCAAGACTAGTAGCCAAAGCATATTTGCCAAGAAGAAGGAATAGATTTTGATGAAACATTTGCTCCAAAGAGCAAGATTGGAAGCTATAAGGATGTTTCTTGCCCATGCAGCTCACAAGAATTTCATTGTATATCAGATGGATGTAAAAAGTGCATTCCTAAATGGTCTATTGGAAGAAGAAGTATATGTTGAACAACCTCCGGATTTGAGCGGAAGACTCTTGGAGATAAGGTATACAAACTCAAGAAAGCTTTGTATGGATTGAAACAGGCACCCGAGCATGGTATGATACCTTGTCACAATCCCTAACGAAAATGGATTCACAAAAGGAAAAGTAGATAGAACACTTTTCGAATTCAAGACAAAAAGAGTATATCTTTTGTTCAAATATATGTGGATGACATCATTTTTGGATCCACAAACAAAGAGTCCGTGGTGAAAAATTTTCAAACCTCATGCAAAGTAAATTTGAAATGAGCATGATGGGAGAGTCGACATTTTTCCTTGGACTCCAAGTGAAACAAATGAAGGATGGAACCTTCATAAGTCAAACAAAATACACCGGAGATTTAATGAAGAAATTTGGTATGGAGGAGAAGTCTTCGTAAAAATACCAATGAATACATCATCAAAATGGACATGGATGCGGATGGCAAGCCTCAGATCAAACAAGATACTGAGCACTTATTGGATCATTGCTCTATCTCACAAAGAAGGGCGGACATCACCTTTGTTGTAGGTGTATGTGCAAGATTTCAATCTGCTCCAAAAGAGAGCCGATGACAAAGATCTAAGAGAATATTGAGATACGAAAGGAAGCCAAGAAGTTGGCTTATGGTATCCAAAGGAAGGTGGATTCAAGCTAATTGGCTATTCGATTCGACTATCTTTGGATGCGAGTTGACAGGAAGAGCACCTCGTGCACATGTCAAATCTTTGAAACATGCTGATTTCCTGGTTTAGCAAGAAGCAAAACTCAATAGCCACCTCTACAAATGAAGCGAGAATACATAGTCATGGGCAAACATTGTTGTGCCCAAGTCCTATGGATGAGACAAAGAATGAGAGACTATGAAGTTGAGGAAAAGAAATTCCAATCATGTGTGATAACACAAGTGCAATTGCAACCACTCAAAATCTGTGTTGCACTCAAGAACAAAGCATATCGATGTCGATATCACTTCATAAGAGATCATGTTGAAAAGAAGGACATCATCCTGGAATATATCTCAACCGATAAACAATTGGTGACATCTTCACAAAACCATTATGTGAGTCAAGATTTGAAGAACTCAAGCATGAGTTGGGGTTAATTGAGTGAGTTAACATTCAAGACTCAAAGAAAAGAAATGGAATACAAAAAGGGAAAAAGAGTGAACTCACAAATCGCTAAGTAAATTAGTTTGTATTGGAAAGACAAATATACTTAGTCACCAAGTTAGCTGAGTCACTAAGAGAACTGTGAGAAGAAGAGTTAAATCAGCTGAGCGCAAAAGCTGAATCATTTATGAGCCAAGTGACAAAAACGCAGTCGTTTAGACTAAGCGGGAATGTTTTTAAGGATTACGTCAAAGATAATTATGACGTGTACAGCAAAAGCCGCACACCAAGCTTATGATTGGATATAAATGCTACCGCATTAAATACGAGACATTAAATGCTAAATCGGCGTGCAAAATCTAAGCCGTTGATTTCGATCACATTTCAAAAACCACCCGCACGTCCTTTCATAAACCATACTTAAACCATTTTCGTCCGTTTCTCTCACACACTACCAAAACTCTGTTCATTTCTCTCTCGAAGCAAAGGCAAAAATTCTCTCAAAACCCTATCTATCTTCAAATCAATCTCTAAGTTTTCTTCGGTAAAATCCTCGAAGGATGGCACCAACCTATGATTTTGTCAAGTTAGTAAAACAAATCCACACCGGGTCTCACGGATTTTCGACGGCATGGTGAAACAGGGGTCCGACGACACCCTAGTGATGAAAATTGCCGAGAAATTGGAAACGCCTGGCTGAAATCGTTTTTAAACGCTGAATATCCGATGACCTATGTGGAGGAGGTCGCACGCTTCTACGTGAATGCCGAGATTCACGATGAAGGGATAAAGTCATCTGTTCACGGAAAGCGGCTCACCATCTCTCGCCAAAGATTTGGTGAACACCGCCACTACCAACGGAAGGAGCATCGAAATTAACGGCCGATGTAAACCTGGGCCGCCGCTTGGAAAGAAATAGCCAAGCCCGACTATCTTTGATAAAATAGTTTACACAAAGAAACAAGAGGTTCTTTGAAGGAGGATTATCACAAGTCGTTGGACATAGTTGCCAAATGTATTGACATCAAATTTGGCGCTTTGACCAATCACAAAAGCAAAGTTGATCGTGATGGCAAAACGATCATTGAAGAAAAGAAAATAAATCAACAGTTTGTCTACAAAGCAGACTATGCCGTAATGTAGGGAACAAATCCTTCAAGGAAGATGGCATATTTGGAGGATCCCTAGGATATGGCCTGGTGATTGGCCGGTGATGGAGGTGAAAGGAGTCCTCTTAGACATGGAAAGGCGTTCCATGTTAACAAGAGGATGTTCGAGATCAAATCTCTCTCGGCGCACGAAGAGAGCCTACGCCAAGAGAGAGCGACACGAGTGAGGGGGAATCACCACCCTGAAGATACAACTGTTTCCTATCCACCAAAGAAGAAAGTGCCCCTGCAATGCTAAGAAGACATACTGCTCCCGCAAAGAAAGAAAGTCAAACCTCGCCCTCGCTTGCAAAGAGTCACCGCCCTGCGGCCGTGTCCCCGCCCAAAGAAAAGTCGAAAGGACTCTCAACTACCTTCTCGGATCGTCAAAAAAGAGGAGATCTGATAAGCCAAGACGGCCGCTCCTCGAAGACACACCGCACCGCCCCCACCGCCCAAGACTAAGAAGAAAGCGTCTCTCGAACCGTAAATCCCTCCGTACAAACTAGAAGACGAAGAAGAATCATCAAGCGCTCCGAGCTTGAAAAACGGCCGAGTCACCACTCACCGAAAAATACTGAGACTCGCCGAAGCAGAGAGTCCCTGATGTAATTGATGAAACAGCTAAGTCTGTGAAGGCGATCAGCAGAGGCAAATCAAGAAATAGCCGTAGTCCGCGCAATGAGACACAAGAAGAAGGCGATAGAGCTAATAGTGATGTGATGATCCTATCCCTACCTTACCCGACATACAAAATCGTCTCGTGAGTGGAGGAAGTGGAAATTAAGTCGATCCAGGAAATGGTTCCAATGGCCCGAGTTTAGCGAAGAAGAAGAGGAACTGTTGAACTTTCTTGGACTAACCTCAGTGATCCCAAAGATCGGATGAAGACAACTGCACGATATCCCGCAGATCTTCAAGGACAAGGAGAAGGAAAGACAGCGAGAGGAAGCCGAGGCACGTGAGAAGGCCACCATATGCCCTATCTCCAAGCACCACGTAACACACACATCCTCTTCTTGATGTCTTATCTGACAGTGATGAGGATCCGGACTCTGCTGCTGCCACAGAAGAGTTGCAAATTCAGCAAGGAATGCCATGAATCCGAATTCTTCATGAGAAGAGCATGATGGAGGGACCAGGAGAGTCCTCCGAACACAAATGAAATCGATCCAATGGGAGTGGTTCAAAGACATCGCCACCGTTTGTTCTTTGCCACCACTTCCCCACTCACTCGGAAGAAGGAATTAAAGTACTGGCGATGAAACCGGGTTAGTGGGGACCCCGTTGAGCCAACCCCTAATGAAGGTGTCTTACCACCTGCCCCAACTACCTGAACACTCGAGAAACAGCCGGGAGTTTGGAGACGAGTGACCCCATTCCAAGTTACTCACCGGTGCCCCACCGGGGGGAAACTCCCTCCACTGCAAAGCAAGGTCGGAGAACACTGCAGATGACTCTACACCGAATCTAGGAGGCGAAGTGGAGAAAGTACAAACGCAAAACGAACAAAGAGTTGCCATCAACGAAGCTCGGACAATTGAGACTGTCTCACCGAGGTGCCAACCGCTCTGAAGGCTTATGACGCTGCGATGTAGTCGAGGCACAAGAAGGAACAACCCCGGGAGTTAACACTGGGCGATGAAAGTGCAATCCATGGGGTTGAGACTCCAATGGATGCCACCACCGAAGACCCTAAGACACCGACACTCGAAAGGGAGGTCCAGGCCTTGCTACTGCAGTCGAGACTCGCAGGAGGTAATGAAGGCCCACGGGAGGTTGAGACTTCCCTGGGTAAAGAAGTCAAGTAGAGAACATCCCTCCTTCTATCATTGACCCATCCGAAAAGGAGATAAGCGCGCTTCATGATTCCTAGGATAATCCCGATGTAACCTTTCTCGGGATCAAAAGGCGACGAAGAAGCCGAGTCATCCCCCGAAAGATCCAAAAGACTCACTGCGGATGTTCCAAGCACGAGCAAGTCGATCCCAAGACTACTCACAAACCTTTAATTTTGATGATGAGCCACCAATGGAAATCTCATCATCGTCCGATGACGCTTCGATAAGGCCGAGGACCACCCACTCAATTGGAAAAACCAATTGAGACCAACGAAGTGTTGAAACAATTGAGGCTCGGCAAGCTGGGTCCACTTCACAATAGACCCTAGCCGAAACAGAGTCCATCACGCAGCTTCCCAAGCCGCAAAGTTCGACTCAAAAAGAACTTCACGCGCACCTCTCATCATTGAACAAATACCGGTTGGCCGTGATGATTCCTTTATAGAATCTTTTCCTTTCTCTCTGGAGGTACCCGACCTCCCCAAGAGTCGAGAACGAGCTCGCACGCTTCCATAGACCAGCTCCGTTATTCCATCGTACCATTGTTCCAACTGATTATGACTTTGACGCATATGGCCATCACCGCAACGGAAGAATCACCAAGTTCGCAAGGTGTTCAAGGCATTATTTGCCGAGATTGAACGGATAGAGAGGCATCGCCTCTATGGACATGCGATCGACAACAGAGATGCCAATCTTACTCAGCGACTTGAGAGGCATAACAATCGGGATCGGGAATGGTGGCAACAAAGATCAAACAATGCGTGTGGAACAAGTTAGATACTTCAGGACATTGGTCAATAAGCTGCTGGTGTGGAGAGATGAGAATGCTGATGCAAAAACGAAATTGAGAGAACACATTGAGCACATGCATGAAGCTCACACTGCCGAGATAAAGCTGCTGCGTGAGCAAAATAAGAGTGATCTACATCGTTTGGAAGAAAACATGAATAGAAAATTCAGCCTTCTCATGGCTGAGATGAAGCTAATTTCAGCAGAGTCCAACGCTACTCGATCTGAATTTCGTGTTGCATACTCCGCAGCAGACTCGAGATAGAACTCTACCATCAGCAGGCTCCATTTCCTGCTTGCCAGTATGTTTCCAGGCGTTCATCTCTCCTTTGATGATGCCAAAAAGGGGGAAGAGGAATACCTTAAAGCACAGAAGAGATCTGAAATTGAAAAAGAGGATGCAGCTGCGAAGGGAAAGACAGCTGAGGAAATGTTAAAGCAAAAGAAAGGAAAGTCCGTTGAGGGGGAAGGATCGAAAGATGTGACCTTGATGATTGCACAAACCCCCCAACAAGGTCTTGTCACAAACCGACATTATCGCCACCAACTCCCCGTGACTCGCCACTCCAACACTCTGCTATGAACATCTTGAAACAACATGGAGGCATTCCAAAGAGAGAGAGATACTTATGGCATCTCGGATGTCGGGACAGAGCCACGATCGCCTTGATGAATTTAAAACGCCGCATCCGAGGATACTTTGCAAATATGTCTATGGCTCAAGCTTGGGACTTGTACTGGGAAAAGGGTCTCACGTTATGTGAAGAAGCCGACAGCGCAGACTACCTAATCGCTCTGCTGGTCACTCCGCCGGTCACTCACCGGAAAGAAGAAGACCCCAAGACAATACACGCCCGAGGTAGGGGAAGAAGCGATGGTGGAGGAAGAGGTTTCGCACCTAGGCCTCGCCCAAAAACATTGAATACGTAGATCCAGGCAAGAAAGGAGGGATCTCTGGGCTTGTCTTGACCAAATAGCAAATTTGCAAGTGGCTAAAAGCAATGCCGAGTATGCGAAAAGAATAGAAGAAAAAACAAGAGACAAACTCAGCTATGGGAGGAAAGACAAGAAAGATTAAGAAGAGATGAAGAAGGCGCCGAAGGCATATGAAAAGAAGAAGAAGGCAAAATGACGATGAGAAAAAGAGAAGAAGAGTCAAGATGCTTGAACAAGATGAAAGAAGGAGACAACGAAGGAGATGAAGTGTTGCTGTCCACCCCTTCATGTATTTTATTATGTAAATACATACTATGTAAGTCTTCTGAAATAAAGCTATAAATTCTTCATTTTTTTGTAGACAAATGTTTGCTCTGATAGACCTTGTAAACAATTGTGTAAAAGAACAAGAATGTTATGATCAATAAAAGGATTGATTCTGCGCATACGTTCTATGTCAATACACAATCTGTATGTATCTTTGCTATTTGCATTTTTGAATGGTTTAAGTTTTGGTATCATCAAAAAGGGGGAAATTGTTAGGAAATTTATTGTTTAGATTTTGATGAATGCCATGTAAAACTTAGAATAGGAAGTTGGCACCCCATTTTGTGTTGTAAACTGCATTGTAATAAATAGGGATGGTCAAGCTGAGTTAGGTCAGCTACGCTCAAACATGCAAGAAGACAACTGGAGACTAGAAGGAAGACTCCGCTGCGAGACAGCTGAGTATGGCAAAGAAGAGTAGACGGGAACTCTACTAAAGGAGCAAACAGATACAACCGAGTGGAGTGTCGGTCAAGTCAACTCAAGAAAAGCCAAGTCTCAAATTGAAGTGACAAGAGTCATCCACGACCGGAAGTCGACTCTAAGTCACCTGGGAAAGCAAGGAAATGCAATCAAGTCGAGATAATCAAAAAGATCCGTTGCCGAAATCAAGAGAATTACCTAAACAAGTAATATCTCCATACCACCTTTCTCGAAGTGCTCACCCCGAAGCGTGCAAAAGAAATAAACCAATGGGAAGCACTACACCGTGTCGAACTCCGAAAAGGTGAAGAACAATTCATACGAGAAAATGGCAATTCCAAGGATCGCAACAAGACAAGCCAACGATCATGCAAGTGACTTTCAAAAATAAGCCTATCTCTTCAACGGGCAAATTTTTGAAAGATCACTATAAAAGGCTGAGAAATGACTTTGAGAATAACAAGAAGAGGGGGAGACCGTAACCACAAACGTTCAAGCAATTATTAGAACTCAAACCTGAAATATTCTCAATCCTCAAGCCTACACTACGAAGAACATCAATCCAACACTCACCCGTGAAGGAAAGATAACTTCAATCGTTGAAGAGGAAAATACGAAAATCAAGGGGTCTACATTCCACGAAGGATTGTAGGAAGGTTCAAGTTCGAACCAAGTCTTGAGCTTTTGGAGGGCTTCGTGATCAAATCCAAAGAGCTTGAGCAAGTGAGTCAGTAGTAGCAAGGCAAAATGCCCAATGTGAAGAAACCGAGTCGCACGAGAAGCCACCAGTGATCAAGGTGTCTCCCAGACCGAGTCCCAAAGGATCAAGTCACCGTGTGATCAAGACTTGTATCCGGGATATCACCAATTTGTATACCGATCAATACCTAGTGGATTCCTCCAGAGTTGGAGAAGAGAGGAGTAGAAGAATTACCCCATCTTCGAACCTCTATAAAAATTTTATTGTGTCATTTACATTTCAAGGACTTTAATTCTTGCATCTTATTTGCTTAAATCACGATAAATTTGCTATCCACTTGATAATTTCTAAGTACTAAGCCAAGCACTAAATCCTTGCTTAACCAAACTTAAGGGTGTTAAGTCTTCCAATAAAACAAACCACATTTGAGTTAATTTAGACTTAATAAATGAGTTATTCCAAAGAACAACTCGTTGAGTGTGTTGAGAGACTAACTCTAATGATTAACTAAATTGGCTGTCCACCAAGGACACAACTGTGTAGTATTGACTCTGAATTTTAAAAGGACTAAATCAAAAATTTGGTAAGGTTTATTCAACCCCCCCCTTCTAAACCTTACACTTACACCCCTTGGGACCTACAAGTGATCTTTCAAAAATCTGCCCGTTGAAGAGATATGCTTATTTTTGAAAGTCACTTGTGGTCGTTGGCTTGTCTTGTTGCAGTCCTTGGAGTTGCCACTTCCTCGTATGAATTGTTCTTGACTTTTCGAGTTCTCGACACGGTGTAGTGCTTCCCATTGGTTCATTCCCTTGCACGATTCTCGGGACCGAGCACTTCGAGAAAGGTAGCATGGAGGTATTACTTGTTTAAGTAATTCTCTTGATTTATGTGCAACGGATCTCTTTCAGTTATCTCGACTTGACTGCATTTCCTTGCTTTCCCCAGGTGACTTAGAGTCAGCTTTCAATCATTGGATGACTCTTCTATCACTTCAACTTGAGACTTGGCTATCTTGAGTTGACTTGACCGATACTTTACTCACCGCATCTCGCTTGCACCTTCAATCGAGTTCCCGTCTTCTCTTCTTTGCGATACTCACTTGCTTGCAATGAGTCTTCCTTCTAGTCTCCGATTGTCTTCTTGCATGTTTAGGCATAGCCGACTTAACTCAACTTGACCCAGCCCTATTTGTTACAATGCAGTTTACAACAAAAATGGGGTGCCAACTTCCTATTCTAAGTTTTACATGGCATTCATCAAAATCTAAACAATAAATTTCCCAACAGTGATGCATGCCAGAAGGGAAAGCAAATCAAGTCTTCATTCAATGATAAGTCATGCCCTTCTTCAACAAGGATCTTGCATTTATTTCATATGGATTTGTTTGGTCCTGTTGAACTAGCTAGTATCAGTGAAAAGAAATACATTTTAGTGGTGGTGGGTAACTATTCAAGATACACATGGACCATCTTTATGTGTAAAAGAAGGAAACATTGTAGAAGCTTCCATAACTTATGAAGAGAGTTCAAAATGAGAAGAGCCAAACCATTATCAAGATAAGGTCTGACAGAGGAACTGAGTTTATCAATGGAATTATAACTCAGTATTGCATAAAGAATGGTATTGCTCATGAGTTATCAGCTGTAAGAACTCCACAACATAATGGAGTGGCTGAAAAAGGAATTGAACCTTCAAGGAAGCTGCAAGGACCATGTTAGCTGAAGCTAGATTGCCTAAGAGATTTTGGGCTGAAGCCATTAATACTGCTTGTTACACTCAGGATAGGTGTATGATAAATAGGCAGCTGTCCAAAACACCCTACGAAATTTGGACAGGAAGAAAGCCTAATGTTGGATATTTCCATATCTTTGGAAGCAAGTTTTTTATTCATAATAATTGTAAGGATAATTTGAAAGCTTTCGATGCTAGAGCTAATGAAGGTATCTTCTTAGGATACTCAACGGAGAGTAAAGCTTTTAGAGTTCTGAACAAGAGGACTATGGTCCTAGAAGAGTCTATCCATGTGATTTTTGAAGAACCTAATGTAAATGGAAAAGACATTGATGAGTTAGCAGACAAGATGAATCGACATACTATCCAGAAGAGTCCCTATGTTAAAACAGACATCAGAAGGCTTAACCCTGATGAAGATGAGATAACTAAATTTCAAAGACAGCTGGAAGACTTGCAGCTAAATGATGATGATCAAGAAGAAGTTGTTCAATACAACTTAGTTGCAAGAAGACTCAACTCAGCAGACTTACTCCAACCTGATATCAGATGGCTGAGAGACCATTCACCTAAGCTAATCATTGGAGATGTTAGAGAAGGAGTACGAACCAAATCCATGACTCAACATGAAGCCATGTTTACTTGTTTCATTTCTCAAATTGAGCCAAAAGATGTGTCACGAACATTGGATGACACTCATTGGATTCTAGCCATGCAGGAAGAGTTGAATCAATTGAAAGGAATAAAGTTTGTGCGTCGGTTCAAAGGCCTACCCACCAGAATGTTATTGGTACTAAGTGGGTATTTTGAAATAAGATGAATGATGAAGGATCTGTAGTGAGAAACAAATCAAGGTTGGTAGCCAAAGGGTATTGCCAAGAAGAAGGAATAGATTTTGATGAAACCTTTGCACATGTTGCAAGATTGAAACAATAAGGATGCTTATTGCTTATGCTGCACTTAAGAACTTCACAATTTATCAAATGGATGTGAAGAGTTCATTTTTGAATGGACTTTTAGAAGAATAAGTCTATGTGGAAAAAGCTCCAGCTTTTGAGCGAAAAACTATTGGAAATAAAGTCTACAAGCTCAAGAAAGCATTGTATGGTTTTAAGCAAGCACCAAGAGCATGTCATGATACATTGTCTCAGTTTCTTATAGACAATGGATTCACCAAAGGCAAAATTAACAGAACACTCTTCAGAATGCAAGATGGAGAGAGTATACTAGTTGTTCAAATATATGTGAATGATATCATATTTGGATCCATAAATAAAGAGCTGTGTGACGAATTCTCAAACCTTATGCAAGGGAAGTTTGAGATGAGCATGATGGGAGAGTTGAATTGTTTTCTAGGTCTTCAAGTCAAGCAAATGAAGGATGGAACCTTCATAATTCAAACAAAATATACCAGAGATTTAATGAAGAAATTCGGTATGGAAGAGAAGTCATCTGTGAAGATTCCCATGAATGCTTCTGTGAAGATAGATATGGATGCAGAAGGAAAATCAGTTGATCAAACAAGATATAAAGCACTTATTGGATCATTGCTCTACTTGACTGCCAACATACCATACATCACCTTTGTTGTAGGTGTATGTGCTAGATTTCAGTCTACTCCTAAGGAAAGTCATATTACTGCACAGCCAAGAGAATCCTATGATATTTGAAGGGAAGTCAAGAAGTTGGCTTATGATATCCAAAGGAAGGTGGATTTAAGCTGATTGGATACTCAGACTCAGACCATGCCGTATGTAGAGTTGACAGAAAAAGTACATTTGGTATAAATGCTTGGAAACAAATAGATTTATTGGTTCAGCAAGAAATAAAACTCAATAGCTACATCCACAACTGAAGCAGAGTACATTGCTGCAGGCAGCTGTTGTGCCCCAAGTGCTATGTATGAGGCAACAACTGAGGGATTATGACATAAAAGAAAGAGAGATTCCAATTATGTGTGATAACACAAGTGCCATTGCAATTACTCAGAATCCAGTGTTGCATTCACAATATTGTCAGATATCATTTTATAAGAGATCATGTTAAAAGGAAAGACATCACATTAGAATACATATCAACTGAGAAGTAATTAGTTGATATATTCACAAAGCCCTTATGGAATCAAAATTTGTAGAAATTGAGAATGAGCTTGGATTGATTGAGATGTTTTAGGATGCTGAAAAGACTCATTCAGCAGAATTAAAGATGTGAGAATTGCATATTAGAAGAGTTTCACTCATTCAACCAAGTGAAATAGCTTATATGGCTATTCAACAAAATCATGTTAGCTGGACAACCAAGTATCATTCCGTCGAATCGAAGGAAGAGAGAAGCATAGTCTAGTCATAAATGAAGAAAGCTGGAATATTTATGAGCTAAGTGACAAAACGAGGTCGTTTTCTCTAAGCGGGAATATTTTTAGCTTGACGTCAAAGAACATTAAATGTCGCTATCAAAAGTCATGCGGCTTTTACACATGATTGGATATAAATGCTGCTGCATTTAATGCGATGAAATTATTGCGATTCGAAACTTTTGATATCAGCCGTTGATCAATTTTCAAACCTTTGAAATTCTAAAACCATCTCTTCAAGTACCTTAGGTGACTGATCCTCAGGAAGAACGGAATCAAAGTCAAAACCAAAGGTAGGGAAGCTCCAAAACTCGACTGGGGATTCTACTCCACCAGCCAACTTAGTGGAAGCTCCAAAGTCAGAAGGATTTATAAGGGGATGAATCTACAAGATGCATGGGATTTATATTGGGAGAAGGGTTTAGAAGTTGTGAATATGGCCAAAAAGTAGCAAACTCAATCAAGTAGTCAGAAAACTTCAAGGGCTCAACCCAGTCAACAAACTCCCATGGGAGCTGACTTTGGTAGGGAAGAGAACTCGCAAATAGAGAAGATGCCAGGCGAAGTGATGAGCTTGCATAGAAATATAAAGAAGATAACGCAAGGCAAGACAGAGGATATGAAGAGAGGAGGAGAGAAGATGAAAGGCAAAAGAGAAACTATGAGATGAAGAAGAGGAAGGAGGCTAAAGATAGGAGAATGAAGGAAGATGAAGAAGAATAAAGAAGGAGGAAGCAGCAGAGACGATAAATCACATGCGAAGAAATTTTTGTTGTATTTTTACACATTGTAAATACACAAGTAAGTACATTCTTGTAAAGTGCTGAATGATGATCAATAAAATGACACATTCTTACACTCATTCTGTTTTTAGCATTTTTATATTGTACTTTTATCATAACTTTTGGCATCATCAAAAAGGGGAAATGTTTGGGAAAATCTATAATATAGATTTTGATGATGCTATGTAAAACATAGATTAGAAAGCTGGTACACCATTTTCTGTTGTATATTCAACTGTGTAATAGATAGGATCTATAAGCTGAGTCAAAGCAGCCAAGTTGAAGTTGACTGAAGGACACAGTGAAGATTAAGTTGAGTTGCAGCTGATTGTCGAAGAGAAGTTCAATCAAGTACCAAAAAGCTATGTTTGTTAGCAGACTAATAACTAAGTCACTCTCAAATGTTTGGAGAAGACTTATAAAGGGGTATAGCAGCAAAAGGACTCAAAGAAAGCTGAAGAAGTCCGTTAAAATGCAAAGTCAAAGAATTACTCAAAGTGGAAAGAAGACAGACTGCAACCTTAAAGTTGGTTTGCTGAAAGAGTGCAAAAGGCTGGGAACCAATGAGATTTTCGCAGAACACCTGTTGTGTTTCAGACAAACCTACAGAGCATTAAACCAAAGATGGGTCAACATCAATTGCTGCACAACAAGACAAGCTAACGACCATGAAGTCGAGTTTGAAATTGTGTCTATCTCTTCAACGGACACATTTTTGAACTGCTACTATAAAAGGCTGAGGGGGTTATGTGAGAGAGCACGACACTAAGGCAATCAAGTAGTATGTGCAAAGAGCAAGCAAGCAAAATACTCTAAAGTAATACACACTAATCCTCAAGCCTAAACTTGAAGTCTATCTATCCAACACATTCAGTGGAGGAAGGAAAAGCTTTAACCTGTTGAAGAGAAAATTTGTTTTAAGAACAAAGGGGTCAGCACATCAAAGGATTGAAGGAAGTGTACTGAGGTTCAAGTTAGAACCAACTTTGAATCAGTTGGAGGGCTTCGTGAACAAATCCAAGGGTTTGAAGAAGCTGAAGTAGTGAGACAATTGTCTTGCTAAGAAGCTGAGTCCCAGGAGTGAAGCCAGCTGTGTGATCAAGGCTTGCTCGGACTGTTTTTCCTTTTTGTAACTCGACTGTTGCATTAGTGGATTACCTCGAAGAGTTGGAGAAGAGTGGAGTAGAGGAATTACTCCATCTTTGAACCACTATAAAATTTCTCTTTGTCTATTTAGTTTCAACATTTTAATTCTTGCATATCTTTATTGCTGATTGATATATTAGCCTTACTCAACTGATAATTAACTTAATCAAAACAAACATTGTAAAACATATTCTAACAAAATGGTGTAAGACTTCCGCTCATAAAACCAAGTAAACTGAATTTTTATATAGCTCACTTCAGTCAGCTGAGTTACTCTATCAACAGCTCAGTTGAGTCTGTTGAGTGGTTAACTCTCCAGTTGAGGTTGAACTAAGCTGTCTTAAAAGGACTAGGCTGCTACTTGTGTAAAACTTTGATTTAATGATCAAAAATCGAAAATTGGTTAAGTCTATTGGGACCCTCTTTCTAGACTTAACACAAACACCCATTGGGATCTACAACCATAAAAAGTGTATTGTAGTAGATAGAGAGAGTGTTGCAAAATGCAAACATGACTTTTCAACCAAATGACTTAATAGTTGAATAATTATTTTTAAGTAAATGGATAACAATTATATTTACTTATTATTTCCAGTAAATAATTATTCGCATTGTAGAAGAAATATACAAATATATATAGTTAATGTGGTGTGAAGATAGAGAAATAGTTGGAAGTAATTATTACAATCTTGGAACTACAAAAAGTACGTTGCAGTGGAGAGAGAGAGCGTGGCAGAAGGACAAGAAATCATTTTATATTTACTTATTATTTTTACGTTTCTGTCCAACAATCTTGGACAAATTTTGTCCAAATAGTATGGTCCTAAAAAAAGTTAGCTCAGGCTCATTTCCCGTCTAATTTATAAATTGATCTCAAAATAAAATATTTAGTATAAAATAGGCGATATTTGCACTCCCATTTTTTTTTATAAATATACCTCCTTCTAATATTTATAAAAATGTCATGATCTAAAATGACTATGATACCCTTACTAACATAAAAACATTCTAAATACACCCACTAAATCTCTATATACACCCCCATTTCTTTTTTAAACTTATATCGTCTTCCTTACATCCACTCACATTATTCTTCTTTCTCTACAAAATCTACAAAAATAGAATCTCCAAACCCTAATTTTTCAACACTCACACTACTGCAATTATGGACCATAATGAATTCATCGACACGAACAATATAAGAATCTTATTACTATACTGCTTGAAGTATCATTTTTTTCATATTTTTCGTTATTTTTCCCATTAGAAATTTCGGCAGCATCGCGCACGCAAGAATTTCGACTTGGCATGATCACGCCACTATTTTACATGGCACGATCATACCTCTTTTAATACATGCATGGGACAATCGTGCATTATTTTAAAGTGTGGCACGACCATGCCTTATTTTAAACCATAGCACGACACTGCCTTATGTTAAACTGTGGCACGGCCATGGACCTATTTTTCACAAAACGAAATCTGAGCTTGATCGTGTCACTTTAAATTAAGGCACGATCGTGCTATTATTTTTAATGCATGGCCAAGCCATCTATTTTAAGAAGCCCATAGTGTCATGTTGAGAGAAAAATGCATAAATTTGAATCAAAGCAAAATTTTCAATAACAATTCAAACTCAACCCGTAAAACACTTAATCTAACAAAAATAACATATTTTCGGACTTAATTCTACTATAAAATTGTACGATAGTGAAAAATAAAAAAAACACCTTTTCTATTGTATGTTAAAAGGGGTGTAAATGAGTGTTTTTTGCTTGAAGGGCAAAATTAGAAATATATGGAGGTTGTATTAAGTAAATGGGTGGGTTTGTAAAATAGGGTGGGAGTGTATGAAGTAAAGGGGGTATATATAAAAAATGGGGGTAAAATGCCGCCCCCTTAGTGTAATTTGAAATCAAATTGCAATTGAGAAAATGAGGAAGAGAGAGAAAGAGCAAGAGCAAGAAATGGCCAAATATCCCTTGTGTAGTTATCTACTTATCTATCTGTAACCATCTCCCAAACTACCAACTAGAATTACAATTTTGCTTTGGATTATTATTTTCATGAGAAAGCTACTGACACTTGTGACCAAAATGGGGTTTTGATCTCAAAGTTAATTTAGCATGGATACATATATGTTACATATTTTCATAATGTATTTACTAAAGTTGTGACACTAATGTTTTGCTGACCTCAAAATATGTTTACAACTTCGAAGAGGTTATTGAAGGAATGTGACTTTCTGTCGAAGAGTTATATCTCCTCGGAGGAGCCGAAGAGTTATGTCTCCTGTTAAGAGTCATGAGTTGTTTATATACAGGGTGTAAACAATTCGAGCCGAGTCGAGCAGGACCGTGCTTAGCAATTTTTAGGCCTGAGTCAAATTTAAAAATGGGCCATCTTTTTTTACGAACTTAAAGACAATATAAAATAATTTTAAAGAGTGAACTATTTATAATGTACAAAATTAGTTAAAATAACATGACAACCATGTCCAATGTAATTATTTAAATACAACTTGCTCACAAATTTGGTGGCAAAAAGTATTAATCAAGTTGCTTAATAATTCATAGCTAATCCATTAAAAAGAAGGCTTATTCTTTTTTCTTAATTTCATTAATAAATTTTTTATTTCATCCTTTCTCAAGCCTGATGTGTTAAATAAAAAAGAAGGCTTGTTCTTCTTCGTTTTCTCCAAGTTGATTATTCATTTTCTCTTTATGGATTGTCTCGTAGCTATTACATCTTAAAAACTGCTCGTTGATCCAATTTCTATCAAAATCTACTCATTGTTAGTCAATATTCAAATAGTATTAAATAAGTAAATTTCATAAATAAACTCAGGCTCTCATGATACAATTTTAAGAGATAAAAGAATCATAATTGTTACAAGGAGGGGTAAATTTAAAAATTATAGGTAAAGTGCAACAATTTGCAAAGTTCGGGGGATAAAATAAAAGTGTAGGCCCCGGGGGGTGTGAAGTAAGGTTTAGAAGGGAGGGGTTGAATAAACCTTACCAATTTTTTTATTTTAGTCCTTATAAAGTTACAACAGAGTTGACTCAAACATAAGTGTCCTCGAGGACAAACTAAGTGGGTTATTCAAATTAAGTTAGACACTCAACAGACTCGATAGAGCTGTTGATAGAATAACTCGGTTGTTTAACCTAAACTTAACTTGGCTGGTTTGGTTTTATCAGCGAAAGACTTAACACCCCTTGATTTATTTTAGGTTTGTTTTAAACACTTGTTTTTAACACTTAGTTAATTATCAGTTGGATAGCAAATGTGATTGTATCAGCAAATATGAAATAAATGTGCTGAAAATAAATGACACAAAAGTTTTTATAGAGGTTCGAAGATTGGGTAATTATTCTAATCATCTCTTCTCCAGCTCCTGGAGGAGTCCACTAAGTAACAGATCAGTTTACAATGTGGTGAATACCGAGACACGCCTTGATCACACAATCGGCTTCTTGTGACTCAGCTTCTTCACAGGGCAGCTGCCTTGTTACTTCAGCTCACTTTTCAAGTTCTTGGATTTGATCACGAAACCCTCCAACAAACTTGATACTGGTTTGACCTTGAACCTTCCTACAATCCTCCTTGGAATGTAGACCCTTTTTGATTCTTCAAAAGTTTTCTCTTCAACAGATTTGAAGTTGTCTTTCCTTCACAGCGTGTGTTGGATCGATTTCTTCCGAGTTTCAGACTTGAGGATTTGCTTGAATATTAATGAGAATATTGCAGATTAATTGCTTGAATAATGCTTGCTTGTTCGTGGTTTAGGTCACCTTTTCTCAATAAATTCCTCAGCCTTTTATAGTGCACTTTTGAAATTTTGCCCATTGAAGAGATAGGCTAATTTCAAAAGTCACTTATGTTTGTTGGCTTGTCTTTTCTGCAGTCCCTGATGTTGACATTTCATCGTATTAAATGTCTTGTAGCATTGCAGATTATCTGACACACGGTGCAGTGTTTCCCATTGGTTTATTTCTTTTGAACAAATCTGGGACTAACACTTTACACCTGACAACTTTGACATGTTACTATTCTGAGTAACATTCTTGACTTTAATCAACGGATCTAAGTTAGTTGTCTTGACTAGACTGTTGTCTTTACCCCAGGTGACTTGAGTCAGCTTCCAGTCATTGGATGACTCAACTGTCACTTCAACTTTGAGACTTGGCTTTTTGAGATAACTTGACTGATACTTCTTACAGATGTTCCTCAGCTGACACTACTTCAGTCGAGTCCTTGACTTCCTTCTTGGCCATACTCAACGGACACACAACAGAGTCTTCAATCCAGTCCGCAGTTGACTTCTTGTAATCCTTGGCATAGCTGACTTGACTCAGCTTTTCCAACCCTATCTATTACAATACAAATTAAATGGAAAATGGGGTGCCAACTTCCTAGTTTAAGTTTTACATGGTATCATCACAATCTACTTAATAAATTTCCTAACAATTTTCCCCTTTTTGATGATGCCAAAACTTAAAAATATTCAACAAAACATAAACAACAAAGATATATACAGACATTGCAGTAACAAAGAATGTATGCTTAAAATAGATCGTTTTATTGATCATAGCATTCTTGTTCTTTACATAGCTGTTTAAATTTGGCATCAGAGCATTCCTGATTAGAGCAATATACATATCTAAGCTAAGATACAAGAATACATACAGGCTGAAAAATTACAGGAAATTCACTAAGTATATTACAGACGACTTACATGAATGTATTTACAATAGAAATACACGAAGGTGTTCGCAACAATACTTCAACGCCTTCGCTGCTTCCTTCCTCTTTTTTCTTAAGCTCTCCTTCGCTCCTCGTCGTCATCAGCTCTCTTCCTCTTTTTCTCTTCTTCTTCCCTCCTTTTCTTCTTTTCATAGGCTCGTTTGTAAGCATCATCCCTTTGCTTCATCGCGAGCCATTCTCGGTTCTGCCTCTCATTCTCTTCTTCTTATCTTCTTACTGCCTCAGCGTTCTTCCTCTCCACTTCTAGGTTGGCAAGGTAGTCGTGTCCAGCCCAGTAGATCAGGCCTTTCCTGTCAGGATCTACGTATTTAACGTCCTTGGGTTTTGGTCGAGGTAGGGAACCTCCTCCACCACCACTTCTTCCTCTACCTAACTCAGCTCTTCCTCTGCCTCTGGGTGTGTACTGCACGGGAATCTTCTGCTTTCCAGCTGAGTGACTGCTGGAAAACTGCTGCTTTTCAGCTTCATCACACAAGGCTAAACCTTTCTCCCAGTACAAATCCCAGGCTTGGGCCAGAGCCATTCCTTGGAAATAGCCTTCTGATTCAAGGGTCTTAAACTTCTTGATAGATCTAGGCTCAATTCCATTATCAAGTATCGCATCCTGATCCTTCCCTATTGGAATACCACCAAATTGTCTCATCAAGTTCTGAACGCGAGCATCCTAATTTTCAGTTAACTCCACAAACTCTGCTTCAATAATCTTCCTTTTCTCTGCCATTGGCATAGCAACATGCTCGATTTGTAGAGTCACAGGAAGTTTGCTGATGATGAAGGCAGTAACATAAACTTGCTGAGGGGTTTCAGCTAATATCAAAGTCAGATCATTAGAACTTTCCCCCTCAGCTGATTTACCCTTCTTCATAGCTGCGTCTCTCTTCTCAGCTGCGTCTTTCTTATGTTTTTCTTCTTTCAATTCCTTTAGGGACTCCTCTTTCCCCTTTTTGGCATCATCAAATGAGAGAGGGACCCCAGGGAACATGCTTCCAAGGAGAAAGTCCAGTCTGTTAATCGTGGAATCGTGCTTGGAGTCTGCTGCATCAGATGCGATTCGAATCTCCAATCGAATTTCCTTAGACTCAACTCTCACTATCTTCATTTCAGCCATGAGGAGGCTGGATTTTTCATTCATTGCATTTTTGAGTCTGAGGATTTCATTCTTATGAAAATGTTGCAACAACTCCATATCATTTTTTTGAGACTGGGTTATTCTTTCAATGTAGTCCATCATCCTTTGCCTGATCATGGAGTTATCCGCACTCCATATGAGCATTCTTCCATATAAGGCTTTGAAGTATCGTACTTGCTCGATTCTCATTGCAGTCTGCTGTTGGGTCCATTCCTGAATTCGTACCATGATCCCTCTCAAGTCTGCTGTGAGAGTGGCACTGCGATTGTCCAGGCGTAAATCCAGTGAGGCCTAGTGTCGTTCAATCTTCTCAATCTCCTCACAGAGTTTCTTGAAGACTTCACTAATTTCAGTTGTCTCGCTCGATTCAACTGTCGGCCACTCTGTGTCGAAATCAAAGTCTATTACAATAATCGTGTCGGTGGGAAAGGTGGGATTCTTCTCTTATAGTGTATCGCCTCCGTTCAACAGCTGTCTCTTCTTCGGATGCAGGAGGTTTTGGGTGAACGGAAACATGTCTTGAAAGATATCATCGCGCACATAGGGAATTTCTGGGTCTCGTCCCTTCGTTGCCTTCCCTTCTTGTAGTTGAGTGGATTCAGCTCTTGATGCCTCTATTGCGGCAGCTTCATCGGCAATGTTCATAGCTATGTGAGCCTGTGACGGAGCTGATGGAGACATTACTCTTCGCAATCGTGGAAGCCTTTGTGCGATGACTTCGGTTCCCACCGGGCATTTATGATGTGTTGCATAGTCGATCGAGCCTTAGCCGTCTTAACAGCCTTCCTCGATCTCGATGACTTTTCTAAATGAATTACCTCTTCCTACCAGATTATCGGGCGTCACGTCGGATGATGATGAGACTTGCAGAGTTGGCTCATCATCAAAGTTGAACTTCGTGCGAGCCATTTTCTCACTGATTTGGCTCTTAGTTTTGAGAACATCCTCAGCTGGGTCTGTAGGATTTGCAAGCGGGTGGACTCAGCTTCATCTTCTGATCCCAAAAATGATGTATCTATGTTTTCTTAGGAGTCATGAAGAGCGATTATCTCTTTTTCTGTATCAGCGCTGTGTACTGGAGGAATGTTCTGTGTATCTTGACCCTTACCCAGGGAAGTCTCAACCTCCCTTGGGCCTTCAACACCCCCAGCAGACTCAACTACTGTTTGGCCTTCTGTGTTCCCTTAGACAATCTCAACTGTCTTAGGGTCTTCGATAATGGCATCTGCCGGGGTCGCAACCCCTTGGATTGCACTTTTTGTACCTAGAGTGTTAACTCCCGGGGCACTACCATCCTTTGCCTCGGTTGCATCAGCAGTGGACATTTCAGTTGAGACAGAGTCAACTGTCCGAGCTTCGTCAATATCACTCTGCTTTTGTTCACTTTTTTTCTCAACTTCGCCTCATTGCTTCAATGATGAGTCTCCCACAGCAACCTTTAACCCTGCTATGGTGGAGAGAGTTTCCCCCTCAGCTGGTGAGCCAGCTGAGTCACTGATTGTGGGGTCACTCTTCTCCAGAGATGCGGTTTTATCCGTTGAGTGCTCAGCCGCCGGGGTAGGTGTGAGAACACCTTCTACAGGGGTTGGCTCAGCTTGGGTTCCCAACTTCCCAGCTTCATCGCCAGCTCCCTTGGAGCCATCCTCTGATTGTACAGAGGACGTGGCTGCAGCGATGTCTGATGCAATCTGTTGTACCACTCCCAGAGGATCAATGTGCAGGAGAGATTGTGAGGACTCTCATTGGCCTTCAAACAGACGGTGCTCATGCATGGCTTTGGATTCCCTCACAGCCTGCTGCATATCTGACTTCTCGGCTGTAGCAGTGGGATCCATATCCTCATCACTTTCTGAGAGCACATCAAGATGCGTGTGAGTGTGATCTAGAGAGCCTGTAAATTCGCATATTTTTTATTTTTCCAATGCTCGGGCTCGCTCCTCAGCTTTATACTTTTCATCCGCCTTTATGATGCGGAGGATATCCATGCAGTTGTCTTCATCGAGAGCTTGTCGGACAGTTGCAACACCAAGGAATTGGAGCAACTCTTCTTCTTCTTCTATAAACTCAGGGCGAGTGAACTGTACCCTTGAGTGATCCAGCTTCCATGCTCTCCATTCTCGTAAGCGTCGTTGAATATCTAGGTAAAGTAGAGAATACATGATTACTTCCTCATCATCATCTTCATCTTCATCTCCGATTTCTGGAATGGGAGGTAGAAGACCTTGTTCTTCCTCAGAAGCAGCAACATTAGTTGTAGGAGGAGAGACAACCTTTTCGACAGTAGGCTCAGTTGTCTTTGCTGCTTCACTCTCCTAAGTTGTCTTTCACACAGTTGGGTCTTCAACAGGTCTCTACTGATCATCCTCAGCAGACTTTGCGGATTCATCAATAACTTCAAGAGACTTTTCTTCCTGAATGTCAGTCGTCTCGACTTTTTTTTCTAGCTGGGTAGCAGATTCAGCTGTGTTTTCAAGTTCAGATCGCCTGAACAGCTGTCTCTTCCTTGATGGGAGCAGAGGAACTTCTGGTTCAACATCCTCTAGTTCCTCAAAAGTAAACGCTTTTGGGTTTTTCTTAGGGACAACTGTCTTTCTCATCTTGGCAGTCCTCTTCTTCTTAAGGACTGGAGAATGGATTTGAGATTCCTTCTCAGTCTCTGTTGCAGGGGCAGGAGTCTCGGCTGCGTGGGTAGGGGACTCGGCTGTAGGGGCAGGTGCTTTGGATTGTGCTGCGGGAGCAGATGCTTTCTTTGTCTTAGCTGCAGGGGAAGCTCTCTTCTTTGGGGGAAGGGTCTCAGCTGTGTCTTCGGGCTCAGCTGATTCCCCCTCGTTGGTACCAGCTTTCTTCGCGTGAGCTCTCTTCTGGGAACCGAAAAAGTTTGCCCTGGACATCCTCTTGTTCACGTGAAAAGGTTTGCCATGATGAAGAGTAACACCCTTCACTTCCAGCAAATAGCCAATCACAAGGCCATATCCAAATGAGCATCCAAAAGACCCATCATCCTTAAAGGTCTTGTTCATCACATTCTAGCAGATCTGCTGTAAACAAACTCAGCCCAGTTAACCTTCTTCCCTTGCATGATCGCAGCCATGACGATAAGCTTTGTCTTGGACAACTGATTGAAGCTGCCAAACTTCACATCGACACATTTCGAGACGACATCCATTAGCTTGTGATAGTCGTCCTTCAGCAACTTCTTGTCAGCTGTGAAAACCACTTTAGCAGCACACTCGGGTTTGGCCACTTCCTTCCATGCAACAGCCAAGTTGACATCAGCCTCATATATTTCCTTCACGCCCTCTGAGGGCAACAAACAGTGCTCAGCAGGGTCTTTTGCTTTGAGTTTGATGACCTTGTTGCGGACGAAAGATTTGATTTCTTCGTCCTGCACCTCTGCATTGACGTAGAATATAATTACCTCCTCAAGGTAGGTATGAGAATACTCCATAGTCAGAAAAGCCTTGAGACAAGAATTTTCCAACATCTCTGCTATCTTCAGAGCCAGGGTCTCATCAACACCTTGCTTTACCTTTCCATCGAAATCCACTGAAGAGCCATTGTGGATTTGCTTCGAGAGTTTCATAAAATCGTACTTTGGAGCCATTTTTAGAGAGTTTTACCCAACTAAAAGTGAAGAACTTGCTTTGAGAGACCTTAGTGTTTCAAAGAGAATTTTTCCTTTGCCTTGAAGATGAACAGTTCGCGTAAGGTGAGAGAAATGCTAAAGTTTGTATATAAATGTCATGAAAGGACACACTTCAGATTTTGAAATTTTTGATCAAAATCAACAGCTCAGAATAAAATGTCAAAGCCGTATTTCTCGCATTTAATGCAGCAGCATTTATATCCAATCATATGGGTTCATGTGCGCTTTTTATCATGGATCACATTATTACGCGATGTCATCCTTAAAAACATTCTCATTCATTTAAAACGATCGTTTTTGTCACTTAGCTCATAAATGATTCAGTTTATGTCCAAAGTGACTTAACTCTGTTTCTCTCTTCACATGATGTAACTCAAATGATCGCCTAACTTGATACAAATGACTTCCCTGACAAGGTCAAGTTTCACTTGGTCAAACATGAAACCTTATCTTTCTCAAATTTCTTATCTTCTATCTCTCTGATTGAGTCTTCTTCGAGTAAACTAACTCACCAATTAATCCTAACTCATTTTTGAGTTCTTCAAACCTTGATTCGCATAGAGGCTTTGTGAATACATCAGCTAACTGCTTATCAGTTGAGATGTATTCCAGGGTGATGTCTTTCTTTTCAACATGATCTCTTATGAAATGATATCTGACATCAATATGCTTGAGTGTAACACGGGATTTTGAGTGATTGCAATAGCACTATTGTTATCACACATAATTGGAATCTCTTTTTCTTCAATCTCATAGTCTCTCAGCTGCTGTCTCATCCATAAGACTTGGGCACAACAACTGCCCGCAGCTATGTACTCTGCTTCATCCATATGATCTCTTTTTCTTGCTAAACCAAGAAACCAATCTATTTCCAAACATTTGACATGTACCTGAGGTACTCTTCCTGTCAACTCTACATCCACCATAGTCTGAGTCTGAGTAACCAATTAGCTTGAATCCACCTTCTTTTGGATACCATTAGCCAACTTCCTGGCATCCCTTCAAATATCTTAGGATTCTCTTAGCATTTTGCAAATCATGTGGCTCTCCTTGGTGCGATTGAAATCTTGCACATACACCTACCGCAGGTGATGTCCGCCCGCTTCTTTGTTAAATAGAGCAATGATCCTATGAGAGCTCTATATCTGGTTTGATCTACAACTTTTCCATCTGCATCCATGTCCATCTTGACGGATGTGCTCATTGGAATTTTCACAGAAGACTTCTCTTTCATACCAAATTTCTTCATTAAATCTCTGGTATATTTTGTTTGACTTATGAAGGTTCCATCATTCAATTGTTTGACTTGAAGTCCTAGGAAAAAGGTCAGCTCTCCCATCATGCTCATCTCAAATTTACCTTGCATGAGGTTTGAGAACTTGTCACACAGCTCTTTATTTATGGATCCAAAAATGATGTCATCCACATATATTTGAACAAGCAGTATGCTCTCTTCATCTTGAATTCTGGAGAGTGTTCTATCAACTTTGCCTTTGGTGAATCCATTGTCAGTTAGAAACCGAGACAATGTATCATACCATGCTCTGGTGCTTGTTTCAATCCATATAATGCTTTCTTAAGCTTATAGACTTTATCTCCAATAGTTTTCTGCTCAAAACCTGGAGGATGCTCAACATAAACTTCTTCCTCTAACAGTCCATTTAGAAAGGCAATCTTCACATCCATTTGATAGACTATGAAGTTCTTGTGTGCAGCATAGGCAACAAACATACTTATTGCTTCTAATCTTGCAACAGGAGCAAATGTTTCATCATAATATATGCCCTCTTTTTGGCAATACCCTTTGGCTAACAATCTTGCTTTGTTTCTCACAACAGATCCTTCTTCATTCATCTTGTTTCTGAAAACCTATTTTGTGCCAATTACATTCTGATGGGTTGGCCTCTGCACTGATTCCCATACTTTGTTTCTTTCAAACTGATTCAGCTCTTCTTGCATGGCTTGAATCCAATGTGTGTCCTCCAATGCTTGAGACACATCTTTTGGCTCCATTTGGGAAATAAAACAAGTGAACATAGCTTCATGATGTGCTCTGGATCTGGTTCTTATGCCATCTCTTACATTTCCAATAACCAACTCTGGTGGATGATCTCTCATCCATCTCACATCAGGTTGTAGTAAGTCTGCTGAATTTAGCCGTCTCGCAGCTAAGTTGTCTTGAGCAGCTCTTTCATTTTCATTCAGCTGCAGACTATCCAGCTGTCTTTGAGATTCAACTATCTCATCTTCATCTAGGTTGAGTGCTCTCACTTCAGCTTCAACATAGGGACTCTTCTGCATTGTTGGCTGATTCAGCTTATCAGTTAACTCTTCAATGTCTTCTCCATTCACATTTGGTTCCTCAAAAACCACATGGATGGACTCTTCTGTAACCATAATCCTCTTGTTTAGCACTCTATAGGCTTTACTCTCAACTGAGTATCCCAAAAATATACCTTCATCAGCTTTAGCATCAAAAGCCTTCGGATTATATTTGCCATTGTTGTGGATGAAGCATTTGCATCCAAACATCCTAAAGTACCCAACATTTGGCTTTCTCCCTGTCCAAATCTCGTAGGGAGTCTTAGTCAATTGCATGTTGATCATGCATCTATTTTGAGTATAGCATGTTGTGTTAATTGCTTCCACCCAAAATCTCTTAGGCAATCTAGCTTCACTAACATGGTTTTTGCAGATTTCCTTGAGAGTTTTGTTCCTTCTTCCATTACTCTATTCTCATTGTGGAGTTCTTGTCATGCAGATAACTCATGAGCAATATCATTTTCAAGACAATATCTTGAGTTATTATCCCATTGACAAACTCGTTCCCCCCCGTCGATCTAATTTTTATAATGGTTTGCTCTTTTCATTTTGAACTCTTTTCATCAGCTGAGGTAACTTCTGCAAAGTTTTCTTCTTTTTACACATGAAGATGGTCCATGTATACCTTGAATAATCATCTACTACCACAAGGGTGTATTTCTTCCCACTTATGTTGGATGGTTCAACTGACCAAATAGATCCATATGTAATGATGTAATATCCTTGTTGAAGAAGGATTTGGCTCCTTAAATGAAGATTTACTTTGTTTTCCCATCTGACATGCATCACATACAATTTCTTTCTTGTACAATGAGTCTGGCAATCCTTCCACAAGATGACTCTTTGCAAGCTTGTTGATTGTCTTGAAATTCAGGTGACTCAGCTTCTTATGCCACAACCAACTTGATTCGGCTATGCTCTTTGCTAGTAGACAAGTGCTTAGTGTAGCAGTAGACCAATCTACCACATACATATTTTTCTGTCTTGATCCTTGCAGCACTATTTCAATTGATTCAGCCTCTTTGATTTGGCACACTCCCATGTTGAATCCAACATTGTAGTCTTTATCACATAGTTGTCTGATGCTTAATAGGTTGAAGTTGAGGCCTTCAACATAAGCAACATCTGTGATTTCCAATCCATTTTGCTTGATAGATCCTGTACCTTTGATCTCCCCTGGATCTTCATTTCCTCCAAATATGACTTTTGCACCTTTAATCTCCTTGAATCTTGGCAGATTTTTCCTATTTCCTGTCATATGTCTGGAACAGCCACTATCCATGTATCAGGTTCCTTGGCACTCAGTTGTTCCTTGAACCTGCAATCAAGGAAATCAATTTTTAGGTACCCAAACTTGTCTGGGTCCTTGGGGGTTAGTGTTGTAAGATGCTCCAACCAACCTATAGCCAAATGGTCTAACTTTAAGTGGTTGCCATCTATCAGTGCCATAATCATAGTGCACTTTGGCAAATTATTTGGGGGTTTTAGGTTCATACAACTGTCTCTTTTGTCTGTATGCATGAGTGTATGTCTTAGCAATTACTCTTTTGGGATAGTTGTGATATGTTTGAGTGTATTTGCAGGTCCCAAGGGGTGTGAGTAAGGTTTAGAAGGGGGGGTTGAATAAACCTTACCAAATTTTTGATTTTAGTCCTTATAAAATTACAACAGAGTTGACTCAAACAACTGTGTCCTTGAGGGACAGCTAAACTCAACAGATTTGATAGAGCTGTTGATAGAATAACTCGGTTGTTTAACCTAAACTTAACTTGGATGGTTTGGTTTTATCAGCGGAAGACTTAACAACCTTGATTTGTTTTAAGTTTGTTTTAACACTTGATTTTTTTACATTTGGTTATTAATCAGTTGGATAGCAAATATGATTCTAACAACATATATGATGTAAGTATGCAAGAAAGTAAATATGCTGAAAGTAAATGACACAAATATTTATATAGAGGTTCGAAGATGGGGTAATTCTTCTAATCCTCTCTTCTCCAACTCCTGGAGGAATCCACTAAGTAATGAGATCGTTTACAAAGTGGTGAACATGAGACAAATTTAATCATACAAATTGCTTCTCTTTGCGACTCGGCTTCTTCACGGGCAAAGAAATTTTGCTACTTTCACTCACTTCTCAATTTCTTGGATTTGATCACGTAGCCCTCCAACAAACTTGATACGGGTTCGACCTTGAACCTTCCTACAATCCTCCTTGGAAAGTTTACCCCTTTTGATTCTTCAAAAGTTTCCTCTTCAACAAATTTAAAGTTGTTTTTCCTTCACAGCTTGTGTTGGATCGATTTCCTTCGAGTTTCAGGCATGAGGATTTGCTTGAATGTACTTGAGAATATTTCAGGTTATAGCTTGAATATTGCTTGCTTGTTCGTGGTTCAGGTAACCTTTTTTAAATAAATTCCTCAGCCTTTTATAGTGCACTTTTGAAATTTTGCCCGTTGAAGAGATAGGCTAATTTCAAAAGCCACTTATGTTTGTTGGCTTGTCTTGTCTGCAGTCCTTAATATTGACATTTCCTTGTATTAAATGTCTTGCAGCATTGCATATTTTCTGACACACGGTTCAGTGCTTCCCATTGGTTTATTACTTTTGCACAATTCTGGGACTAACACTTTACACTGACAGCTTTGACATGTTACTATTCTGAGTAACATTCTTGATTTTAATCAACAGATCTAAGTCGCTTGTCTTGACTAGATCTTGTTTTACCCCATGTAACTTGAGTCGCTTTCGGTCGTTGGATGACTCAACTCGTACTTCAACTTTTAGATTTGGCTGTTTGAGCTAACTTGACTGATACTTCTTACAGTTGTTCCTTAGCTGACACTACTTCAGTCGAGTCCTTGACTTCCTTCTTGGCCATACTCAAATGACACACAGAGTCTTCAATCCAAATTCAGCTGATTGACTTCTTGTATTCCTTGGCATAGTCGACTTGACTCGACTTTTCCACCATATCTATTACAATACAAAATACAAGGAAAATAGATCGCTAACTTCCTAGTTTAAATTTTACATGGTATCATCAAAATCTACTTAATAAATTTCCTAACAATTTCCCCCATTTTGATGATGCCAAAATTTAATAAACAACGACGATACATATAGACAATGCAGTAGCAAAGAATGTGTGCTTAAAATAGATCGATTTATTGATCATAGCATTTTTGTCCTTTACACAGTTGTTTACATTTGGTATCAGAGCATTATTTATCAGAGCAATACACATAACTAAGCTAAGATACAAGAATACATACAGAGTGAAAAACTACAGTAGATTCACTAAGTATATTACAGTCGACTTACATGAATGTATTTACAATAGTAATACATAAAGGGGTTTGCAACAACACTTCAACGCCTTCGCTGCTTCCTTTCTCTTTCTTCTTCAGCTCTCTTGTGCTTCTCGTCGTCATCCTCTCTTTCCTCTTTCTTCTCTTATTCTTCCCTTCTTTTTTTTCTTTTCATAGGCCCGCTTGGAAGCATCCTCCTTTTGCTTCCTCTCGAGCCATTGTCGTGTTTGCCTTTCATTCTCTTCTTCTTGTTTTCTCACTGCCTCAACGTTCTTCCTTGCCACTTCCTGGTTGTCTAGGTGATCATATCCAGCCTATTAAATCAAGCCTTTCTTGTTAGGATCTACGAATTCAACGTCCTTGGGTTTTGGTCGAGGTAGGGAACCTTTTCCACCACCACTTCTTCCTTTACCTGACTCAGATCTTCCTCTGCTTTTGGGTGTGTCTGCACGGGAGTGTTCTGCTTCCCAGCTGAGTGACTGCTGGAAGATTGCTGCTTTTCAGCTTCTTCACACAGGGCTAAACCTTTCTCCCAGTACGAATCCCAGGCTTGGGCCAGAGCCATTTTTGGGAAATAGCCTTCTGATTCAAGGGTTTTGAACTCTTCAACCAATCTAGGCTCAGATCCATCATCAGGTATAACATCCTGATCCTTTCCAACTGGAAGACCACCATATTGTTTCAACACTTCCTGAACGCGAGCATCCTGCTTTTTAGAGAACTCCTCAAACCCTGCTTCAATAATATTCCTTTTCTCTGCCATCGGCAAAACAGAGTGCTCAACTGGTAGGGTTACAGGGAGTTTGCTTAGGATGGAGACAGTAATATGACCTTGCTGGGGGGTTTCAGCTAACATCAAAGTCAGATTCGTCGAACTTTCCCCCTCAGCTGCTTTACCCTTCTTCACAGCTGCGTCTTTCATCTCAGTTGCGTCTTTCTTAAATTTCTCTTCATTCAATCCCTTTAGGGACTTCTCTTACCCCTTTTTGTCATCATCAAAGAAGAGAGGGACCCCAGGGAATAGGCTTCCAAGGAGAAAGTCCAGTCTATTAATCATGGAATCGTGCTTGAGTCTACTGCATCAGATGCGGTTCGAATCTCTGATCGAATCTCCTAAGACTCAGCTCTCAATATCTGCATTTCAGCCAAGAGTATGCTAAACTTGTCATTCATTGCATTTTCGAGTCAGATGATCTCATTCTTATGGAAATTTTGCAACAGTCCCATATCATTTTTGTGAGACTGGGCTATTCTTTCAATGTATTCCTTCATCCGCTGCCTGATCATGGAGTTGTCCGCACTCCATACGAGCATTCTTCCATATAAGGCTTTGAAGTATCGTACTTGCTCAGTTCGCATCGCAGTACTGCTATTGTGTCCATTCCCGAATTCGTACCCAATCCCTCTCAAGTGTGCTGTAAGAGTGGCATTGCGATTGTCCAGGCGTAAATCCAGTGAGGCCTGGTGTCATTCAATCTTCTCAATCTCCTCATAGAGCTTCTTGAAGACTTCACGAATTTTAGTTGTCTCGCTTTGAATTCATTGCCGCCATTCTCAAGTCAAAATCAAAGTCTCATTGAATAATTGTGTCGGGGAATGATGGGATATTCTCTTACAGTGTCTTCTTAGTTCAGCAGTTGTCTCTTCCTCGAATGCAGGCAGGTCCTGGGTAAATGGAAACATGTCTTGAAAGAAATCATCGCGCACATAGAGAATTTTTGGGTCTCGACCCTTCGTTGCCTTCCCTTGTTGTAGTTGAGTGTAGTCAACTCTCGATGCCTCATTGCGGCAACATCATCGGCAATATTCACAACTGTGTGAGCCTATGACGGAGTCCGACGAAGTCGTTCTTCTCTGATGATTGGAAGCCTCACGAGATGAGTTGGTTCACTGGGGTTTATGGATTGTCTTGCCCGGTGGATCGAGCCTCGCTTGTCTTAATAACTTCCTCGGTCTCGAAAGAGACTTTTCTAAATGAATTACGTCTTCCTTGGTTGTATCATCAATGTCATCGGTCGATGATGAGACTTGCGAGTGGGCTCATCATCAAAGTTGAACTTCGTGCCGATTTCTCACCGATTTGCCTCTCGAGTCTTGAGAACATCCTCAATCGGGTCCATAAGTCTGCAAGTGGAGTGGACTCGGCTTCATCTTTTGATCCCAAAAAGGATATGTCTAAGTTTTCCTGGGAATCATGAAGTGCACTTATCTCTTTTCCTGGGAATGTTCTGTGCATCTTGATCTTTGCCCAGGGAAGTCTCAACCTCCTTTTGGCCTCCAAACTTCATTTGTGTGTCTCCCACAGCAACTTCCAACCCTGCTGTGGTGGAGAGAGTTCCCCCTACTGCTCACTCACCGAGTGAGTGACTGATTGTGGGGTCACTTATCTCCAGAGACGCGGCCTTTTCCGTTGAGTGCTCAGTTGTTGGGGCAGGTGTGAGAACACCTTCTTCAGGGGTTGGCTCAGATTGGGTGCCCAACGTCCTAGCTTCATCGCCATTTCTCTTGGATCCATCCTCTGATTGCACAATGGACATGGCTGCCGCAATAACAGATGTAATGTGTTGTGCCACTCCCAGAGGATCAGTTTGCAGAAGAGTATGAGATAACTCTCCTGGACCTTCTAACAATCTGCTGCCGTGGATGGCTCGATTCCTCATAGCCTGCCGCATATCGACTTCTCACCGCAAAAGAATGGGATCCATATCTTCATCACTTTCCGAGAGCAAATCAAGATGTGAATGAGTGTGCTCATGAGAGCCTATAAATTCACACATCTTGGATTTCTCTAATGTTCGAGCTTGCTCGACAGCTTTCTCCTTTTCATCCTCCTTGATAATACGAAGGATGTACATGCAGTTGTCCTCATCAAGGGCCTGTCGGACAGTTGCAACACCAAGAAATCATAGCAACTCTTCTTCTTCTTCTTCTATGAACTCAGGGTGAGTGAACTGCACCCTTGAGTGATCCAGCTTCTATGCTCTCCATTCTCGTAGACGTCGCTGGATGTCTGGATAAACTAGGGAGTACATGATTATGTCATCATCATCGTCTTCTCCTTCTCCTCCGCTTTACGAATTGGAGGCAAGAGACCTTGCTCTTCCTGATTCAAGAAATCAAATGTAGGAGTAGATAACCTTTTCAACAAGAGGGGCTCGCTTGTCTCACTTCTTTCATCTTCCTCAACCTGTCTTTCACACACTGGGGTCTTCGGCTCATATCTGCTGATCACCATCAACAGACTTAGTAGTTTCATCAATAACTTCGGGAGACTGCACTTCTTGATCACCAGCAGTCTCGGCATCTTTTTCCAGCTGAGTAGCAGACTCAGCCGTCTTCTCAAGGTCAGAATGCTTGACCAGCCTTCTCTTTGTTAGACGAACTAGAGGGACTTTTGGTTCTGATTCAAGATTCACAAGAGCTGGGGGCTTGGGCATTCTTCTTAGATGGAGTTGCCTTCCTCGTCTTCCTTGTCTCGGCTGCTCGGGCAGGTGACTCCTACCGGGGGCAGTGCTTTCTTTTCTTAGCCGCAGGGGGCGGTGCTTTCTTTTTCTTAGTCAGCAGGGGCGATTTGTTTATCCGAGCCGGGGGCAACTTTCTTCTTCGGGGAGGGTGGCGGTTTGTGTCTTCTGTCGGTCACCGATTCCCCCTCACCGTATCGCCTTTCTTCGCGTGAGCTCTCTTCCGGGAACCAAAGGTTTGCCGGACATCTTCTTGTTTACGTGAAAGGGCTTGCCATGACGAAGAGCAACACCTTCACTTCCAAAGAAATGGCCAATCACAAGGCCATATCCAAGAGAGTATCCAAAAGACCCATCTTCCTTAAAGGTCTTATTCATCATATTCTGGGAGAGTCTGTTGTAGACAAACTCAGTCGAGATAACCTTTTTCCCTTGCATGATCCCGGCATGACGGTCGGCTTTGTCTTGGGCGGTGATTGAAGTCGCCAAACTTCAAGTCGACACATTTCGAGAGGACATCCATCGCTTGGTGATAGTCGCCCTTCAAAGAATTTCTTGTCACCGTGTAAACCACTTTAGCAAAGACACTCGGGTTTGCCACTTCCTTCCATGCAGCGGCAGACCAAGTCGACATCGACCTCTTATATTTCCTTCATGCCTTCCGAAGGCAACAAGCGTGCTCGGCAAGATCTTTTGCACTAATTTTTATGTCTTTGTTGTGGACGGAAGATTTGATTTCTTTGTCCCGCACCTCTGCGTTGACATAGAACATAGCTACCTCCTCAAAGTAGGTATGAGAATACTCCATAGTCGAAAAGCTTTGAGACCGGACTTTTCCAACATCTCCGCTTATTTTTAGAACCGGGTCCACCACCGCTTATAATTCCATCAAAATCCTCAAGAACCAGCGTGGATTTGCTTGAGAGCTTCACATAATCAAACTTTGGAGCCGTTTTGAGATTTTTACCGATCGAAAAACTAGAAACTTGCTTGAGAGAACTTAGGGTTTCTAAGAGAAAACCTTTACTTTGCTTGAAGATGAATAGTTCGCGTAAGGTGAGAGAAATGCAAACTTTCGTATATAAGGGGCGTGAAAGGACACATTTCGGATTTTGAAATTTTGATCAAAATCAACGGCTCGATTAGAACGTCAAAACCAAATTTAATTCTTGCATTTAATGCAGCAAGATTTATATCCAATCACATGGCTTATCAGCGGCTTTTACTATGATCGTCATCATTACACGATGCCATCCTTAAAAACATTCCCCGCTCATTTAAAACGATCGCGTTTTTGTCACTTAGCTCATAAATGATTCACTTATATCCAAAGTGACTTAACTCTGCTTCTCTCTTCACATGATGTAACTCACCGCTGCCTAACTTGATACAATCGACTTCCCGATGCTTATTTCACTTGGTCAAGTGTGAAACTTGCTTTGCTCTTATTTTCTCGATCTTCTTTCTCTGATTGAGTCTTCCGAGTTTCAACTCACTCGCTTAACCCTAACTCATTCTTGAGCTCTTCAAATCTTGATTCACATAGAGGCTTTGTGAATATATCAACAAACTGCTTATCAGTTGAGATGTATTCCAAAGTGATGTTTTTCTTTTCAACATGATCCCTTATAAAATGAATATATCTGACATCAATGTCCATTGTTCTTCAATGCAACATAGGATTTTGAGTGATTGCAATAGCACTAGTGTTATCACACATAATTGGAATATCTTTTTCTCAATCTAATAGTCTCTCGGATGTTGTCTCATCGATAAGACTTGGGCACAATAGTCGCCCGCAACTATGTACTACTCACTATGGATGTTGCTATTGAGTTTTGTTTCTTCTTGAACTAAGAAACCAATCTATTTGCAAGCATTTGACATGTACATGAAGTTCTCTTCTCACAATCTACATCCAAAGATAGTCCGAGTCCGAGTAACCAATTAGCTTGAATCCACCTTCCTTTGGATACCATAAGCCAACTTCCTGGCATCCCTTCAAATACCTTAGGATTCTCTTAGTTGTATTCATGTGGCTCTCCTTTGGTGCGATTGAAATCTTGCACATACACCTACCGCAAAGGTGATGTCCGGCCTTGGCTTAGATAGATAGAGCAACGATCCAATGAGTGATCCATATCTGGTTTGATCTACGACTTTGCAATCAGATTTTGTTTGACTTATGAAGGTTCCATCCTTCAATTGCTTGACTTGAAGTCCTAGGAAGAAAGTCGGCTCTCCCATCATGCTCATCTCAAATTTACTTGCATGAGGTTTGAGAACTTATCACACAACTCATTGTTTGTGGATCCAAAGATGGTGTCATCCACATATATTTGAACAAGCAAGATACTCTCTCCATCTTGAATTCTCAAGAATGTTCTATCAACTTTGCCTTTGGTGAATCCATTGTCGATTAGAAATTGAGACAATATATCATACCATGCTCTTTGGTGCTTGTTTTAATCCATACAAAGGCTTTCTTGAGCTTATATACCTTATCTCCAATAGTTTTCTCGCTCGTAACCTGGAGGTTGTTCAAAGATAGACTTATTTCTCTAACAATCCATTCAGTAAATGCACTCTTCTCATCCATTTGATACACAAAGTGAAGTTCTTGTGTGCAAGATAGGCAATAAACATCTTTATTGCTTCCAATCTTGCAACAGAGCAAAGGTTTCATCAAAATATATACCTCTTCTTGGCAATACCTTTTGGCTACCAATCTTGCTTTGTTTCTTACAACAAATCCTTCCTCATTCATCTTGTTTCTCAAAACCCATTTTGTGCCAATTACATTTTATTGGTTGGCCTCTGCACCAATTCCCATACTTTGTTTCTTTCAAACTAATTCACTCTTCTTGCATGGCTTGAATCTAATGTGTGTCATCCAATGCTTGAGACACATCTTTAGGCTCTATTTGGGAAATAAAATAAGTGAACATTTCTTCATGTTGTGCTCGGATCTGGTTCTTATGCCATCTCTAACATCTCCAATAACTAACTCGTGGATGGTCTCTCACCATCTCACATCGTGTGGAGTAAGTCTCCCGGATTCAAGTGCCGTCTCAGCTTAAGTTGTCATGAACAACTCTTTCATCCTCATTCAAACGTAGATTTTCCAATTGTCTTTGAGATTCAACTATCTCATCTTCATCCGGGTTGCTTGCTATTACTTGACTTCAACATAAGGACTCTTCTCGTATAGTTGGTCGATTCACTTTTGTCACCTAACTCTTTCAATGTCTTCTTCATTTACATTAGGTTTATCAAAAACCACATTGATAGACTCTTCTCGTGACCATAGTCCTCTTATTCAACACTCTATAGGCTTTGCTCTCACCAGTATCCCAAAAAATACCTTCATCACTTTTAGCATCAAAAGCCTTCAAATTATCTTTGTCATTGTTATGGATGAAACATTTACATCCAAATATCCTAAATATCCAACATTTGGCTTTCCCCCGTCCAAATCTCATAGGAGTCTTGGTCAATTGCATGTTGATCATGCATCTATTTTGAGTATAGCATGTTGCGTTAATGGATTCACCCAAAATCTCTTAGTAATCCAACTTCACTAACATGGTTCTTGCGGCTTCCTTGAGAGTTATGTTCCTTCTTTCAAATACTCCATTCTCACAAGGAGTTCTTAAATCGATAACTCATGAGCAATTCCATTTTCAACACAATACGAGTTATTATCCCATTGACAAACTCGGTTCCTGCATCGACCTTATCTTTATAATGGTTTGCTCTTTTCATTTTGAACTCTTTTAATCAGCCTAAGGTAACTTCGCAAAGTTTCCTTCTTTTTGCACATGAAGATTGTCCATGTATATCTTGAATAGTCATCTACCACCACCAAGGTGTATTTCTTTCCACTTATGTTGGCTGGTTCAACTGGACCAAATAAATCCATATGCAACAGATGTAATATCCTTTTGTTCAAGAAGGACTTAGCTTATCCTTGAATGAAGATTTTATTTGCTTTCCCATCCGGCATGAATCACATACACTCTCTTTCTTGTACACTGAGTCTGGCAATCCTTCTACAAGATGACTCCTTGCAAGCTTGTTGATTATCTTGAAATTCAGATGACTGAGCTTCTTATGCCACAGCCAACTTGATTCGGCTGTGCTCTTTGCTAGTAGGCAAGTACTTGGTGTAGCAGTAGATCAATCTACTACATACATATTCTTCTGTCTTGATCCTTGCAGCACTATCTCATTTGATTCAGCATCTTTGATCTTGCACACTCCCATGTTGAATCCAAAATTGTGGCCTTTATCACAGAGTTGACTGATGCTTAACAAGTTGAAGTTGAAGACTTCAACATAAGCAACATCTGTGATTTCCAATCCATTCTTCTTGATAGATCCTGTGCCTTTGATTTCCTCGAGCTTCCTTTCCTTCAAATATGACTTTTGCACCTCTTGTCTCCTTGATTCTTGAAGTGTTTTTCTTGTTTCCTGTCATATGTCTGGAACTGCCACTATCCATGTACCAGGTTCCTTGGCACTCATCTGTTCCTTGAACCTACAATCAAGGAAATTAGTTTTTAGTACCCATACTTGCCTGGGTCCCGAGGGGTTAGTGCTATAAGATGATCCAACCAACCAATAGCCAAAGGACTTGACTCAAGAGATTGCCATCTATCGATTGCCATAATCATAGTGCACATTTGCAAATTGCTTGGGGTTTTGGTTCATACAACGTGTCTTTTGTCTGCTTGCCTGTGTGTGTTTTTAGCAATTGCTTTCTTGGGATAGTTGTGAAAATTCGAGTGTAGTGCTTGGGTGCATATGTGTGCTGATAATAACTCTTTTGCCTTTGGAATGACCTTTGCTGAGTTTTAGGTCTTTGCCATCTAGGCTTGTATTCCATAGTTCTTTGCTGATGTTTCACATTATTCCAATTACCATAGTTTTGATAGTTTCTACCATTCCCATCATGTATGTTTCTCTGATGAAACTTCAGGGGTTTTTGGTAGCTCTGTTTGCTTTTCACAGAGTATTTTCTCTTTGGCGTTCTTTGAGGAACTTGGCGATTTCTTCTCAAAGATACTCAATCGGTTGTTTTTTCCTTTCCTTTGTACCCAAGGCCAGTTTGTTTGTGATTGTGCTTAAGAGTGAATGTGGGTGCAACATTTGGTGTTTTAGATTTTTAGGATGCTTCATTGCTTGAAGATCCTTTTTCCAAAATCACTCTTGAGTTTAACTGCACAAAGGAGTTAAACCATATGCCTGTCTTATCTCTACATTCATTTTGGCTCATGATAAGATCATCCAATGATTTGGATGCCTTTGTAAATGAGGCAATCACATTTTTGAGATCTTTTTCTCTTTTCTATAGTAGCTAACTCGCTATAATCTTGGCATTCTCGGCCTTCTTCGCCTTAGTGTTCTCATCATATTGACTCGAGTACTCAACTCTTTAGTCACCAAGTGAGTTTTCGCTTTTAAGCCGATGTTTTCTTCATTTAGAATTGTGTGTGAGGATTTTATATGTTCAAAATCTTTCATCATTTTGCCTAATGAATCATAAAGATCGGGATGATGAAGTGTGTGTATCACAATCACTATCACTTGAATCAATGAGATGAGTTAGAGTGTACCTCATCTTCTTGACCTGGTTGATCTTGTTCTTTAGTCATAAAGGCGGATCATAGCCTCTTCCTCGTAGTCACTTGAGTAGTCGCCTTCACTACTCTCTGGAACTGGGCCGCTTTTTTAGACTTCGTTGTCTCAAGAATGGCGTGTCACCGCCAACATGGCTTTCTTCTTTTTCTGTCTTCTCTCTTTGAAGACTTTTCTTTCTTCTTCATTCCTATATTTGTTAACTGGTGGATAGGAACAATCAATCGCAAAATGTCCTGGTTGTCTCAGCTTCCAACACAGTTCTCGACCTTTGATCGGCTTTTTTCTCTTGGATTATCGCCTCTCCGATATTCAACACTTTGATGCTCGCTCTCTTGAGTGCCCTATCTTCCCTTGACTTGGAGGGAGTGAATGTCTCCTAGAGGTTTCACCCTTATTTCTTTTATAGTTCTTATTGAAGAACTTGTTGAATCTTTTAGCCATTAGGGCAATATCCTCCTGGTCTACGGGCTTCCCTCGGGGTTCACTCTCTTTCCATCCTCAAGGCTATCGGTGTAGCCGTCTTAGGTACAATTGTCTCCTCTTGCTCTTTTCTTCTCACCAAACTCATAGGCTTTGAGGTCCTCGAGAATAGCTCATGGTTAGATGTTCTTGAGAAGTCCATGGAATGTCTCGGGGCCATAGTCTTTATTTCCCATTCAAATTGGGAGGCTCCTAAGATCTTCATACACATTTCCTTTTGTGTATATTCTTTCCCAAGAGTCGAAAGCTCATTTGTGATTTCTGTGAACTGCATCCAAATGATCCATGGTTTCACCCAAAGCATTTTGAAATTTTAAAATTTTTGAACAAAGAATAGACAATTTATTTTCTTTAATTTGTTCTCAACCTTCACAAATTAAAGTCATTTTATTCCATTTTCTTTTGCATATTTGCAAGATTTGACTTTATTGAACATTGCTTTGTCCAATGTCTTGTAGAGTATGTCCTTGGCCACATTGTCCAAGTTGTATCTCTTCCTCGCTTCATTTGTCCACTCGATCCTTGGTTTTTCGACCATGACCGGTCTTGCTCAGCAGCAGCCTTCTTCTCCTTCACCAGAATCGCTCTTATTGCGTAGCCAGTTCACTTTAAGTATTTGCAGCGGCCATCCTCTATCACAAGCCACATTTCATCATGTAATGCGATAGATGAGCCTCGCATGCGAATTTTCCAATCATCAAATTCTTCAACAGCTTAACATAGAAATGCGTGTCGATTTGCTTCCATGATAATAACTTAGTTTGAAATGAAAGATTTTAAAAATACAAGTGTTTAAAACCTTTTTGAAAAGATAGATATCTAATTCAAGAACGGGCGGAAGGCTCAATGAACCAAACCGCTCTGATACCACTTATAGGTCCTAAGGGTGTGAGTAAGGTTTAGAAGGGGGTTGAATAAACCTTACCAAATTTTCGATTTTAGTCCTTTTGAAATTACAACAAGAGTTGACTCAAACAGTTGTGTCCTTGAGGACGCTAAGTTGGTTGTTTAGCTAAGTTAGCCACTCAACGTATTTGATGGATCTCGTGATAGAATAACTCGCATATTTAACCTAAACTTAACTTGGCTGGTTTGGTTTTATCGATGAAGACTTAACACCCTTGATTTGTTTTAAGTTTGTTTTAAAACTTCATTTTTTAGCACTTGGTTATTAATCGCTTGGATAGCAAATATGATTCTAACAAAGCAGATATGATGTAAGTATGCAAGAAAGTAAATGTCTTTGAAAGTAAATGACACAAATATTTTTATAGAGGTTCAAGATGGAGTAATTATTCTAATCCTCTCTTCTCCAACTCCTGGAGGAATCCACTAAGTAACAGATCGCTTTACAAAGTGGTGAATGTCCGAGACAACCTGATCACACACCTGCTTCTCTTGTGACTCGGCTTCTTCACAGGCAAAATGCTTACTACTTTCACTTCTCAAGTTCTTGGATTTGATCACGCAACCCTCCAACAAACTTGATATTGGTTCGACCTTGAACCTTCCTACAATCCTCCTTGGAAAGTAGACCCTTTTGATTCTTCAAAAGTTTCCTCTTCAACATTTGAAGTCAGTCTTTTCTTCACAAATTTTGTATTGATCGATTTCCTTCGAGTTTCGGCGTGAGGATTTGCTTGAATGTACTTGAGAATATTACGCTTATTGCTTGAATATTGCGTGCTTGTTCGTGTTCTAGTAACATTTTCTCAATAAATTCTCAACCTTTTATAGTGCACTTTTGAAATTTTGCCCGTTGAAGAGATACACTAATTTCAAAAGTCACTTATGTTCGTTGGCTTGTCTTGTCTCAATCCTTGATGTTGACATTTCGTCGATTAAATGTCTTGCAAGATTGCAGATTTTCTCACACACCTGCAAGTGCTTCCCATTAGTTTATTCCTTTTCCACAATTCTGGACTAACACTTTACACTGACAGCTTTGATATGTTACTATTCGAGTAACATTTTTACTTTAATCAACGGATCTAAGTCGGTTGTCTTGACTTTTCAGATCGCTTATCTTTTCCCAGTGACTTGAGTTAGCTTTCCGTCATTGGATGACTCAATTGTCACTTCAACTTTGAGACTTGGCTTCGAGGTAACTGACCGACACTTACACTTGTTCCTCACCGACACACCTTCAACGAGTCCTTGACTTCCTTCTGGCCATACTCACCGACGACGGTAGTCTTCAATCCAAATCCGCTTGACTTCTTGTATTCCTTGGCATAATCGACTTGAGTCGGCTTTTCCAAATTCTATCTATTACAATACAAATTACAAGGAAAATTGGGTGCCAACTTCCTAGTTTAAGTTTTACATGGTATCATCAAAATCTACTTATTAAATTTCCTAACAAAGGTGTTTGGGTGTGTATGTGTCGATAATAGCTCTTTTGCCTTTGGAACGACCTTTCGAGTTTTAGGTCTTTGTCATCTGTTGTATTCCATTGGTCTTTGCCGATTTTTCACATTGTACCAATCAGGGTTGTTTGGGTAGTTTCTACCATTCCCATCATATGTATTTCTCGATGAAATTTAAGAGTTTCCCGTAGCTCTGTTTGCTTTTACAGTATTTTTTGTTTGAAGTTTGCTTGAGGAACTCGGGCCGATTTCTTCTCACCGTCCACTCGGCATACTCAATCGCTTCTTCCCTTTTCCTTTATATCCTGGCCAGTGATTGTGATTTTGCTTTGGAGTGAATGTGGGTGCATCATTTAGTGTTTTGATTTTTGGGATGCTTCATTGCTTGAAGATCCTTTTTCCAAGATCACTCTTTGAGTTTGCTATGCACAAAGGAATCAATCCTATGCCGCTAATCTCCACATTCATTTTGACTCATAATTAGATCATCCAAAGATTTGGATGCCTTAGTAAATGAGGCAATCACATTTTTATGATCTTTTTCCTCTTTTCTCGTAGACTAATTCTGCTATGATCTTAGCATTTTCAGGCCTTCTTCTTAGTAGTCTCATCGACTATTTGACTCCCGAGTACTCAACTCTTTAGTCACCGTGAGTTTCGCTTTTAAGCGCTCTATTTTCCTCATTTAGAATAGTGTGTGAGGATTTAATGTGCTCAAAATCTTTCATCATTTTGCCTAATGAATCATAAAGATCTATTGGTGATGAAGTCGTAGCAAATTGATCACTATCACTAATCAATGAGATGAGTTAGAGTGTACCTCATCTTCTTGATCCTATTGTTCTTGTTTTTTAGCCATGAGGCAAATCAAAGCCTCTTCCTCGAATCACTTGAAGTTATCTACTTCACTCTTATCGCCGAAATCATTGCTTCTTTGACTTGACTCAAGATCATACTAACTAACATGACTTTCCTCTTTTTCATGTCTTCTTCTCCCTCAAGACTTTTCTTTCTTCTTCATTCCTATATTTGTTGATTGGTGGATAGGAGCATTCAACAACAAAGTGTCCTGGTTGTCTGCAGCCAACACGGGTTTTCGACTTTGATCGGCTCTTTTCGTTCTTGGATTATCGGCTCTGATATTCAACCATTTGATGCTCAACTCTCTTGGGGGCTACCTTCCTTGATTTGGAAGGAGTCAATGTCTCCTAGAGGTCTCTCCTTATTTCTTTTATAGTTCTTATTGAAGAACTTGTTGAATCTTTTGACCATCGTGGCTATTTCTCCTGGTCTATGGCTTCCTTTGTTCAACTCTCTTTCCATCACTAGCCATTAGTGCGCTTATCTTTGGTACAACTGTCTCCTCTTGCTCTTTCCTTCTCACTCAAACTCATAAGCTTTGAGGTCTAAGAATAGCTCATGGTTAGATGTTCTTGAGAGGTCCATGGAATGTCTCGGGGCCATAGTCTTTATTTCCCATTCAAATTGAGGCTTCTTAAGATCTTCATACACATCTCCTTTTGTGTGTATTCTTTCCCAAGAGCCGAAAGCTCATTTGTAATCTCAAAGAATAACTGCATCCAACATCCATGGTTTCACCTAAAGCATTTTGAAATTTTCAAATTTTTGAACATCAACAAATAGTTTATTTTCTTTAATTTGTTCGATCCTTCACAAATTAAAGTCGTTTATTACATTTCTTTTGGCAGATTTGCAAGAATTGACTTTATTGAACATTGCTTTGTCCAATGTCTTGTAGAGTATGTCCTGGCCATATTTTCCAAGTTGTATCTCCTTCTATCCTCATTGGTCCACTCGATCCTTGGTTTTTCAACCACGGCTACTTGTCTTGCTCAAAGAACAACTTTTTCCCTTCACCAGAATCGCTTCTTGGTACATTGTGTTCACTTGAGTATTTGCGTGGCTCATCCTCTATCACAAGCCACATTTCATCATGTAATGCGGATAGATGAGTGCGCATGCGAATTTTCCAATCATCAAATTCTTCAACAAAGGAACATAGGGATACGCTAGATTTGCTTCCATGATAATAACTTCGCTTAAAAATGAAAGATTTTAAAATACAAGTGTTTAAAAGCCTCTTTGAAAAGATAGAGATCTAGTTCAGAACCAAAGTGCGGAAGGCTCAATGAACCAACCACTCTGATACCACTTGTAGGTCCCAAGGGGTATGAAGTAAGGTTTAGAAGGGGGTTGAATAAACCTTACCAAATTTTCAATTTTAGTTCTTTTAAAGTTACAAACAGAGTTGACTCAAACAATCTTTGTGTCCTTGAGGGGACAACTAAGTTGGTTATTCAAAGTTAACCACTCAACGACTGATAGAGCCGTTGATAGATAACTTCGGCTATTTAACCTAAACTTAACTTAGCTTTGGTTTGGTTTATCAATAGGAAGACTTAACACGCTTTGATTTATTTTAGGTTTGTTTTAAACACTTGTTTTTAACATTTAGTTAATTATCGCTTGGATAGCAAATGTGATTGTATCACAGATATGAAATAAATGTGCGAAATATAAATGTGCTGAAAGTAAATGACACAAAAGTTTTGTAGAGGTTCAAGATGGGGTAATTCTTCTATTCCTCTCTTCTCCAAACTCCGGAGGAATCCACTAAGTAATGTGATCGCTTTACAAAGTGGTGAACAGCCTTTTATCACACAAATGGGCTTCTTTTGCGACTTATTCTTCACAAAGTCACCGGTGCCTTACTACTTCACTCACTTCTCAAGTTCTTGATTTGATCACGAAGCCCTCCAACAAACTTGATACGGTTCGACCTTGAACCTTCCTACAATCCTCCTTGGAAAGTAGATCCCTTTTGATTCTTCAAAAGTTTCCTCTTCAACAGATTTGAAGTTCTCTTTCCTTCACAACGTGTGTTGGATCGATTTCCTTTGAGTTTCGAGGCTTGAGGATTTGCTTAAATATTAATGAGAATATTCTGATTAATTGCTTGAATAATGCTTGCTTGTTCGTGGTTTAGTCACCTTTTCTCAATAAATTCCTCGGCGCTTTTTATAGTGGCACTTTTGAAATTTTGCCCGATTGAAGAGATAGGCTAATTTCAAAAGTCACTTTGTGTTTGTTGGCTTGTCTTGTCGTAGTCCTTGATGTTGACATTTTCCTCGTATTAAATGTCTTTGCGGCATTGTGTGATTATCTAACACGCGGATGCGTGTTGCCATTAGTTTATTTCTTTGCACAAATGCGACTAACACTTTACACTGACATAATGACTATTCTGCGAGTAACATTCTTGACTTTAATCAATGGATCTAAGTCGAGTTGTCTTTCTTATCGCTGTTTTCTTTCCCGGGAGTGACTTGAGTCGAACTTCCGGGTCGTTGGATGACTCGATTGTCACTTCAACTTTGAGACTTGGCTTCTTGAGATAACTGACTGACACTTTTACAGCTTGTTCCTCACCGACACTCCTTCAATGAGTCTTGACTTCCTTTCATAGCCATACCCAAACACACCCGCCAGAGTCTTCAATCCGGTCCTTGATTGGCTTCTTGTATTCCTTGGCATAGGTAACTTGACTCGGCTTTTCCAACTCTATTTATTACACTACAAATTACAAGGAAAATGGGGTGCCAACTTCCTAGTTTAAGTTTTACATGGTATCATCAAAACATACTAAATAAATTTCCTAACAAATAGAACAATTCAAAGTTAAGTGAATAAAGTAGATAAACTTGCATAGTTTAAGGGAAAAATAAAAATTACCTCTTATTATATTTACATTTCTATCTAATATATATATATATATATACACACACATAAGGTAATAGAAATTTTGGGCCCACTAAAATTTAGTTATTTTTCTCGGGCTCGAGTCGAAGACTCACTCGCCGTACATAAGGTGTGGCCATAGAGCCAGCTTTAGATTGTTTGCCAAAATATTCGTTTATTAATTTTAAACGAGCACTTTTCAGATTTAATTTGTTCGTGTTTGTTTAATAAAATTTTATAGTGTTTGAGTTTGTTCGTGAATATATTCAAATATATTCGTGAACATGTTAAATATTAAGTTCGTGAATACTGAATAATTTTATTAAGTGAAAAATAAACAAACAAATAAACAAAATTACCTTTGATGACTTAAGTGTTCATTACATGTTCATGAACAAATTTAACTTTAATTTACATGTTAATGAAAAATTTTAGTATTATAATTTTAAATTTTTTATATGATATAAAATTACAAATTATATTATAAGAATTACATATGTGTAACTTTTCAATATTTATATTTAATTTATAGGGATAATTTCAATTTTAAAATTAAGCTACATGAGTGTGTTCGTGAATATTTTATAAATGAACACTAAACGAGCTATTAATGAATGCGATTGATGGATGCACGTCACCCACTATGGGGGCACGTTCCCGATAGTTTTTGTCTTTATTTAGTATTTTTTACAAATTGTATATTAGTTATGTTTAAAAAATAAAAGTGAGTCATACTAATTATTTTTCAATGTAGTATTTTACTAATTATTTATTTTTAAAAGCAATTAATTAAGAAAATAATGTGTGCTCTACTAATCTTTTTATAAGTTGGGATGAGTGGTTGGAAGGAAGGGAAAACACTCACTCGGTCGAATCCTTACAAAGGGTGAAAGATATCACTTGAACTATAAGCTCATAGTAAGTGTGCTCCAATAATTATTTTTTTATGTAGTTTATAAATGCAATTATTTTGTGCCCTCGTTGTGAAACAATCTGGATCCGTCCATGAATGAATGAGTATATAATTGTTCAAGTTCTGTTTGTTTATAGACAAGCCATAAAATTTATTCATTATATGTTTGTTAACTAAGTAAACAAACATAAATCTTAATGATATCCTAGTTTGTTCGAGTTGTTGTCAAACGCTTCTATTCATTTAATATATAGTTTTGGTTAAACATTTGAAATACGAAATAACAATATTAATTTTCGTGTTCAAGTTTAATTTTTACAACAATAAATCAGACCGCACCACATATGAGTATCTTGGTTTTAAAAACGAGTATTTTTTCAATTAAGTTAAAAAAAGACCCATATGTATAAATCAACTATATATTGAATTGTCTCGATTGTCTCTTTTGTTGTCTTTGGCATAGCTCACACCTGAATTAATCATATTTTTGGTAAATTCCATGCCACGAAATTTGGGTGGCTACCCCAATGTGTTAATTACCATTGGATCAATACACACTCATGTGGATGCTGTGTATGTGTTGGTCGATGATAATGACCCACTTAGGTAACTATCGAGTAGGTGACATGGAATAAAACATATTTTTGATCTGATCATTTAAGCCACATAAAACTTAACTAACTTGTGAGTTGTCAAAAAGAAATGCCATTATGTTATTAATATCTTTTTGACATATGTTAAAATGATAGGAAAAAAGTTCTTTTATGTTGTTGAAAGCGTCATGACAATGTAGAAATTAACCAGTGGCAGCACTTTGCCACCTGGTGTGGGATGGAGGTCGCGGGTTCAAACCCCTACTCCATCAAATATTTCTCCGGGCGTATGCTTTATTTGGTGAAGATTGGTGGGAACTCATATGCTAATAAGCATCTTTGTGGGTTCGACTAGGAGAGATCATTATTAGATTGGAAGTCGAACATAATTGTTCTCTTTACCTGAAGATTCGGTTATGCGTTCGGTAGGCCCATCTAAACACTCGGTCATGGAATGCGTGCACATCCCGCTGATTGCTTTGACCGGCAAAGAATGATGGGAGGGAGTCGCTGTCCTAGGCATCTTGGTGATAAAACTCCGGGCTGAGTTATAAAAAAAAAAAAAAAAAGAATACGAACATGTATAAAAAAATTCATGCGCATAAATATTCAATCATTGAATATAAGACCCGTATTTTTGGGGATGCGGAAACGAGATGTAGGAGAGAATCAAAGGAAGGGACTCGACTTTGGGTTTATATCACGGTAAATGCGCCTTTTAACCACACAAGATACATTCACGATTCCCAGTCCATGAAATTTTTACATCGACTTTGTAGAATTAATTTATTATTTTAAATGATATTTTTTTGAATATTTTAATACATGCTAATTATATAAAGAACGTGACATGAATAAGATGAATAATCTTAGAAAATAAGAATTTAGAGATCCTATAACTGGACCATTTATGCACTAGTCCTCTAAGTTGTTCTGACAGAGTTTTGGTCCTTTAACTTTTAAATTTATGTGATATTCATCTTTAACTAAGCAATTTTACATTTGGTCCCATGAATTGATAATTTTTAGCACTTCGTCATATATATAATCAAGGCCAATTTTATTCGACTTTAAATGGAATACCATTACGACGGTATATTAGAGCCAACATGCTTACGTACATAAACTAAACATGCCCTGATGATTTTTATAAATCTTTTGACGAACCATCCATATGACGGTTCTGAACGCCATCAATAAAGATTGTGATGTTACCATGATACATTAACGGGTTTGATGTGATGTTTTCAAGTAGTTTCGATCTATTTCAGAATATCCTGACATCTTCGGATTCTGACGCGGTTTACCTCCTAAATGTAGATTAGATTTCTTTTTGTCTTGATAGTATTGCAAGGTTTTCTTCCTACTCCCGCGGATTGCTTGTTGGTCATATCAATTATTCTAATGTTCATAAATCGTCAAGATTTGATGATACCTAATGTAATGAATACATCTGATTCTTGTCCGGATCAATTTATTAGAGACAAATCTTCACCAAAGGTTAATTACGTAAATATAATAATTAATTCTTAAGTTTCTTAATAAACCTGAGACTGATACTATTTTTAAGCACCGGTGATATAAATAGATTCTGGAATCGGTAAAAAAAGTATTTCCTAAACTTAAGTGACCAAACGACAATGCTCTTTATCAAATATGACTAAAAGTAAACTAAAGATGTACTTGGACCTAAAGCTAAAGATTAAAACATACCTGGACTAAATATCCAATTATACACAAATTTTCGTGGATCAATCCCAAACTTGTCGATAAAATCAATCTCAAAATAGGCCAAATTACGGGATAAAATTTCTCATTTCCCGATGAATAACTATTTGAAATAAAATTACACAAACTGTACTTTACATGTCAATTATACATCGTACAAACTCTCATAACTTATCGGGAGAAATTTCAATAAAATAGCAATGAAACATAAAGCTGAAAAATTGGATATCTCCACAAAGAATTGGTGTAACACTCGACATGCATCATTCATGTGGAAGTGGAAGGAAGTGTGTGGAGTGGCCCGGAACAAACAACAAATTACATTTTGACAAGGAAAAAGAGACCTATAAGTAAAATAACGCTCTAGAGCAGAGACCAATCACATTTCATGCATGTCTGGTGCACTAGAGTCGTGACTAGAGATTTTGGCAAGAGGTCTTAGGCAAAGTTTTCAAAGAAAGGACCTAGTTTTAATATATCATTAATCCTTATTTTATTTTTTCTTTTGAGACTGAATTAATCTTTCTAACTCTTTTTTTTATTTCCCAAAAATCTTTATACTTTCTACTTGACATTTTCTATCACTATAAATTAAAGAAACTAACTAAAAGGAATGAGCAAAAATATAGATATAAAAAAGTTAAAAGAAAAGGCGATGAAAAACAATGGAACATGAGAAATAGAAACAATGAGAGTTGCACATTGTTACTCATTACATAGAAAGTTATTGTTAAAATGAAAGCTTGATTACGAGCTAGATGAGAGAAATAAAAACTTTTTATAAAATAGAATAATTTATTTTTGTTATAAAGCAAACAAAATATCATATTACTTAAATTAGTAATTACAAGCAACGAAATCTCCTACCTCGTGACAACTATCCAGTTTTTCATTGTTAGTGGTTTTTGTGCATGCATTTTTGGATATAGTTTGAGAGGTTATGTGTACATTTGCGTGCATAATTGAGCTTATTTATATATATTGGGCGAGATAATGCGAGTCTTGGTAATTTTGTAGGAATTGAGCTAAAATGGACGCATGGGATATTGCAAGCCTTGAAGAGTTAAAAATGCGCAATAATTAAAGAATCGAGCCAAGGAATAATGGACCAAAAAGATGAAAATTACTCCTTAAGGGTGTCCTGCACGACCGACCCGTGTGGATAAACAAGGGCAGAGACATATAAAATTTTAGAGACAAATGAGAGACCACAAGGTCTGATCGTGGTCCCAATTACAGTGATGTGGCGTCACACGGTTTGGCCACGTGACGTGTTATTATTCACGTGAGTTTTAATTATTTTGGTTTGATATGAAGATGGGTCGCCCAGGAACGATATAAAAGAAATACAAAAGCCCTATAACACCAATCCAAAGAATCACTACATCGTTGAAGATTTTGAAGACGAATTCATCCAAGCCAGGGGAATTCATCATCATAGTCTAGAACTCTTATATATTCTTCTTTTATATATATCTAAATCCTATATATATGTATATATTAATACGTTGAACTATTATAATCCTATTTCTTGAATAAACCAAGTGGAGAATATGATATTGATTGCTACTATCTTTTATTTAAGTTGTCACTTGTAGTTTAACTTAATAAATTTGAGCGAACACCTATAATTTATATGAAATTCCAGTAGATTGACCTTTTTTTAGTATAGGATGAAGATTAGGTGACCAAAGGAGTTTTTAAGTTATTACAAGAAAGACAACACAAGATTTTTACAAGCAAAAAGATGATAGCAGGATTCAACAATCTTGATTTAAAATAGCAGGGTTATAAATACGTTATATTTGGGGATCAATTGGGGATATAATCGAGTCGTTTGATATGATTAGCTGCTAAAAGAATTAAGAATAATAATTTTAAATAGCAAGTGACGCTCTGTAATTTATTTGATTTTCTTGTGTACTGTCGTGATAAGACCTTGATTTGCTTTCGAAATTAGTACCTTTCAAGTTCAATGCTGAATAGACAAACAGACACACACATATATGTATATATATAACTAAAATTAATTAGACTATTAAATTCACTAAATTTGGGGCATAACCCAACTTCAAATCCTACACTATCACACCAAATATGCAAAAACTCCCTCCAACCCAACTCCTAAACCTTACACCAAATTTGGTGTAGTGAATAGTATTACACCAAATTTGTGTAACACTATTCATTTTCACCAAATTTGGTGTAATGCAATATCTCCTATTACATCCTCCAATTATAACCTACTTCAAATTTAAATTCCAATTGTATCCTCATTTTAAATATAATTAATTTATATAACTTGGTTTTAATAATTAATTAACATTTGATATAAATAATTATAAATAACAAATAATTATAATTAAATTAAAAGAGATACTAACATTAATTTTAATATTTATTTTTTAATATAATTAATTAATGTAATATTAATTAAATATAAGTTTTTAGTTAATTACATTAACAATAGTAAACTATAATTAAATGAAATGGTTGTATAAATAAATAAATTTGGTTACTGAAAATGAAAAGAAAGAATAAAATATTCATTTTGGTGTAAGATTTGGTGTAAGAATTGGATATGGTTTTCAAAAATTGCACCCAAAAACACCAAATTTATTGTAATTTTTACACCAAATTTAAATTCAGAATGGTCAAGAGATAGTCTTAGGCACTTAGTATTTTTTGTAATTTTTGAAAGTTAGCTGATTTTTTTTAATTAGGCCAAACCTCAGGTACTTTTTTGTAATTATCCTTCATTTTACAACAGAAAGGTAAAATAACATGCCCAACATTTGAAACCATGAAGAAAACTTAGTTGGAAACCTCCTTCTCATAAGGAACACCATAGACAAACAAGCTTCTAGCTGGATAGTTTGAAATGGTGGCTAACTTGCCTTAGATCCCAGAAATTGGAACAATAAGATCCTAGCAACAACAAAAGAAAAGGCTGTAAATTAAAGTAGCATTATTGTCCCATACATTAATTGATTCAAGAACTTCATGATCACATAAACACTTTGAGAGCACCGCGTACCACTACTTCCGTCATATTGATCACACCAAATTCCCCTGCATCCTTCTGAAAATAAACAAGAAATTCATACGATTAGCAAAAACTAATTACAATAAAATTTGTAATGAACCATCACAAGATTCTAGAAAATGAGCCAATTATATGTAACATATATTACCTGTGCGACAACTGTTATACTAAAGCTGAATCTCCAAAAGTGACCACACTATTGTTAACCACTGATAAATTGAGCTTCACTTCAGTAACAACTTTTTCCAACACACCTTTTCTTTTTCTGACAGTGAATATTAATAAGGACATCCTTATTACAATGTCTTGCCTCACTTCAGGGATAACTGCATTTCATAGTTACTTAGATATTTATTTGTTGATATTGTATGGTTAAAAAGTAAATGATTTGAG
>JABTTQ020001073.1:0-50000 GCA_016081115.2 Rehmannia glutinosa | reverse complement strand
ATATCAGAAGATTCAAAAGCTGGTTTGGTTCTTGTAGACATCATTAATGGTTTATGAGATAATTTCAATCATCTCAGAAATCTGCCTATTGGGTTCTCTTGGGGCCTAAAAAATTGAATATACAACATCAATATAACTATTTTAATATTTTGTGTTAATTTGTAGGATGAATTACGTATACAACATTGATGATCGTTGTGACGCAAAGCTTACAACACATTCTAACTTGTCAAATTTGGAGAAAGTATACGACACTTTAGATGAGGTCCATAAGGAGATGTTCTTGAAGTCGTGTTTTCGGTAAATTGTACGAAATGAGAAACTCAAAAATATCTGCCCAACTAATTCACAATTTGTTATTACGAAGAGTTGTCTCTATCAACAAAGATGGGTTGTTGTGTTGTTTAGGGGACGAAAAAGCTGTCCGTTTCTCTCTTTACGAGTTTACGCTCATCAAAGGTTTAAACCCTGCTCATGAGGAGGAATACCAAAGTCAGATAAATGAAAGTGATAGATTGGCAAATAAGTACTTTACAGAATGTGGTAAGGTTACACCTAAAGAATTGGATGAGGCTTTTGAAGAAGAGACAACGGACATGGATGAGAAATACAAACTGGGTTTAGTGCTTATATACGAAACCGTGTTGAGATGTAAGGAAATAAAAACAAGTATTGAATTTGAGACATTAGATATAGTTGATGATTTGGAGCTATTCAATAGTTATCCATGGGATGTTTCGAGTTTACAATACACGCTTTCCTTAGGTGGCAGAGTGCTCCAAAGTCAAGCTATTCTTTATGGAGATATCCACTAGCGATACAGGTAAATGATAAAATCTTGTTATTTAAATATTATTTTTATTTAAATTTCCAATATTTTCAAATAACTTACACATCTTCTTTTAGTTGTGGGCGTTCGAGGTTATTCCTTAATTGGCAAGCATGTATCAAGCTAGGTTGTCTATCAATGAGCTACCAAGATTCTGTCGTTGGAGATCAACAATGACTCCTACTTCTCAGGAAATCGCTAAACTCTTAGATGATCTAAAAGTGAGTAAATTCTGATAAACATAATTACTTTTGTCCATTACCTCAAGTATTGCTAAAATATTTTTTTGTCAATTATTCAGCTCAAAGTCCGTTGCTCATTGACGGCTTCTCCTGATGAGACTGAGCAAGAATATGTGAATTTATTTGTTCATGGAAATAGAAAAAAAGATCCAATTTTAGATGGTTATCTCAATGACGAGGGAAGATATTTTAATGTTGGTGATGCAGAACAAGATGATGATCTAGATCCACCGTACAAAGAGGGGGAAAGAGTTTCACCGAATATGTGTAGTGATGTATGGTTATATATTTTCACATGATTTCTTTTATCTTTATTGGTATAATGAATTGATGTGAACTATATATTTTCTTATTCTATTAGGTGTCTTCTATTCCTACGAGTCGAAGATCTCCATACAATCGTCAAACTTCTTGCAACCACGATGATATATTGAGACAATTGTTGCTTCATATGGAGATGTTAAATAGGAAAGTTAATACTATAATGAATTGGATAAGACTGAGCCAACATCTCGACAGAGACCATTCATTTGGGTTTCATGGAGTATTTGGGACCGAATATGATAACGTTGAGGAAGTTGGGAGGGAGACGGATATTGAGAGAGAGGTTGGGCGTGAGCCAATAGTAGGGGACATTGAGAGAGAGGTTGGGGGTGAGCCAATAGTAGGGGACATTGAGAGGTTGCGCGTGAGCCAATAGTGGAGGACAATAAAAGAGAGGTTGGAGCTGAGCCAATAGTTGGAGACATTGAGACTAATACTAAGGTAGGAGATGCTACAAAGATGTACACTAAGGTTTTCACTCGCAAAAAGAGAACTTTAGATAAAAGTGATCAACAAATCGATGCTCTGGTGAGAGATAAAAGAATTAAAAAAGCTTCAAAGTTAGTTTCTTCTTCATAGACGACTGGGGCTAAGTGGAGAAGACATTTTGACAACATGAAGGTTGATCTGTTTCGGGATGTTGACCCGGTTAAGAAAAAACATTTCTTTAAATGGCACTCCAGTTTAGAGGATGGGTAAGAAGATGTTTATTTAGTTGCTTTACTAATTTAGAATGAGTTACAATCTTGATATTTTACTTATTCCTTTATTTTTTTATAATTTTTATTTTTAGTGCCTCATACAAATTGGGTCATATCAATCTAGATGATGCAAAAACATGGTTTAACGATGTGTTGAATCCAGGAGGGTGGTTTCGAGATGAAGTAATTATGTTAACTCATTACTTATTATTTAATTAGATCACATCTAACTATATATTCGACTTTCAGCATGTTGACATGGCATTGCATTTGTTGCGGGCTCGGGCAACAAAATATCCGAAGTCATTTGGTGGTTCACGGGCTATTCTAGATGTGCAATTTAATAATGAATTGATCTTTGCTATGATTGATTTCCACAAGCAAGTGGATCATTCAGAATACCAGTAGAGTCAATGAAATATGTAAATGGAGCAAAGCCATCATTTGGAAGGAAATGGCAGAAATGTACACATATATATTTTCCATTATGCACTCGCAGTCATTGGGTCGCAGTTGAGATTGATTTTTTCAAAGCGACAATAAATGTGTATGATACTGACAAGAGTTGCATTACAAATAGAGATGTTAAATGGGATGGCCCTAGCCCTATAGAGCCAGCCCTATAGGACTTCGGGCTAAACGGGCCACTACTATGTGGGCTAGCATTTTGCGAACCTAACCCTAACTCTAATCCTAGCGGGCTTGGGGCTAAACGGGCCACTAACGAGCTACAAACCAAAAAATTATTATTTTTTATTTAAATATAATTTTTATACTAAAGCATGTATAACAATATAACAATCAAACTAAATATGCAAAACTAAATTACACAATTTTTTATGTTACATTATGTTAAGTTGGTTTTATACCAATGTATTGAGTGCTCTAGACAAGGTCCCACTCGCGGCGGATGGGCTCCATACATAAGTCGTTGTAGTAGCTAGCGTGAATGAGTACACATGAGAGCATGCGACGGAGTGGACGTGTGCCAACTTCCCGATTGGCAAAAGTATCAGCTGTGTATCGAGCACGCATCAGTCGTACATATATACTTTGGCTCTACGAAGATCCAGTCTGCACACGACAAAATGGCCCGATAAATTCACGATCATGTACACCTGGGAGAAAAACAAAATCATTAATTAATCAAACAATTTGAATGAAAAAAAATGAATAAACTAGCCACAAAAATTAAATAAATTCAAGTGTACTTGCGGTACGGCACTCCACGAACCAGGATTACCCCATCCTGGAGATCCGTGATGGACAAACCTAACCAACTCATCCAGCTCCTATCTGGGAGGAATCACCTCCATGGTCGCTGGTCATATATCTTTGTGCAAATAGGATCTTGAGCATGCATACGATTCCATATATGCCGTATGGAATCCTACACATTGAAAAATATTTATAAATTAACAAGTATCATTTATTAAGTTTAAAGTAAAATGCGAGACACATAATAAATAAACTAACCGAAAATATCGTAGATACAATCCTATAAGTTCCCACTTGCTTCTCATGAGGCTCAACCCCAAGAAATTGGGAATCGGGCTGTAGTATGGACAAGTATGCATTTATATGCTGTACAGAAATGAAATAAGTCAATATTAATCAATATGAAATAAATAAAATATTCATCAACTAAATAATACAAAGATTTAAGAAACTTACACCATTCTCCAACTCTATAGTTGGATCCGCCATTTCCTTAAAAAATGATGGCCCAACAGAGTACAATAGCCCCACGTTTCTCCTGCAATTGGACCCTCATATATTAAGATATTGCACTAATATAAGATGTTAATACTAAGACGACAAGACAAATGCAAAAATATTTAATACTTACTCTTCAGTAGACTCTAAGAAACGGGTATACCCTCTCTCGCTCGTGTCCTAAAATGCAGTACTAGGATCCTTGAATGGGTCGCGAATAAGGTGCGATGGTCGCCGCCCAAACCCGGATGAAGGGAGTAGGTGGAGAGGGCACAATCGGAGGGCGCTCGTGGACCGAGACCACGAGTGTCGGAGAGGGAGCTCGAATAGCAGGGAACAATGGCCTCAAAATTGTGACCGAAACTCGTGGTCACGGAGAATGTACTAACACAGGCAGAATAGGAGTCGGCAATGGCGGAAGAGAAGTCGACACTGCCGGAGGAGGAGTCGACACTGCCGGAAGAGGAAGAGTAGTCGACACCGGTGGAAGAGTAGTCGACACTGTCGGAAGAGGAGTCGACACTTTGCTGCCGGACGAGGAGTCGACATCGGCTGAAGAGGATTCGTCTCTCTCAGAGAGGTGATCATCGATGTCTGATGCGGCATTGGCGATGGCGTCAGCTGCAATGACTAGCTCGTATATCTCTGATCGCCATGCACGTCATCATCATATCGATCAATGTATGGGAATAGGCCGCTAATCTCCTCTCCCGAATAAGGTCCTAACCCGACCTATCTCTTGATCTAAGCGTCATCCAAGCAAGAACCCTCCTCCGAGATAAGAATCTCTAATCGAGAAACAATGGCATCGACTCGTGACTCCAATCGAGAGAACCGCTCCTCTATGCGTATCTCGAATCAAGCAATCTCTCTCGTATAATCGGATCTAACAAAATAATCGGATCATCGACTCACTCCATATATATCTGCTGAGTTCCTCCTCGGGATCAATATCTCATGACACACTAAAAAGCACCTCGTAAATAAATTTATAAATAAATTAATAAAAAATAATTCGTTAATTAAATAAATAAATAAGTAAACAATGTTAATGCATACCGTGTCAAAGAAAAAATCAATCATGTCAACACTGGTCTTCGGAAACCTCCAACGGAGGCACCTAGGCATCTGGGTGTCGGATACTCGAGTCGCCCAGGCTTACCCAGGCGAGGTATCGCCTCGAATGCCCAAATCTGTCAGAACATTGATAAGTGTCAAAATAAGATTTTTTTAAATATTTAAAAAACTAAGTACAAATATAAATAAAGTAAAAAAATATACGTACCAGCAAGACATACGTGGGACCATAAAGATGATAACTAGGTGGGCGATATCGAGGTGAAACGTACTTCGTATATCGGCCAGGTGGCAGAACATCATGCAGCTGACGAATATAATGAATCAATATCTGAAATGAGTATTTTTCCCAAGGGAAAGTCTCCCATGCATCGTCCTCGATCAAAAACCATAGCCAATGGTCTACTGCGGTCTGTCGGCCATCGAAACACAATATCATATAAAAGACAAATAACACCTTCGCCACCTTTAGGGCATCGTCTGGTGAGTCACGGAAGGTGCCATCGACAAATAAATCGCGTAACTGCGCGGCGGTAACACGATCACCCTGAGGCCAATACCGTACATATATACCAGTCTCGGGTACCTCAAAAACACCGTTAGGGTCAAATGTGGACCCTGAAAACCGCAATCCGGATATCATAGCAAAATCACGCCGAGAGAATCTAACAGTCCGCTCTCTGACGTGGAACCAACACTCTGATTCCGGAGCATCTGGCACACGCACCTCCATCGAAACCAATGCATGACGTGCCGCATTACAACTAACTCCGTCATACACAAAATCCATAAAATGGCCGAAAACCGACCATCTAAACTGGCCATATAACCAACCACCGATCTCCTACAACTCATCTCTGATTATCTGAATTATAATCAGTCGAACATACACCGTTTATATGGGCCCTCTCTCGATGATAAGAGGGTCTCCTCCACTGTGGACCGACCTACAATAATAATTAATTGCAATTTAACAAGATGAATTGTTGAAAAATTGAAGAAATGTAGTGATAAAGTCAAAGGAAAAACAAAAATATTATGGAACAGACAAAAAATACACAACGACACGAAATAGGGAACGATATAATAATAAGCACAATTTCAAAAAAGGCACACATAATAGGCAGGCACGATATAAGCTATAATTAGAATATGCACGATTTTTAGGCCATATCGTGCTTAAAATAGCCTATGGCACGATATGGCCTAAAAATCGTGCAAAAAATACACAACGTCACGATATAGCCTAAATCGTGACAAAATAGGCTATAGGCACGGTATGGGGTTTTCAATGATCTTCAATTTTAAAATTCAAAAACACCAACTTAAATGAGGGGTAATTTGGCCAATTTGGGTAGAAAAAAAGTTTGTTATCTTAGTGGGTAGAAAAGAGTACCCACTAGTGGGTACTTAAGTTCTTTTCCCTAAAATATATATGTTGCCCACATATTAGAAATTAAATAATTCCTAATAATATATATAGTTTAAAAAAACAATATATATATATATACACACACACACAAGAAAATCAACAAAGATAAGGTTACCAGTTATGAAATTACATGATCACATTAAATATAGCATATGTTGTTTATCCGCCAAAAACACTGGACTGCGTGGTCATAAAATACATGCAGGTTTGGACCCAATCTTAATGCCAGACAGAGACTCAACCTTGGCCTACATTAGACTTAATTGGAAGTGATCATATGTGTGCCCACCACCTAGTATATATACAATCATGCACTCTACGTACTTGACAAAAATTTTTTATTTGTTTTTCATGTAACAATTATATTTAGTAACATATATATACACACAAACTGCACTTGGTCCCCATCGATAATTGATTTCTCAAGACAGTAAATTGAAGAGAAACAGTTTGTAGCTATGACGCAAGCAAGGATAAAATTAAATCTTTGTCGATGGGCTATAGTATCCTTGCTAAAAAGACAACACTTGGTCCCCATCGATTGCCTAAGACACTTAGTATTGTGAGGGGGTCAGCTTGGCCGCCCTCTCCCAACCCATCCCCGATTTTTTTTTCTATTTTTTTTATAACAAAAATCACCCGCAATTTTATTTTTTGGATTGATTTCTATTTTTTTTTTACTATAATTATTGGGCCAAGACATTACATAAACATTTTATGTAAGATTGCGTGCACATTCTTCTTTCTAGCCCCCTTACTATTTTTTGGCAATTTTCTTTTCCCGTACTTTTAATTGCCATTAATCGTTGCTAATTCTTTTGTGCTTCATTTCTTTATTGCCATATAGTCTCTTATTTATGTCTCAATATATTATTTTCTTTAATTTGCATCATGAAAGAAATGCATCGAGCAGTAGGAATTTTACATTTTTTTTACTCAATTATATATTAATAATTTTGGTGTTAATATAGTGAAACGACCCATTTATTTACTTTTATTTATTTTTTGGGTGAACTTGTTGAAGTAACTGTCTACGTTTATTTTTATTTTGCAGTGTTAATCTATTTTTACCTTTTTAATAGGTTATTGATTAGAAAAAAGTATATTTTCTTAGATTAAACTAAAGTGAGTACATTTCAAAATTATATATTGGAGAATCAATTTTCTAGACTTGTTAGTATATACTGTAAAGCAAATTGCTAACTCGCTAAATGATTTTTCTGCCAGAGGGATGCTATGAATTTTAGTAAATTAAGATTCGACGCAAGTATAATAAATTAATTTTTTTATTATATATAATAAATATTTAGTTGTTGAATATTCACTTTCGGGTCCTCCTTAATGATGAATCCTGGCTCTGTCCCTGGCGGCTTGTATTGTTTTCATCCCATCTGAGGAATCTCATTTTTCATCTCATTTAGATGGTTTCCCAACTTTTTATTGAAAATTGTGTAGACATCATGAAAATATGTTTGGTTATAAAAATTTCAACGAAAAATTTATAAGGTGTAAAAATTGAGAATATGTTAGGTTTAGTATTTTCTTTTTTATTATTAAAAAACATAATAAAATGATAATTTTTGTAGATGATATGTAAGTGGTGGGCCTACTTAAATGGTGTAATTGAAAAAGTAATAATATGTAACTGTAAGAAGTTGATAGTGGTGGGGTTTACTTTGAAAATTTAATTTGAAAATGATAATTTATGTGGATATGAGTCCTACTTTGTCTGTAATTGTATGTGAAATTTAAAAAAGAAAAAATATTATTAACTCATTCTCACGTTTTCAATCACCAGTCTCGTCAGATTATAATTTTACAAAAAAATATTATATCAATTATCATCATTACACAATCATATCATAATTACACTATTAACTCTATCTTATTTTTCAAATCACCAGTCACTTCTAATCACTATTAATTACACTTAAGAAATATCACATCAACTATCATTATATCCAATTACACACTCAAAATCCATTCTCATTTTTTAAAATAAAACTTTCATATTATTCTCCCCAAAAGTAGAAATGAACTGAACGAAAGGTCTAGCAATTAATCCCTAAATATTTATGATTTTTATTTTTCAACTCGTCTGCCAAATCATTCCAAAAGCACCCACTCCTATGTGATCTGCCTACTACAAAGCGTCACTCCTCTCCAAGTCCTAATTAAAATAGACTTGAAATACCAAGTCAAGGACCACCTCAAAGAAGTGATTAAAAGACATTGTCCGTACAATAAGCTTCCAAAAGAGACCCAACAATCTTGAAATCTTGTTTCACATGAAAATCACCTTCGTAACATACGTCCAAAACAGTCCTATTGAGAAAAGGATTCTTCATGTTTTGGAATGTCAATTTTCTCAATCTATGAAATTTATGTCCTGCGCAAGACAAGTAAAAAATGGACCCACCAATAAGGCAATAACAAATCACTTATCTTCCATGGAGGATGAGGCAAGAAAGGGAGGAAGAAGGAAAATGAGAAGACGGGTTTTTTTTTTTGGGATGAATACATACAAATGTTTTAATATATAAAAGTTTGCAATAAATAGATCTTGGTCATAGTAATGATCTATAAATTTTGAGGTTTAGGAAGATCACAAGATATGGATATCTAATAGTATTAAAATAATTTCAAAATAAAATATTAAGGCAAGTTTGCAATTTTGATACTGTAACTAAAAGGCTGGTATTTTTAATCATTTAAAAACCACTACCAAAAAAATTTAGTTTACCTATAGAAAAATCTGTAGGTAAGTATTAAGATAACTGTAAAGTGTAGATAAAATTATTGTAGGTAAATATTTACCTACATAATCTAAAATTATTGGTAAATTACTACAATATTTATCGGTAAATTTAAAAATTGTCGGTGACATGTCGGTAATTTGTCGGTATAATTTGGAGAAAACAATAATTTTATTTTGTAGGTGTTCTGTAGGTAACTGTAAAATTTATTGATAAAATTATTTTTCTTGTTAAATATTATCGATAAACTTGAATCTTCTTGTCGTCAACAATAACGAAAATTTAAGTACATAAATTATTATTAATTTTTTTTGGCAATTTAAGGACAAATTCAATAGAAAATTATAATTTCGCCTCCCAAAAAAAATTCAAGTGATTAGCATTGGCTTTAAAGTTAATAATTTCTCGATTTTGATGGGAAATTAAATTAACACAAATCTAATAAACTTTTTATTGGGTGCAATTAGGTTACATCCATATTTGAGATAATAGAGAGTCCTATTTAGATGAGGTTTATCCAGAAACCTCTCCCATCAAGACTCTAATTGTGATATGTGATTGAGATATATATTAATATCTTTTCTTACAATATCAGCCCCAATGGTAAATATCGTCTTCCACATAGAATGAATAATCTCTCTCCTAAAATTTCTCTCTACGATTTTCTTCTTGGAGCATCACTAAAGTTCTTCAAGGGTTTAAGATATGCACATCAAAGTGAATAACTCTAGTAATTATTTATACCAACGAGAAAGACGGTTCGTGATCTTGTTTGTGGTTCAATCAAGATGAGGCTTATAGATGGCGTAGATAGGCTTAACCTCGCCATGTCGATCGACAGTTCCGCTGCAAATAGGTATACTCGATCCACCTTATATATGCAAATATGTGATTTAAGTTTCGACCCATATTTGCTAACAGTATCAGAGCCATTAGGGTTCGATCTCGCCTATGTGACATGATACATGTGATTTGATTTTTTGTTTGAAAAAATTTGAATGTCTATTTCCTTCTTTATACATGCAATGGTTTCAAATTGTAGATTTCAAGAAGACGGTTAATTTGACATATTATGCATGCAAAACGGATAAGAAACGAAAAAGTTAGTTTGATTCGAAGTTTTTTTTATAGGAAAACAAATCACGTATTGATTTGGGTGCAAGGATAGCATGTTGGTTAATCTTTGTTACGGAACTTTGTGTGTTGCTGGCGGCTGGACCTTTTTTTTGTGTTCCCCTACATCCGTGAATAATGCGCAGATGATGCGCCGGGTTAGTCGATGCTACCCATTTGGGTAGGTACCCAAGTGGGTTCTATACCATTGGATTAACACACACCCATGTGGATGTGTGTGTGTATGTGTTGATCTAACGCTATAGAACCTACTTGGGTAGCTACCCAAGTGGGTAGCATCTACTTACCCTGATGCGCCATATTAAAAAAAAACAAAATTACCATGTGGCAAGTCTTTGATTGGTTGTTTATGCTAACTTAGATGCTTGGCGCCATGTGGGTCGCCACGCATACATCGATATGGCTTTGTGTTGTCGATGTGGCGCGCGTTGCCCAGGTAGTCGGTTAGCACCGACATGGCGCGATGACTACCACGTGGCGGGCGCGATGATGATGTGACACCACTCACGCCACATGGACATTGACGTGGCCAGTAGCTATCTAAGTGGTGTATCCCTTTGATATTAAAAATAGAAGGATTATTGGTCTCATATAGATTTGAAGTTTTGAACCCAATACCTTTTATTGTGTCTAATGCATACTCACCACTAAGCTAAGATGTTTATTTGTTATTATGCCAATATGTTTTGTATTTGTATAAAAGCTATATAGAAGTTATTTTTGGGACGCTTGCAATTTTTTTTTGCATTATTATTTTTTTGTTATAGTATTAATGTATGTAAAAATATTTTGCGCATGCTAAAACTATTTTCGCACATTGGTGCATGAAAATATTTTTTTCTTTCCGTAAAAGGTGCGTAAAAGAAATTATATTATTGCGCATTAAGGTGCAAGCAAAAATACTCTATGTGATTTTTAAATTATGAGTTGCATGCTTTATAAATTGCTTATGTGTAAGTAATTTTTTGTTGTTGTGCTACAATTAATTTTGTTGATGTGATATGAATTATCATGTGTTAGGAATTAATTGACATTGACATACGGGCGCTCATGTATGTGAATGTTTACTGTTTTATATTAATATTATTTATGGGAGTTATTTTTTGACAATGTTGGTAATTCGGTATCTCATTTATTTTTTTTTTTACTTTTTCTAGATTGATGTAGTAGGCCTTGAAAATATGTAATTTTTTTTTATTTTTTTGAGGAATGTATTTATTGAGTTGATTTTTGGAGGCTATAGATCATCAATTTTACGCGGATATTTTTTATTTTACCACCATTGGTCTAAATTATCTCCACATGATGCCCCATATGTCAATGTAGCCCATGGGGGCTATTTTTGTAATTACTTATATCGCATGGTTGCATGCATGATTTAATTACAGATATTGATAATTTTATTCACGGATCAGTAATTTTTTAATTTGGTGGGAGATGATTACTAGCATTGGTGGGAAATTTTCGATCTCATTGAATTGAAGAAAATAATAAATATTACTCAGATCCAAAATGATTTTTTTAGATCAATACCTAATTGTTCAGGGCTCACCAACTTTAGTTTAGCCAATTTAGCATGAAAATAGACAAGGTATCCAATATTATCGCGACTTAGACGCGGACAATATTTTTATGGATTAATTAAAGTATTTGAGCTTTATTTGTTTAAGCGGCAAATGCAAGAACTTAATTGGTTGAAATAATCACAGTTGAGATGCCAATGATATACTTGTGGATCAAGAATTAAGTTTGCGCTTTGATTTGTTTAAGCAGCAAAAATTTAAAAATTTAATAAAAGAGTTTAAGCTCTATTTTTGGAATATGAGCCTACTCCCAAGTGAAAACTCTAGTTATCCAAATTCGCTATTTGAGTTGAATTAAGGATATTAGTAACTTGTGTTATTATTAATGAAATTCGCCTATATATCTATAGGCTGGTTATAAAAAGTTGAGAAATACACAAGTGCACTTGTCGCTTATGTTGACCGACATAAACCAACTGGGGCGAATGTTAATACAAACATAATGTAGCTTGACAAGAGCAAAAACTAAAACTAGAACTATAAATTGATCCATAAAGTGGCAAGAAGTCGTGTCACCTTAATGAATGAGGCAATTAAGTATCAACAAATATTAAGTGCACTTATGAGATTGGTATTCGCTCGTAATTGTACTGAGATGAGGTTTGGCTATTTAATTGCTCTCTTATTTTTTCGCTAGTATTTCCAAATCTCTTCATGGGTGGGTAGTAGATATTGGTTCACTTAGCATACGTTTGAGATTGAGCAAATGTGTTGTGCAGCTATAGAGCGCACAAGAGGAGGTTAGAAGAAGTCACCTCATGCTCAACAGCTTGGTGTGAGCTGTTCGCCAAGATTTTTTTGGTTCATACAACTGCAAGTGTACAGTGTAGTTTATAGAATAATGGCAAGCAATGTCATATTCCTCAGGGATTGAATATCGAAACACTTAGGCTATAATAACATCGTATTCCAATTTTATTGAAGCGACCGAAAATCAAGTATTTTAATAACTAAAAATCGAAAATAAGAAAAATAAAACGAAATAAATTTGTGAACCCCACAAGTATTTCCAACATCTTTAGGAGCAATCTTAGGCACATAATCTCAACATGCTTCTTTAATATTAAATGCGAATAAAGTTTTAAAAACCAATTCATGCAATTTTATGGGTTCAATTCCTAAATTCATTTACTCACCTGGTCAGGTGGTGCGTAAATAGTTGATTAATAACGTAGTCTGGTCAGAATTACAATTCTTATTAACTCCAAAAAGATTTGTGAATTGAATGACTCCCCACAAACACGTCTGTCACACATGTTCCATGTGTGAATTCGATTTCCGTCTTTGTTAGAGCTCATCTTCCGAAATTTTGCAATAACAAATATGACATGCTAATTATTGATCAGATAAAAAGCAATTAACTAATAAACACTCGAATTCGTAAAATAAAACGAATGAATTAATTAAGAAAACAAATAATCATATTTAATACAAATCCACAGTTTCGATTATGCCCATAAGATTCGAAAAATATGCCAAACATTGATTACAAACTCATAGACAAATCCGAATCAATATTATGACATCATATAAGCACATACAAGAGTTCTTAGACATAGAAAGAAAACCCCTTCTTGTCAAGATGGATTCTCCCTCCAAGCACTCGAAGCTCTTGTGCTCCGTAGATACGAAAGCCTTGTGGTGTTCTTCGCGACCTAGCTTTTTGCTCTCAGAAGCTCTTCGATTCCTTCGTTCCTGTGTTATTTGATGTATTTTTGCTGTATCAAGTTGTGTTTTTCCGTACAAGACTTGGTCCCTTTTTATAGATGCTTGAAGAGATCACTTGTAGAGTTAGAACGAGAAGCAAGCTCTAAAAAACACACTGAAACAGACTCCCACACGACCAGGCCATGTGGGACTACATGAGTGTTCGGTGCTGGGCGTTGGCCTTGATCGCATGGCCGTGTAAGCTGACACGGGCTGCTGGTGCAGTTGATTCTCTTGTCCACATGACCGTGTGACTTCACACGGTCTGGCCGTGTGGACCTGCTCCGTCCTCTATTTTCTTCTCTTCTTCACACAACCGTGTGATTTTCACACCAACATTCTACACGGCCGTGTGAAGTGCTTTTGTTCCCTTTTTCCATCGTTGTGATCTTCTCTTTGCATTCGGAATTCTTATCCGGGCATCCCAACTGACATTTCTTCATTTTAAGCTCTGTTTCCTGCAAGAATTACAAGAATACACGGTATCATGCCCTTTAAAGGAAACCAAGTAAAAACATAGTATATATGCGTGCAAATGCATCAATTATATATCATTTTAATCCCCAAAATGCACGTATATTTTACACTCATCAAATACCCCCAAACTTAAAGCATTGCTCGTCCTCGAGAAAATTTAGAAAAACAATATAAGGGGTAAAAACGAAAGAACACCCAAGAACACTATAGACATTAAACAACATTAGACTTCATACCCAAGGAAACCTTGTAACTCATTATCAAGAAGTCGTCATTCATAAACTCGGCATTATTAATACTCTTTCAGGTACTTGACATTGCGACTCACAAGTAAATAGTGTATCACTCTACTCTCAGAAGTGTATGGTAAGTGTTTACGCTCAAATTCAATTCAATGAAAGTAGAACTACCATAGGCTTGCAAATCGTCTTAACATCTCGACCACTTTTGTGTGCACAATCTAAGAATCAAAAATGACTTTTTATTTGGTTGTAATGTAGGCTCTGTGGTAAGGGTAGGAAAATTTGGATTAAGTGACTTGACTTGAGCAAATAAAATTTAAGCATACAGACTTGCAATTCACCAACCCCATTTCAACATAATATCAGTTTTCTTTTTTAACTCAATTCCACCCTTATTTCTCCTTTTTTCATTCTTAGGTCTTTTTGCCTTCTTTTCTTTTTCTTTGGCCTCAAGCTCTCATCTTTTTCATAATTTTTAGAATTTGTTTTTTTTCTTTTGCTTTGCTCGTTTTTTTTTTCTTTTTCGAGCTTCCTGTATTTTTTCTTTTACCCAGATACTGCTCATCCCTCTTTCTTTTGCCAACTTCCTTTATTTTTCATAAATTTTCACCACATCTCCCCCAAACTTATTCATTTTCTATAAGCTCAAGAATTTGTAAAACATGTAAATTTTAAAAATCACTGTGGCTCAGAATAATAGTTTAGGCTCAAAATTGGCTAACTAGGGAATCATGAGTTCATAGGTAGGCTTTTTAGGCTAAGTAGGCAAAACAAGATGGCCTTAGAACATTTTAAAAAATTGCACACACATCATGGCTTTAATGAAGATACCAGAGCAAGTTCTAGAGTTCTATCAATCATGAATGACACACTCAAAAAAGAAATAAGTCTGCATAATATAAAGCAGTTTAAGGCACAAAAGCTCACAGGCTTATTTTTCGCAACATGCTCAAATACCTAATTTTCTTAACACATGCCAAGAAAATAAATAACTGTTGGGAAATTATTTTTAGATTTTGATGAATGCCATGTAAAACTTAGAATAGAAAGTTGGCACCCCATTTTTGTTGGAAATTGCATTGTAATAGATAGGGCTGGTCGAGCTGAGTCAAAGAAGAGAAGACAGGAACTCGACTGAAGGTGCAACTGAGATACACCTGAGTGAAATATCAGTCAAGTCAACTCAAGACAAAACCAAGTCTCAAGTTGAAGTGACAAGAGTCATCCATGATTGGAAGGCGACTCAAGTCACCTGGGGAAGTTAAGAAAATGCGGTCAAGTCGAGATAACTGAAAGAGATCCGTTGCACAAAAGTTAAGGAAATTACTTAAACAAGTAATACTTCCATACTGCCTTTCTTAAAGTGCTCGATCCCAGAAAGCGTGCAAAAGGAATAAACCAATGGGAAGCACTCGCACTGTGTCGAACTCAAAAAAGTCAAGAATCATTCATACGAGGAAATGTCAATTCCAAGGATCGCAACAAGACAAGCCAACGACCACAAGTGTCTTTTAAAAATAAGCTATCTCTTCAACGGGCAAATTTTGGAAAGATCACTATAAAAGGCCGAGGAATCACTGCGAGAGAAGGTTACCCAACCACGAACATTCAAGCTAACATTCGAATCAGAACCAAAAATTACTCTCAAGTCATTCAAATTCAACCTCAAGCCTACATTACGAAGGAAATCAATCCAACACTCACCGTGTGAAGGAAAGACGACTTCAATCATTGAAGAGAAAACATTTGAAGAATCAAATGGTCTACATTCCACGGAGGATTGTAGGAAGCTTCAAGGTCGAACCGTCTCAAGTTTTTGGAGGGCTTCGTGATCAAATCCAAGAAGCTTGAGCAAGTGGGTAGTAGTAGCAAGGCGGTGCCTGTGAAGAAGAAGCCGAGTCGTCACGAGAAGCCAGCCTGTGTGACCAAGGCATCTCCGGATCGAGTCCCAAAAGATCAAGTTAGTTTGTGTGATCAAAACTTGTATCTCGGACTCGTTAACCACTTTGTATATTGATCAATACTTAGTGGATTCCTCCAGGAGTTGGAGAAGAGAGGAGTAGAAGAATTACCCCATCTTCGAACCTCTATAAAACTTATTGTGTCATTTACATTTCAAAGACTTTAATTTCTCGCATATTACTTTAATATCTGTGATAAATTTGCTATCCAATTGATAATTAACAAAGTGCTAAAACCAAGTATTAAAACAAACTTAACCAAATTCAAGGGTGTTAAGTCTTCCAAAAATATATCACAATCGAGTTAAGTCTTTAGTCAAAACAACCGAGTTATTCTATCAACAAATTCGAGTCAGTGCATTGAGTGACTAACTCTGTTTGATTAACTAACTTAGTCATCCATCAAGGACTCACTTGTGAAGTATTAACTCGAATGTTTTAAAAGGACTAAATCGAAAAGTTGGTAAGGTTTACTCAACCCCCTTCTAAACCTTACACTCACACCCCTTGGGACCTACAAGTGGTATCGGAGCGGTTGGTTCATTGAGCCTTCCACACTTTGGTCACCGAACTAGATCTCCAAATTTTTCAAAGGTTGTTTTAGCACTTGATCTTCCAAAACTCTTTTATTCAAAGAAAGTTATTATCATGGAAGCAAATTTGACACGCATCCCTATGTTCACAATTGAAGAATTTGATGATTGGAAAATTCGTATGCGAGCTCATCTATCAAAGATTACACGATGAAATGTGGATAGTAATAGAAGACGGGCCACTCTAAATCTTAAAAGTGAACACAACTGCAAGGAGAGCTGCAACTAAAGGAGAAGAGGATGTTGCTCCCAGACGGCGATGGTTGAAAAACCAAGAGCTGAATGGACAAATGATGACAGGAAAAGATATAACTTGGACAATGTGGCCAAGGACATTCTTTACAAAACTTTGGACAAAGCCATGTCAACAAAGTCAAATCATGCAAAACGGCAAAAGAAATGGGACAAGCTAACCTTGATTTGTGAAGGCTCGAGCAAATCAAGGAAAATAAACTATCTTTGTTGTACAAAAATTTGAAAACTTTAAGATGTTTGCGGAGAAACCTTGGATCAACTGGATGCTCGGTTCACGAAATTACCAATGAGCTATCTGCACTTGGAAAAGAATATACACAAAAGGAAATGTGTATGAAGATTCTAAGAAGTCTCCCAACTAAGTGGGATATGAAAGTCATGGCCATGAGACATTCCATGGACCTATCAAAGACATCCAACCATGAGCTATTCTCAGACCTCAAAGCCTACGAATTTGAGCTGAGAAGAAAAGACCAAGAGGAAACAGCTGTGCCCAAAACAACTGCTCTAATTGTTAAGGATGGCGAAAGAGCTGAGGTCAAAGAAGTCATTGACCAAGAGAAGATCGCGACCGATGGTTAAAAGGTTTAACAAGTTCTTCAATAAGAATTACAAAAGAAGCAAAGGTGAATCCTCCGAGAAGACACTCGGCTCCTTCAAGTCAAGGAAGAAAGACCACCCAAGAGAGCGAGCATCAAAAAGTTGAATATCAAAGAGCCGACAATCCAAGGATGGAAAGAATCGATCAAAAAGTTGAAAATCTATCTTTGGAACCGCTGACAACCCGTCACTATGCCATTGAATGCCCATATCCTGTAGTCAACAAATACAGGAATGAAGAGGAAAGAAAAGTCTTGAGAGAAAGAAGAAGACAGAAAAGAGAAAGGCAATGTTGGGCTGCGAAAACTCGAGACAATCAAGTCAAAAGACACAATGAGACTCGGAAAGTAGTGAAGTGGCTACTCAAGTGACTCGAAGAAGAAGCCTTGATCCGACTAATGGCTAAAGAACAAAACCAACCTCGACCAAGAAGATGAGGTACACTCTAACTCATCACACTCGATACTAGTGATAGTGATTGTGACACACACACTTCATCACCCATCGATCTTTATGATTCATTAGGCAAAATGATGAAAGATTTTGAATACATTAAATCCTCACACACACTACTAAATGAGGAAAACAGCCTACTCAAGAGCCAAAACTCACAGCTGACTAAGGAGATGAGTACTCTAAGTCAAATAGCTGATGAGAATAAAAGTCTAAAGGCTGAAAATGCTAAGTTAATAAAAGAGATAGCTGCTATAGAAAAGAGAGAGAATGACCTCAAAAATGTGATTGCCTCATTCACTAAGTCATCTAAATCCTTGGATGATCTAATTATGAGTCAAAGAGAATGCGGAGATAAGACAGGCTTAGGATTTAATTCCTCTGTACTATGTCAAGCTCCAAAAGTGATTTTGGAAAAAGGATCTTCAAGTAATGAAGCATCTCTAAAATCCAAAACTCCAAATGGTGCACACACATTGATTCCAAAGCACAATCACAAGCAAACTGACCTTGGTTATAAAGGAAAAGGAAAACAGCCAGTTGAGTGTGCTGAGAGGACAGCTGAGAAGAAATCCAGCCGAGTTCCTCAGCAAACTCCAAACAGGAGATACTCTGTAAAGAAGAAACAGAGCTACCAAAAGCCCCAGAAGGTCTATAAAAGAAACACATATGATGGGAATGGTAGAAAGTACCCAAGCCAAGCTGATTGGAATAATGTGAACTATCAGCAAAGACCTATGGAATATAAGCCTAAGTGGCAAAGGCCTAGAACTCAAAGAAAGGCCATTCCAAAGGCATAAGAGCTATCATCGGCACACATATGCACCTAGGCACTACACTCGGAGATATCACAACTACCCAAAGAAGGCAATTGCTAAAACACATGCACAGGCATACAGACAAAAAAGAGAGATTTGTATGAACCTAGAACCCCCAAGCAATTTGCCAAAATTAATTATGATTATGGCACTGATAGATGGCAACCTCTTAGAGTCAAATCATGTGGCTATAGGTTGGTTGGATCATCTTACAATACTAACCCCTCAGACCCAGGGCAAGTATGGGTACCTAAAACCTAATTTCCTTGATTGCGGTTCAAGGAGCAAACAGAGTGCCAAGAAACCTGGTACATGGACGGTGGGGGTCGCATTCCCACACATGACAGAAATAAGAAAAATCTATCAAAATTCAAGGAGGTTAGAGGTGCAAAAGTCATATTTGGAGGAAATGAAGCTCCAGGAGAAATAAGAGGCATTGGATCCATCAAGAAAAATGGATTAGAAATTACGATGTTGCATATGTTGAAGGCTTCAATTTCAACTTGCTAAGCATAAGTCAACTCGTGACAAAGGCTACAATGTTGGATTCAATATGGGTGTATGCCAAATCAAGGACACTGAAACTAATGAAATAGTGTTGCAAGGATGCGAGACAAAAAGAACATGTATGTGGTAGATTGGTCAATCGCAACCCCGAGCACTTGTCTGCTAGCAAAGAGCATAGCCAATCAAGTTGGGTACGTGGCACAAGAAGCTAAGTCACCCGAACTTCAAAACTATTAACAAACTTGCAAGAAGTAATCTTGTGGAAGGAATTCCAGGACTCGATATACAAGAAGGAGAGTATATGTGATGCATGCCAGATGGGAAAACAGATCAAATCATCATTCAAAGAAAAGACATGTCCATCTTCAACAAGAATATTGCACCTGCTACATATGGATCTATTTGGTCCAGTTGAACCAGCCAACATAAGTGGGAAGAAATACACCTTGGTGGTAGTAGATGACTACTCAAAATATACATGGACAATATTCACGTGTAAGAAGAAAAAAACTCTGCAGAAACTACCACAGCTGATGAAGAGAATCCAAAATGAGAAGAGTCAAACTATTATCAAAATAAGATCTGACAGAGGAACTGAGTTTGTCAATGGTATAATAACTCGATCTTGTATTGAAAATGGTAATAGTCATGAATTATCTCTGCAAGGACTCCACAAAGAGAATGGAGTTGCGAAAAGAAGGAATAGAACTCTCAAAGAAGCGGCAAGGGACCATGTTAGCAATGGCGAAGGGTGCTAAAAGATTTTGGGTCAAGCAATAAACACAAAGATGCTATACTCAAAATAGATGCATGATAAACAGACAGCTGACAAAGACTCCCTATGAGATTTGGACAGGGAAAAAGCCAAATGTTGCATATTTTAGAATATTTGGATGCAAATGCTTCATCCATAACAATGGCAAAGATAATTTAAAAGCTTTTGATGCTAAAGCTGATGAAGGTATCTTCTTAGGATACTCACCGTGAAAGCAAAGCCTCAGAGTGCTCAACAAGAGAACAATGGTTACGAGAAGAATCCATCCATGTGGTGTTTGATGAACCCAATGTAAATGGAGAAGACATTGAAGAGTCACCGATAAGTTTGAATCAACCAACCATTTAGAAGTGTCCCTATGTTGAAGGTGAAGTCGGAATTATAAGTCCGGATGAAGATGAGATAGCCGAGTCTCCAAGACAAACCGAAAATCTGCGGTAAGTGATGATGAGAGAGCTGATAAAAATAACACAACAAAGACGATCAATCCACTAACTTACTCCAACCTCGATGTAAGATGGTGAGAGACCATCCACCGTAAACTAATCATTGGAGATGTAAGAGAAGGTGTAAAAACCAGATCGAACTCAACAAGAAGCTATGTTCACCGCTTTATCTCACAAATAGAGCCAAAAGATGTGTCACAAGCTTTGGATGACACACATTGATTCAAGCCATGCAAGAAGAGTCAATCGGTTTGAAAGGAATAAAGTGTGGGAATTGGTTCAAAGACCTACCCATCAAAATGTTATTGGCACTAAATGGGTGTTCGAAACAAGATGAATGAGGAAGGTTCTGTGGTGAGAAACAAAGCAAGATTGGTAGCCAAAGGGTATTGCCAAGAAGAAGGAATAGATTTTGATGAAACCTTTGCTCCTGTGGCAAGATTGGAAGCCATAAGAATGTTTCTTGCCTATGTTGCTCACAAGAACTTCATTGTATATCAAATGGATGTAAAGAGTGCATTCCTTAATGGGTTATTGGAAGAAGAAGTATATGTTGAACAACCTCCGGGATTTGAGCGAGAAGACTCTTGGAGATAAGGTATACAAACTCAAGAAAGCTTTATATGGATTGAAACAGGCACCCGAGCATGGTATGATACATTGTCACAATTCCTGATCGAGAACGGATTCACAAAAGGCAAAGTGGATAGAACACTCTTGAGAATTCAAGATGGGAAGAGTATCTTTGCTTGTTCAAATATATGTGGATGACATCATCTTTGGATCCACAAACAAAGAGTCATGTGTGATAAATTCTCAAATCTTATGCAAAGCAAATTTGAAATGAACATGATGGGAGAGCCGACATTCTTCCTTGGACTCCAAGTGAAACAAGAAGGATGGAACCTTCATAAGTCGGACAAAATACACCGAGACTTAATGAAGAAATTTGGTATGGAAGAGAAGTCTTCGTGAAAATACCAATGAACACATCACCAAAATGGATATGGATGCGGATGGCAAGCACAGTAGATCAAACGAGATACGAGCACTTATTGGATCATTGCTCTATCTCACAAAGAATCGTGGCCGGACATCACCTTTCTTTGTAGGTGTATGTGCAAGATTTCAATCTGCACCAAAAGAAAGTCACTTGACTACAACCAAGAGAATCTTGAGATATTTGAAAGGAAGCCAAGAAGTTGGCTTATGGTATCCAAAGGAAGGTGGATTCAAGCTAATTGGTTACTCGGACTCGACTATCTTTGGATGTAGAGTTGACATGAAGAGTACCTCGTGCACATGTCAAATGCTTGTAAATAGGCTAATTTCTGGTTTAGCAAGAAGCAAAATTCAATAGCTACCTCCACAAATGACCGAGAGAATACATAGTCATGCAAAGGCAAGTTGTTGTGCCCAAGTCTTATGGATGAGACAAAGAATGAGAGACTATGAGGTTGAAGAAAAGGAAATTCCACTGCGTGTGATAACACAAGTGCAATTACAATCACTCAAAATCCTGTGTTGCATTCAAGAACAAAGCACATTGATGTCGATATCACTTCCTAAGAGATCATGTTGAAAAGAAGGACATCACCTTGGAATATATCTCAACCGATAAGCAATTAGCCGACATATTCACAAAACCTTTATGTGAATCAAGATTTGAAGAACTCAAACATGAATTGGGGTTAATTGAGCTGAGTTGACACTCAGTAGACTCAAAGAAAAGAGATGAAGCACGAAAAGATGAAAAAGAGCTGAACTCTTAAATCAGCCTAAGTAAATCACCGATCGGAGAATCACCAGATCAAGTTAGGACAAATGAGTTTTATGTGCAAAGACAAGAGAAGAGTTAAATCGGCTAAGGAATAAGTCGAGTCATTTATGAGCAAAGTGACAAAAACGCATGCGTTTTTCTTGAAGGGAATGTTTTTAAGAATGACGCATAATTATGACGTGTCTGATCAAAAGTCTGCACACAAAGCTTATGATTGTATATAAATGCTACCGCATTAAATACGAGAGATTAAGTGTAAATTGGCATGCAAAATCTGAACTGTTGATCTTGATCAAATTTCAAAAACCACTCGCACGTCTTTTCATAACCCATACTTATACCATTTCGTCCGATTTTCTCTCACTTTACCAAAACCGTTCATCTCTCTCGAAGGCAAAGAAAGAAATTTTTTCTCAAAACCCTACAAATTCTCAAGTTCATTTTCAAAGTTTCGTTCGGTAAAACATCGAGAAATGGCATCTACTCATGATTTCGTCAAGTTGGGAAAGCAAATCCACACTGGGTCTACTATGGATTTCGACGGCATGATCAAACAGGGGTCTGACGACACCCTTGTGAAGAAGATAGCACATAAGTTGGAAAAGTCTGGGCTGAAACTATTTTTGACGATGGAGTTTCCGATGACCTACGTGGAAGAGGTCGCACAGTTCTACGTGAACGCTAAAGTTCACGATGAGGGCATCAAGTCCTCTGTTCACGGAAAAGCTTTCACCATTACTGCCAAGGATCTGGCAGAACACTGTTTGTTGCCGACGAAAGGAGTGCCGAAGATTTTTGAAGCTGATGTTAACTTGGCTGCTGCTTGGAAGGAAGTAGTCAAGTCCGACTGTGCTGCGAAGGTGGTCTACACAGCTAACAAGAAGCTGTTGAAAGAGGACTACCACAAATTGCTGGACATTGTTGCCAAATGCATAGACATCAAATTTGGAAGCTTTGACCACCGTATCTAAAGCTAAGATCGTAATGGTGCGATCATTGAAGAAAAGAAGGTAAATCAAATGAGTTTGTATACATCGGACTACGCGAGAATATTGGGAATAAATCCTTCAAGGAGGATGGTACGTTTGGAGGTTCCTCGGGTACGGCCTGGTAATTGGCGGATGATGGAAGTAAAAGGAGTTCCTCTTCGACATGGAAAGACGTTCCATGTAAAGAAGAAGATGTTCCGATCTAACCTTTCCTGAGCACGTAAGAGAGAGCATATGCAAAGAGAGCGATCGAGAGTTAGGGGAAATCACCGGTCTTGAAGAAACAACTCTCCTCCTCTCCCCAAAGAAGGATGCCCGTGCAAAAGCTAAGAAGATCCGCCCCCTGCAGAAGAAAGAGAACAAAAAGATGCCCCCCCCTGCAGCCGAGTCACCTACCCCGCGGCCGTGTCTCCCGCCTGCTGGCCGCAATGGAGAAGGAACCTCAAATACCTTCTCCGGTTGTCAAGAAAAGGAGAAACTCGATAAGCCGAGACGGCCACTTCTCAAAAAGATGATGACAAAGACTGCCCCCGCCGCCCAAGACTCGAAGAAACCATATCCGAGCCGAAATCCCTCGGGTAAGGACTAAAAGAAGAATCTTCAAGCGTTCGAGCTTGAGAAACCGGGCCGAGTCGCCACTCACCAAAACAAATACCGAGATCTACTTGAAAGAGTAGAGTCTCCGAAATTATAGATGAAACAACCAAGTCTGCTTGCCGATCAATGAGGCAAATCAAGACACACAGTAGTCCGAACAATCGAGACACAAAAGGCTGCCGAGAAAGCAAACTCTCCTGTTGACAGGGTTGTATCCCCTCCCGCAATGACACGCTGCGAGGTGTGGAGCATCAAAGTTTGCTACCCTCAATCCCCGAAAGCACGAGGGACAAAGCAGGGAGAAGATGACAAGGATGATGATGTGATGATCCTATCCCCACCATATCCGGACATCCAAAATCGTCTGCGAGAATGGAGGAAATGGAAGGCCGAGTCGATCGAAGGAACAGTTCCAAAGACCGTAATTCATTGAAAAAGAAGACGAACTGTTGAACTTTCTTGGATTGACCAATGTGGTCCAAGCACTCGGATGAAGAAAATCGCATAGATATCTTGCGAGATCTTCAAGGACAAGGAGAAGGAGAGACTGGCAGAGGAAGCTGAGGCTCGTGAAAAGGCCAGTATTTGTCCATTTACTGGAACCACTAATCATACACATCCTCATCTCGACATTCTCTTTGGAAGTGATGAGGATCTGGACCCTACTGCTGCTACAGAAAAATTGGAGATGCAGCAAGCCATGCGGGAATCCAGGGCCCTACATGAGCAACGATTGTTGGAAGGACCAGGGGAGTCCTCCACATCACAGCTGGAGATTGATCCGATGGGAGTGGTGCAACATATTGCCACTATTGTCGCTACCACCACTTCCCCAGCTCACTCAGAAGAAGGTGATAAGGGAACTGGCGATAAAAGTGGGATTGTGGGGACCCCAGTCAAGCCAACCCCTAATGAAGGTGTCTTACCACCTGCCCCAACGACTGAATACTCAAAGGGAACATCCGGAAGTCTGGAGACGAGTGACCCCATTCCAAGTCACTCACCGGTGGTGTGCCACCAAGTGAAGGGAAACTCCTCCACCGCAATAAGGTCGGAGGATGCTGCAACTGACTTCACAACGAATCTCGGAGGCGAAGTGGGGAAGGAATAACAAAATACACAGCAAGTTGTCACTGACGAGGCTCAGACAGTTAAGACTATCTCAGCTGAAGTGCCAACTGCTCTGCAGACCAATGACGCTGCTGATGCGGTCGAGGCACAGAGAAGGAACTTTCCTGGGAGTTAACACTGGCACTCGAAAGTGCAATCCATGGAGTTGAGACTCCGGTGGATGCCACCTAAGAAGATCCCAAGACAGTGACACACTCGTCGAAGGGGATCGAGCCTCGCCGATTGAGCTTGAGACGGGAGGTAATGAAGGCCAACGGGAGGTTGAGACTTCTCGGGGTAAAGAGACGGACGCCTTGAACATCCCTCCTACTATCATTGATCCATCCGAAAAGGAGATAAGTGCTCTTCACGATTCCCAAGACAACCCCGATGTAACCTTTCTCGGGATCCGAAGGTGAAGACGGTTTAGTCATCCCTATTGCCGATCCAAAAGACTCAGCTGAGGATGTTCTTCCAAGCACGAGTAAGCCTGACCTTAAGACTACTCGCCAAACATTTAATTTTGATGATGCGCCACCCATGGAAATCTCATCATCGTCCGATGACGCTTCTGATATGGCCAAGGCCCAGTCAACTCATGTGGAACAACCAGTCAACTCATGTGGAACAACCAGTCAACTTCACAACAAACCACAACTGAAATAGAGTCAACTGCGCAGGCTCCCCAAGCTGCAGCAGGATCGACTCCACCGGAACTTCACGAGCTCAAGTTGTCATTAAGCGATTCCGTTGCCCGTGATGATCCTTGTGTAGAATCATTTCCTTCTTCTCTCGGAAGTACGACCTTCCTGAAGAATCAACTAGAGATCAAGAACGCTTCCATAAACCTGATCCTGTTATTCCAACAGACACCATCGTCCCAACAGACTTTGACTTTGACGCTGCTTGGCCGCCAGCTGAGACAGAAGTGACAGTTGAGGTTCGGGAAGTTTTCATGGTCATATTTGCAGGGATAGAAAAGATGGAGAGGCACCAGGCCTCACTGGACATGAGGCTGGATAACAGAGACGCAAACCTTACTGCCGATCTGTGAGGCATAATTGTCAGGATCCGGGAATGGTGGCAACAACAGCAGACCATGCGCGTAGAACAAGCTCGATATTTCAGGACATTGTTCAATAAATTGCTAGTCTGGCGGGATAATAATGCTGATGCAAAGACAAGAATGCAAGAGCACATCGAACGAATGCATGAATCTCACACCACAGAGATGCAGCTGCTGCGTGAATATAATAAGAAAGAGCTCCTGCGCGTAGAGGAGAACATGGATCGGAAGTTTAGCCTCCTCATGGCTGAAATGAAGCTGGTAACAAACAATCCAACGCCACCCGCTCCCGTGCGAAGATACTCCGCAATGATTGAAGCATAACTCGGCTATCGGCCGCTTAGACTTCATGATTGCTAGCTTGTTTCAGGGGTTCCTCTCTCCTTTGATGATGCCAAAAAGGGAGAAGAGGAATACCTAAAGGCGTTGAAAGGATCCGGGGCGAAAAGGAGGACGCACGCAGTGAAGGGAAAGATAGTTGAGGAAGAGAGAAGAGAGAAGAAAGGAAAATCTGTTGAGGGGAAGGTTACAAACAACATGGAGGCATTCCAACAGACAGAGACACCTACGCCATTTCGGGCGCGTCGGAACCGAGCCAAGATCTTGATGAATTCAAGACGCTCGCATCCGAGGTTACTTCGCAAATAAGTCTATGGCCCAAGCTTGGGATTTGTATTGGGAAAAAGGCCTCAAGCTATGTGAAGAAGGCGACGACAGCAGACAGACTCGCGGCAATCTGCTCTGGTCACTCTGCTAGTCACTCACTTTGGAAAAAGAAGGCCCCAAAGACAAAGACACGCCCGGAGGAAGAGGGAAGAAGCGATGGTGGAGGAAGAGGTTTCGGACCTGACCTCCCCAAAAACATTGAGTACATAGATCCATGCAAGAAAGGAGGGATCTATTGGGCCGGATTCGACGAAGTAGCTAACCTACAAGTGGCTAAAAAAACAATGCTTGAGTATGTGAAGAGGATTGAAGAAGAAAATAGAAGACAAACTCAGCTATGCGAGGAAAGACAAGAAAGAAAAAGAAGAGATGAAGCTGCCAGAAAGGCTTATGAGAAAAAGAAGGCGGCTGAAGATGAGAAGAAGGGAAAAAGGTCAGAAGATGACAGAGCTGAAGAAGAGGAAAGAAGGAGGCAACGAAGGAGATGAATTGTTGCTGTCCACCCCTTCATGTATTTTACTATGTAAATACATCTTTATGTAAGTCTTCTGTACATCGAATAAAAATTGTACAATTTTCATACTTGCGTAGATATAGAACAACATGATTACCTTAACTTCTGTTTAAGCTTTGATACACTCTGTAAACATCTGTGTAAAGAACAAGGATGTTATGATCAATAAAATATTGATTCTACGCATACATTCTGTGATTCTATATTTCTGCATGACGTATCTTTCTTTGTTTAATTATTGTATGAATGTTTTAAGTTTTGGCATCTTCAAAAAGGGGGAAATTGTTGGGAAATTATTTTTAGATTTTGATGAATGCCATGTAAAACTTAGAATAGAAAGTTGGCACCCCATTTTTGTTGTAAATTGCATTGTAATAGATAGGGTTGGTCGAGCTGAGTCAAGTCAGCTATGCCTCAACATGCAAGAAGACAAACGGAGACTTGAAGGAAGACTCACATTGCGAGGAAGCCGAGTGTGGCAAAAAGAGAAGACAGAACTCGATTGAAGGTGCAAATGAGATACGGTGAGTGAAGTATCGATCAGTCAACTCAAGACAAAAGTCTCAAGTTGAAGTGATGAAGAGTCATCCAATGATTGGAAGGCGACTCAAGTCACCTGGGAAGTTAAGAAAATGCAATCAAGTCGAGATAATCGAAAGAGATCCGTTGCCGTACGTAAGTCAAGGAAATTACTTAAACAATTAATACTTCCATCTTGCCTTTCTTAAAGTGCTCGATCCGAAAGCGTGCAAAAGGAATAAACCAATGGGAAGCACGCACTGTGTCGTAACTCAAAAAGTCAAGAATCATTCATACGAGGAAATGTCAATTCCAAGGATCGCAACAAGACAAGCCAACGACCACAAGTGTCTTTTAAAAATAAGCCTATCTCTTCAACGGGCGATTTTGGAAAGATCACTATAAAAGGCCGAGGAATCACTCCGAGAGAAGGTTACCCGAACCACGAACATTCAAGCTAACATTCGAATCAGTAACCAAAAATTACTCTCAAGTCATTCAAATTCAACCCTCAAGCCTACATTACGAAGGAAATCAATCCAACACTCACCTGTGAAGGAAAGACGACTTCAATCGGTTGAAGAGGAAACATTTGAAGAATAAAGGGGTCTACATTCCACGGAGGATTGTAGGAAGGTTCAAGGTCGAACCAGTCTCAAGTTTTTGGAGGGCTTCGTGATCAAATCCAAGAAGCTTGAGCAAGTGGGCTGTAGTAGCAAGGCAAACTGCTGTGAAGAAGGCGAGTCGTCACGAGAAGCCACCGTGTGACCAAGGCATCTCCGCATCGAGTCCCAAAAGATCAAGTCACCGTGTGATCAAAACTTGTATCTGGATCATTAACCACTTTGTATATTGATCAATACTTAGTGGATTCCTCCAGAGTTGGAGAAGAGAGGAGTAGAAGAATTACCCCATCTTCGAACCTCTATAAAAACTTATTGTGTCATTTACATTTCAAAGACTTTAATTTCTCGCATATTACTTTAATATCTCACGATAAATTTGCTATCCAATTGACAACTAACAAAGTGCTAAAACCAAGTATTAAAACAAACTTAACCAAATTCAAGGGTGTTAAGTCTTCCAATAAAATATATCATAGTCGAGTTAAGTCTTTTAGTCAAAACAATTTGAGTTATTCTATCGACATTCGATCCGAGTCTGTTGAGTGACTAACTCTTTGATTAACTAACTTAGCTGTCCATCAAGGACTCAAATTGTGAAGTATTAACTCGAACATTTTAAAAGGACTAAATCGAAAAGTTTGTAAGGTTTATTCAACCCCCCCTTCTAAACCTTACACTCACACCCCTTGGGACCTACAATAACTTTCCTCATAACAATTTATTACATTATCCCCACAAGTATGTTATCATATGCCATAATATATTCATAGTAACATCATAGGGAGCTGGACATACGAACTGAATTAAAAACCACACACAAAAGCAATTAAACGTGCTAAAGCGATAAACGTGCTAAAGCGATAAACGTGCTAATATAATAAAATAAAAATAAAAAATTGAAAATTTAAAAATTTTAATGCAAATTTTTATACTCTACATGCAATCGTAGATGCAATGCAAAATATGCAACAATACTAATTTACGCATTCTTGACAACCTCCCCAAACTTAAAATATGCTTCGTCCCGAACATATGAGGAAATTATCAGAAGAAAGAGGGATGCGTAAAGAGTACTTACCTGGATCATTTGGGTGAAGACGGGAAGCTCGTCCATCAAATTTGAGACTGGAAAAACAGATCACACGGTCGGGTTATGTGCGTCCACACGCCCGTGTGCGTCAGTCTTTCTTTCTCGTAGCCCACACGCCTGTGTGGTGGCCACACGGCCTGACCGTGTGGTGCTAGGCACCTCGTCCTCTCGCACGGCCTGGTCGTATGGCCTCACACGGCCGTGTGAGGTGATTTTCATACCTTTTGTTTACCCCCGGGGTTTTGTTGCGCGTTTCTTGGGTTGCTTCCCACAAAGCGCTAAGTTTCACGTCTTCAGCCAGACTTCAGATTTCTAACATCACTGTCGTTCAACCGCGTCGGTTGAAATCCTTGAGCTCTCATATTTTGTACCATCCATCAGACGAATGGCATTGCACTGTTCTCTCGGATTAAGTATTGCCTGGAAATTTGCCCTTTTGATGTTGGCCTTCCATTGAAGTAGCGATTTTGGGCTACTTGTGTCTCCAGAGAGTTCAATCTCGCACTCAACAAAAACGATGTTAGAAACGAAGAAGAGAAAAAATAAATTAAAAAAAATCGAAAAAAGAAAAAAAAATATTCAAAAAAATATGCTTCAATTAAGATTGAACTACTTATTACTATATCTAAGTCGAATCTAATCAATCTCCAACAACGGCGACAAAAACTTGTTCGCCAAAAATATTTTGGTTCATACAACTGCAAGTTTACAGTTTAGTTTATAGAATAATGACAAGCATGGTCGTTGATCGTGAGATTCTTACCGCAAGCGTATGATGTCAAGTTTTAGTATAGTTTTGAAAGTAGGGTTATCGTCTCCACAGGGTTTGTTATCGAATTTTAAACTAAGTACTATAATTAAAATAGCTTAATTCTATCTAGAAATCGAAAAGATATGAGTATTTATTAAACTAAAAATAAAACTAAAATGGAACTAACAATTGGTTCAGACTAATAATCAAACACTTAAGAAATGAATTCTAGAGGGTTGATTTCACCTAGTTATCCCCTATGTTCTCAATCCAGTTCATTAATCACAAGTTATTAATCTATAAGCCAATATTCCTACCGTCTATCACTTTCTCTCTCGAATGCCAAGTGATTCTAGGTTCCAATTCTGATTTCAATATCTCTATAAAAATCATAAATTAAACCCTAATATGCTCAAGAATATTCTATCACAAGCTTCAAAAGATTCATAAACCTCTCGATTCTATGAAACCCTAGGTTGTGCTATTCTATGGCCTGGCGTTCAATTACCTCTCTCGAGTGTCAAATCAAACACGCCAAACAATCTAAACTATTGATCATATAATTCAGATGCAATAAAATCAAATAGCATAAATAGATTAATTAACATGCGAATTTCATAAACTGGAAATCAAAACATAAGTTCAAACGTAAGTTAAATCAATCCCCTAGAAAAATAGGGTTAGCTCATAATGGATGTACAAAAACTCTTGAAGAAATAATTATACATCTTAAAAATTGACAATGAAAAGCAAAGAAAGAATTGAGAAGAGAAAAGGAATTCTCTCTGTGTCCAGATGAGAAGTGCCTTGAATTGTCGTCCCGAACCTTAGCTCCGTGTCTCTTTCCTTGCGTTTTGCTCCAAATAATCTCCGACCCCTTCTACGTACGTGAGTTCTTGTATTTATAGGCTTAAAACCCTCAAAATCCGTCCAAAAAGCCCAAGGAATTAAACAGCCCCGTTTCAATCCGATGTCGCGCGCTGCAGCGCTGGAAATGGCGCGTTGCAGCGCGCCTGCGTGTCCTTCTCCGCTCCACGTTCGTGCGCCGCGGCCCCTTGGCTTGGGCGCTGTAGTGCGCCCTGAATGTCGTCCCCTGTCCGCTAGCGCACTGCAGCGCGCACCTGCGCTGCGCTGCTGTACTCTTTTCGACCCCCACGCTGCGGCGCTTGATCTTGAACATTCTTTTTCTGCTTTTAAACTTCTAAATTCTGCTTTTCACCTTTAAAACACGTTTTTCATCGTTCTTGATCAATTTCGGCTACCAAGTTCAGTCCCGACTCTCAAACGAATACTAATTACATGAATTCGACTCAAACGACACTAAAAAGACCAAAAAATAACGCAAAATCCTCGTCTAGAATACTCAATACATTGGTATAAAACCAACTTAACAAATACCCCCAAACTTAGACGTTTGCTTGTGATCAAGCAATTACAAACTCTAAAAATCAACAAACATGAAGAAAACAAAAATAAAGACGACTGACTCACAGACTAACTGCAAAACTTCACAACCAAACTCATTCATCAAATTTCATTTCACAACCAATTAAGCACGTGTTTTAACAATGTGATCATGAGGGTGGAATGTTCATGCCAACTCCATTTTCATTATCCAGATAGATTCACGCAATATAGTGTTTTCAAGATGATCCACTTTCTGAATACAAGATGAGGTGCTTACCGGATTCCATAGGCTTGTCTTTCACACTAATCTCCACTAATGTAGGCTAATGTAACACAAGGATCAATAGGACTTTCAAAGCTTGTAATGTGGGCTTAGGGTAAGGTAGAATAAATATAGGATTAAGTGGCTCAAAGCACCCAAACACACAATTATCACTTTGAATCATCAATTAGCAACTACCCTTCACTTTTTTTTTTGACATCCCCAATGTTTATGAACCTTCAATCCCGCTGATTTTTCTCATTTTTTTGGGAATCCCCAAACTTATTCTTTTGCATACATGGGGTTTCATGTTTTCTTTTCTCGGGCAACTTCATGCAATTAAACACATACCTTCCTCATCATACCCTCCTCAACCTTCAATATTTTTCTATACTTTGTGTGTATGAGTGATGGGTAATTAGGATTTTCACATTTAGGCTCTGGGTATTCGATTGGTTGCCAAAGAAACGGGTTTATAAGGCTCAAAATGGGACACTAGAGAAAATATAAAATAAAGGTAGGCATTTTAGGCTCTAGCTTGTTCAAAGATGGCCTAAATCACTTTCTTAATGTTACTTCACCTAGGATTTTACCTCGACTAGTGATCAGACAAGTTCTAGAATCCGGTGGGATCATACGACAAATAATCAATTGTATAAATCATCCCCAAATAAATCAACAGAGTTAAGCACATAGATGGAATTAATGGAAAGAAGAATAAATCACAGTTCAAACACATGCTCTCTTGACCGTTCAACTCATATTCAACAAATTAGCTTAGTCATGCAGTTTCACAGTTTTACAGACGACCCGACTCGACTATGGACTCTTTTTTCATTTTTTTTTACTCAAGACTCGACTCGATGAATAATAATAGACTATACCCGCCCAAACTTAAAATGACATTGTCCCCAATGGAGAGGTGGGAAAAAGGACTTTCCTGGTAGCCGAGGAGCGAAGGCTCCTTATCAAAGTCATGTGGTACTACTACGTGTATGAGGTGTCTTGTATACGCTCACTATGCATCTTAGCGCACAAGCCCGGGGGTGTTGTATGCCTCCGAGGTGTGGTCTTGTTCCTCCCCTTCGCCTTGGTCCGGTCCTTTTTGGCTTCGCATCTTTGTAACCTAGCAAGGTAGACAAGAAAACAAAACTCGTGGAACCACGAAATTCGGTTATGGGTCAGAAATCGAAAATCAAAGTACGTACATAATGCACCCAAATGGAACATATAATGCCATGTCACGAAGGTAAACCTAGATATGCAAGATGGCACTCAACAATGTGAAACTTTCATTGGGGCATTTTATCAAACACCTCGTAAGCATGAGTTTGGGAAAAGATAGTAAATGCAATGGATAGCTCAATTTAATCCCAAAATTCAACACCAACCTAAATCTAGCATGATCAACCAATCCACAATCCACCAATCAACAACAATTATCCTAGCACTACTACAATCCACGCACAAAAAAAATCACAAGATCGGGAAAACCATGGGGTGGGGTTTGGAAGTTGCAAACTTACCAAATAATGAGTGGAGGAGATGAAGATGGTGTGTGTGTGTGTTAGAGTGCTCCTTTTTGAAGATGGTGTGGGATAAGTGGGATTTGCACAACTAAGAGGGGTGGGGTGTGATGCAACTTACTACTCCTAAGAATGCAAAAAATTTAGAAAAAAAAAAACAAAAACAACTACTAAATTATATTAATACTACAACAACAATAAAAGGGGATTGGGTTGCCTCCCAAGAAGCGCTAAGTTTACAGTCTTCAGCCAGACTTTGTCAGATTATCCTCATGTTGGGGCTCCAATAGGCATGTTATCCACGCTACCCTTTGAAACTTCCCAACCTCCAATGTCTTCAGTTATATTCCCAACCACCTGCTTACCATCATTTGATTCAAATTTTAGCCTGTTGGTTGGATGGATGGTGAATACGACTTCCTCATGAATTACACGCAGAGTTAGCTCCCCTGTCTCTACATCGATCAAAGCCCTTGCTGTAGCTAAAAACGGCCGCCCAAATATTATAGGTATTTTCTTGTCCTCATTCACGTCCAACATTACAAAATCCATAGGAAAAACAAATTTGTCAATTCTTACTAACACGTCTTCAATGATTCCCCACGGATAGGAGATGGATCAATCAACAAACTGCAAGGTGATATTGGACGGCTTCATCTCCCCGAGCCCAAGCTTTGTAACATCAGAGAGAGATATAAGATTCACACTGGACCCAAGATCATAAAGTGGTTTCTCAAAGAAAACTCCTCCAATAGTACAAGGAATAGTGCAACTCCCTGGATCCTTCATTTTCTGAGGTAGTTTACTTTGCACTATAGCACTACATTCCTTTGTCAGATAAACAGTCTCAAACTCCTCAAACTTCATTTTCTTGGATTCCACTGGTTTCGCATAAATGGGTGATTCTTCGGGGGCAGGTTGAATTTTCGCTTCAGTTTTCACATAAATTGCATTGCAGTGCTCTCTCGGATTAACCTCTGTATCGCTCGGACTATCAATCTCCACATCACTTATGTTCATCCGTTCCTAGTCTCTCCGATGAATGAGCCGAGTATCTCCTCTAGCGACTGCTTCTTTTCACCTCAAATGCATTGGAACTTGATGGGTTGGGATAACCCGGAGGTGGGTTCAATACATTCCTATTGTTGCTATAAGAGAGATTCTCATGATTGCGAAGTCCCGAGTGATAGTGAGTCGGTAATGAATTATCTCTATTATTAAAATCCCGGTTATTCACATAATTGATTTGCTCAGTCTCGTGAGTGGCGGCTGCGTGAACGGCTACGGGTGGGATCGTGGCTTGCTGTGGTGTGCTGCCAGTATTCATGATTACTAATTGCTTTGTCAGACTCGAGATTTGAGCTGCCAAAACTGACATTATATCAAGCTCAAGAACACCGGCAACCGGCTTTGGTGCTGACCTCTCAGAGGGCCATTGATAACTGTTTGTGGCTATTTATTCAAGTAGAAGTAAGGCCTCCGTCCGAGTTTTAGCCATTAATGTACCTCCTGCTGCCACATCTAGTATCGTCCTCGTATGCCCATTAAGCCCATTGTAAAATACTGAACCCTCTGCCAGTCTGCGTATCCATGCTGTGGGCATCTTCGCAATAGATCCTTAAATCGCTCCAAAGCTTCATATAATGGATCAATATCAATCTGTTGGAATTGGGCGATTTCGCTCTTCAGTTGGAGTGTCTTGCTGGGAGGGGAGAATTTCGCTAAAAACATTTGAGTCAGATCATCCGAGCTCGTAATACTCCCAGGGGCGAATGTCTGCAACCACTGTCTGGCCTTATGCCAGAGTGAAAATGGGAAAAGCCTCAATCTAATGGCCTCGTCAGTTACACCATTCATCTTGATAGTGTCGACAATTTCCAAAAATGTGGCCATCTCGGATCATCCACTGGACTTTCCCCAAACTGATTCTGCTGAACCATGCTTATGAGGCCCGGTTTTAATTCGAAATTATTCGCATTTATGGGCTGGCGCACAATTTCGGAGTAATTATGGTTCACGGTCGGCAGGAAATAATCCTGGATTGCCCTTTCTTGTGCCTCAGGCTGTGGTGGCACATTTACGACCCGAATTTCGGCGTTCTCATTTTCCCTGTCTTCTGCCATTGCTCGATTCTTTGCTCGCATTGCTGCTCTGATTGCTCGAAGTGTTCTTTCAATCTCTGGATCAAAAGAAAGCAAATTAGTATCTGGGGAATCTCGCATAAACAAACAAGTCAATGAGAAACACGAAATTATAATTCCTAAACTAGTCTAGATTAGGATTAAGACTACTTAGTAATAGTATTAGAGCGCGTTTGGCGTTACTGAAAAGGGCTGAAAAAATCATTATCCCACCTTTTCACAACGTTTGGGATTTTTTATAGTAGCCCGTTTGATAGGATTCGGCCCGTGAATTAATCCTCAAAATTGGTGAAACTGGATCACAGGGTCCAGATGTTATTATTTAATACCAACCAATCTCATGCGCCGAAATTACTTTACTGCCCTTTCGAAATGACTTGATCTCCCTATTTCACCCTTCAACCTATACATAATTACATATTGACATTTCTTAAATATCAGTATCCATCTCCCTCCCATTCCAAACCCTAGGCGATTCGAACGTAAGTAGAGGTTCAACGAAAATGTTTGTTCCGAAACCCCCTTTTACGTTTTTTTGTCTTCGCTTATGAGCAATCGAGCGTAACCTCATGTTTGCAATAGTTTAGAAATTATTACAGACGACCTTCATTGTATATTAAATTAGACGATGTTTTAAATTTTTTGTGTGTCGCGAGTCGTTAAGTTTGAGAAGTTTCTGTAGGCGACATTAGAAATTTGCAGTAATGTGCATGTGTTTATGGCTTTCTATTTGTATTACAATATAAAACCTTGGAGGGTTGGGTTAAATTTTTGTCGATGTACTTAATGGGACATGGCTGCTCTCCATAACAGAAGTCGCTATATGACCCGTTTGAAAGTGGGTTGCCCTTTGTGTTTTTTTCCTGCATGCTTAGAAGACATGGTTAACACTTGCTTCGTTTACTTTACATTGGTCGGAAATGTACAACCACATCCCAAAAATGCCTTATATTGTTTATGTAGTTTAGAAAAAATAACATTATGCTAATCCTACTCCGTTTTGCTTTATTGTATTTATATTTGTAATTTAACTAAGTAGACATATATATGCAGTGACACTGGAACATAGCATTGATTGTGGGGTTGCTGTTTTTTCGTGAGGACTGTTGCTTGTTGTGTAAGTGTGGTTAATAATAATATGACCTTTTTCCCATTCATTGAATAATTATAAGTGTTGTTGTGTTGTGACTTGCTTCATAGTACTTTGAAAAATCATGGAGTTCTGTGTAAATTGGTCCATATGCAGTACAATGTTGTAGAAGATGTTTCAGTGATTTTTGGCTTTATTCCTCAACGTTTAACCATCCTTTTTAACTGTTTGCTGTTGTCTTGAGTAATATATGTTTTTGTACAATACAGAGGGCTTGCTTGTTCAGATATCTGATTAGGAATTGTTATAAGTTCGTGAGTATACACGTTTTGAATTTACGAGAAATTTGGCTGCGGTGTTAAGACCTATGTATATCATCAACACTTATGAATATGTCAATCTTGATTGTGTACGTATTGGATATGATTACTTGATTCTATCAAATAACAAGGAATTATATCCACTTCTTGTAGTTCTATGGCCTAGTATGTAATATTGTTAAATGTGGTTACAGAAAATGGTGGAGCCAGATGCAATTGCTGTTGTTGTTGCTTCGGAAATTGTAACGATAGTTAATATATTTTTTCTTTTTGTTTATGTTTACGACAAGTACTTCATGTCTAAGCACCACCGTCGGAGGTATGCTAGACTTAGACGGGCACCATATCGGATGATTGATCGTTTATCTAAACAAGTCGAACACATGGACGATCTTGTCAACGTAAGTGATGCTGATTGTATCAAACAACTTAGAATGGATAGGAATGCTTTTTCACGGTTATGTTTTTTGTTGGAAAATATCGGTGGCCTAGCTCGGACTAGACACGTTCTAGTTAGTGAGCAAGTGGCCATATTTCTGTCTGTCCTTGCTCATCACAAAAAAAACCGTGTGGTTAAATTTGACTTCAAACGGTCTGGGTACACTATAAGCACACATTTCCACCTAGTGTTGGCGGCGGTAATTAGGCTACATAACATCCTTTTAGTCACCCCCGAACCTATTGCTGAAGATTCCTCCGACTTTAGGTGGAAGTGGTTCAAGGTAATTTTACCTTATCCCGTCACATTCATTGTACACAAAAATTACATACATTGGTATAACACCAACATCCCCTTTCATGTACATGGTTTGACCACTTTTGAATTTTGTTTTATTGAGTAGGGATGCCTAGGAGCTCTAGATGGAACATACATAGATGTCCGAGTGCCTTTTATTGACAAAGCTCGGTACAGGAACCGGAAAGGGGATGTGTCTGTCAACCTATTAGCCGTTTGTAACCCTGATATGAAGTACACTTTTGTGTTGTCTGGCTGGGAGTTCAGCCGCAGATAGCCGCATCTTGCGAGATTCCATTAGCCGACCTACTGGTTTGAAAATCCCTTCTGGTATGTTACTTTTACTGACATTCCTCAAAATTATTAGTGACCCCCTGATTTTTAAGAGTACTTACTGAAATGGCCAGCCCCTTAAGATCAGTTTTATGCTTATCAGGTAACTACTATTTAGCAGACAATGGATACACAAGTAGGACTACATTATAATGTTCATAGGCAGTTGAACTACATCACTAAGAAAGTGCGGAAAATACATAACATTTTACAAACATAAACATATCATAATAAAGTACTTATAGAGGGTATTGATGGTTAACATTATGCTAGACAGCCTGACGGCCTAGAACGGCCTAGGACTTGATGAACCAGATGTCTCAACACTCTTGGCAGGGGAACGAACACCACCTCGCGGAAGGCGAAGCATCTTAGGAGGGCATGCAACTATCCTTTTGCCATGTTCAGGGTTCACAGAGGATGAACCAAAAGGTGGTTGACTAACGATGATGGCTCGAGACGAGCGATCCCGAGAGGACGGAACTGTCCATCCATCGCCAGTAAGATCTTGTCCAGCTCCCCCATGACCCAACCTCCTTCGAATTAACAGACTTTTTAATCCCCTTGGCCGACATTTTCCCTTTTTTCCCATCTGCCGCCACATCTTTGTTGTCCTCTGTGGCCACAGCATCTTTGTGGTCAGGTTCAGCAACTTTATTAACTTCAGTGCTGTCTGAAGATACATCAATAACTTCAAGCTTATTGTACTTGCAAGGAACATCGTCCGTGTTGAACAACTGGTCCAAAGCTGTCCACTGTGGATCTCCAAAATGCTGGCAGGCCAAGCTGAACTCATTCCACTGATTAAATAAAAATAAAATAAAATAAATAAAACCACAAAAAAGGACAAAATGTCAGCCACATTTGAGGTTAGAATATAACTGGTTGTAACATAGGCACTACATAATGAACAATTACAAGTACGAAATACCTTGAACATGTTATCCCATATATGATCTACTGAGTAGACACGGTTGGTAGCTGCATCATATTTCACACCGTGTTTACGAATAATCTATGAGAAAACACGATGGCTTTGACAGGAGTTCAACTCGATCCATACAGTCATCAAGGGTGAATGACTTATTAAGGCCTTTATTCACAACATTCATAGCAATTTTGACAGCAAACTCATTCGCATGAAAGGGACTCCAATTCCCAGCGGCTTGCTCCAACAACAGCGCGTCAATGAACATCGTGTCTTCTTTCTCAGTCCAATGAAGATCATACAAATAATCGGCTTGGATGAGTCCAAACAACTTAGCCATAATTGAGCATCTACAGACCCTTTAGTTATCACCACTATATGCTTTTAATAAACAAATGCACATACAGAACTCAATATATGGTGGAGAATATTGTGTGAGTTCCTATTTATAGAAGCTTACCTAAGGGGTGAAAGCCTACAGAAAACTATTTCCTGGTAGATGATACCATAAAACTCCCCAACAACTCCCTTTCTACATCATAATTTGAAAAGATGTATGAGGGATGCTAATAGCCAACCTAACTAGCATGTTCAATCGAAATTTGCATGGGAAATGGTGGTGGGGAGCAGTTTTAAAGAGTGAAGATACAAGTTCAATCAAATTGAATATTCACACATGCACCTAAACAGGGCAAGTGGGTAGGTAAGCATTAAAGGTATAAATTTCTCAGTAAATATATATCAATTTCAGCCTACAAATCCAAAAAATATTATGCACAACATATAAACAGAACCGTTGACTGTTTTTCTACAAGTATAATAAAATTTAACATCATTGAAATAGCACAAACCACAGAACAAAGGATTGTATTCAGCAACCAATGCAAGAAAAATACTTGAATGTTAAACATAGTGAGACTTCAAATTAGACAACCAGAAGTTACAATTGTTCAACCCAACACCTACTGGCCTAAACAATAAACATAAATTACTTAACGGTAATATATATGACATACAGATACGACATGAACATATCCGAAACTTAACGCAAAAAGTTTTGTTTTTACGGAAACATTCAACCATTACATGAAACTAAGTTCTAATATATATATATATATATAATATGCAACTACAAACAAGATTACAGTTAGGAACCATGAAGAGACTGTAAACTTCATGAGAAGACAAACTCTCTCGTTAGATCTTGCTAGTTTCTCCTTCATTGTCTTCAATTTCTCAACTAATCCAGCAATGATATCAACCGATCGGTCAGAAAGTTCAGGATCAAGCCAAACAAAATAACAACACCTATTTATCCGAAATATACCAAAATAAAACATCCAAATTAATTATTAATAAAGAACAAAATTTCTAACTATTTCAACCCAAAAAAATAGCATACCCCTCTAATGGGACAGGACATGAAGCGTCTCCCCGGGTTTGCCTTCGTCCAAGACGTTTGAACCCTAAGGGAGCATCCATAGTAACATGTAACGGGTGGTGTACGCTTGTTGGCACCCCCACCACGAAAATTGCTACTGCTAGATTCGGAAAATAGTGGACTGTTACTGCTGCTCATTCTTACAATGACACTTCAAAATTAAACAAAAAAGATGTTCCTTATTTTCAACCAATCAACAATGGCCACACGAAGATCCATATTTCATGCATAACACATACGAATGTTTCATTTTTCCCAAAATTTCACCATAATTACAACCTAAACAGGGTACATGTTGTCTGTATTTATCAATGACTACAATTTAGCAGAAATGTTTCTCAATCACATGTTTCGAATCCAGAATCCACCATAATAAAAGGAGTTTAAAGAAGGAAAATAAAAACGCTAAACTGACCCACTGTCGTATTCTTCTTGCTCGGATATAGATGAGAGCAGTGAGATTGCTAGAAATTCGAAGTCTTCCACTTGTTTTGATGTGGGTAAAAAATTATCGAAGCCTAGGGTTGTGGATGTGTGGAAGAATACAATGAGGATTAGACAACAATACCACCTAAGGCTTGAAGTTAGGATATTTTTGTCATTTCCATGTTAACCACTTCTAATCAGGGAAAATTGCAATTTTGGTCCCATAACTTTTGGGGGTGTCAAAACTAGTCCAACTCGATTTTAGTTTTTCAAAAATACCCTGTAATTTACAAATTGTATCAAAACTAGTCCCACTCGATTTTACTTTTTCAAAAACACCATGTAATTTACAAATCATATCAATTTGAGGACAATTCCCACCGCCGATTGGAATTTTTCCCGGAATTCGTCATGTGATAAGCACGTGACCTGAAATTTTGGGGATTTCTCACCCTCTTTGATACGGTGGAAATAAAATGCTAACATGGAAAGAGATTTGGAGGGAAAAAAACTCGTCACCACCATTTCCCCCAAAAAAAGATGCCCAATTACAGGGTGTTGACGAGTTTTTTTCCCCTCCAAATTTCGGTGACGAGTTCCCCCCCCCAAATCTCTTTCCACGTTGGTATTTTATTTCCACCGTGTCAAGGAGGGTGAGAAATCCCCAAAATTTCAGGTCACGTGCTTATCACGTGACAAATTCCGGCGAAAATTCCAATCGACGGTGGGATTTGTCCTCAAATTGATACAATTTGTAAATTACAGGGTATTTTTGAAAAAGTAAAATCGAGTGGGACTAGTTTTGATACAATTTGTAAATTACAGGGTGTTTTTGAAAAAGTAAAATCGAGTGGGACTAGTTTTGACACCCCCCAAAGTTATGGGATCAAAATTCCAATTTTCCCCTTTTAATCATAATTCCCAAACACAATATAAGCACCCTTTCGATGAGCAGGGAAAAAAAATACAAAATCCCAAACAAAAGTTTGCAACCCACAAGTGTGATAAATATAATCCTATCACATTCAATCCCCAAAAGCTTATCTTATCCCATCAAAGTTCCTAAACGAGCCGTTAGTTTAAAATAGGATAAAACAATCTCCGACAACGGCGCCAAAAACTTGATCGTGAGATTCTTACCGCAAGCGTACGATGTCAAGTTTTAGTATAGTTTTGAAAGTAGGGTTATCAAATCCACATGGATTGTTATCGAATTTAATACTAAGTACTATAATTAAAATAGCTTAATTCTATCTAGAAATCGAAAAGACATGAGTATTTATTAAACTAAAAATAAAACTAAAATTAAACTAACAATTGGTTCAGACAAATAATCAAACACTTAAGAAATGAATTCTAGAGGGTTGATTTCACCTAGTTATCCCCTATGTTCTCAATCAGTTCATTAACCACAAGTTATTAATCTATAAGCCAATATGCCTACCGTCTATCACTTCCTCTCTCGAGTGCCAAGTGCTTCTAAGTTCCAATTCTGATTTCGATATCTCTATAAAAATCATAAATTAAACCCTAATATGCTCAATGAATATTCTATCACAGGCTTCAAAAGATTCATAAACCTCTCGATTCTATGAAACCCTAAGTTGTGCTATTCTATGGCCAGGCGTTCAATTGCCTCTCTCGAGTGTCAAATCAAACATGCCAAACAATCTAAACTATTGCTCAGATAATTCAGATGCAATCACATCAAATAGCACAAATAGATTAATTAACATGCAAATTTCGTAAACTGGAAATCAAAACATAAGTTCAAACGTAGGTTACATCAATCCCCTAGAAAAATAGGTTTAGCTCATAATGTATATACAAAAACTCGTGAAGAAATAATTATACATCTTAAAAGTTGACAAAGAAAGAATTGAGAAGAGATGAGAAGGAATTCTCTCTGTGTCCAGATGAGAAGTGCCTTCAATTGCCGTCCCGAACCCTAGCTTCGTGTCTCTTGCCTTGCGCTGTGGTCCAAATAATCTCCGACCCCTTCTACGTACGTGAGTTCTTGTATTTATAGACTTGTAACCCTCAAAATCCATCCAAAAAGCCCAAGGAATTAAATAGCCAGTTGCAGCCCGATGTCGCGTCTTTGCCGCATCGCTGAAATGGCGCTTGCCGCAGCCCTGCCACGTGTCCTTCTCCGCTCACACTCGCGCGCTGCTGCCCCCGCGCCTGGACGCAGCGCAGCAAGCCAACGCCGTCTCCTGTCCATTAGCGCTGAGCGCGCCGAGATCGATCGCGATGCAAAGCGCACTGCGCCGCGCCATGTACCTTCGACCCCGACCGTGTGGCGCTGGGTTTTAACATCATTCTTGGCGCTCGATCTTGAACATTCTTTTCCCACTTTTCAACTTCTAAAATGCGCTTTTCACCTTTAAAACACGTTTTTCATTGTTCTTGATCAATTTCGGCTACCAAGTCCAGTCCCGACTCTCAAACGACCGCTAATTACATGAACTCGACTCAAGCGACACTAAAAATACCCGAAAACAACGCAAAATTGTAGTCTAGAATACTCAATACATTGGTATAAAACCAACTTAACAGTCGTATTCCTCAAGGATTGAATCTCGCAACACTTAGGCTATAATAACATCGTATTTCGATTTTCTTGAAGCGACCGAAAATCAAGTATTTTAATAACTAAAAATCGAAAATAAGAAACGTAAAAAGAAATAAATTTGTGAACCCCACAAGTATATTCAACATCTTTTGGAGCAACCTTACGCACACAATCTCAAGATGCTTCTTCAATATTAAATGCGAATAATGTTTTAAAAAATAATTCATGCAATTCTATGGGTTCAATTCCTAAATTCATTTACTCCCCTGGTCAAGTGGTGCATAAACAGTTGATTAATAACAATTGTAGTTTGGTCAGAACGTTACAATTCTTATTAACTCCAAAAAGATTTGTGAATTGAATGACTCCCCACAAACACGTCTGTCACAAATGTTTCATGTGTGAATTCGATTTCTGTCTTTGTTAGAGCTCATCGTCCGAAATTTTGCAATAACAAATATGACATGCTAATTATTGATCAGATAAAAAGAAATTAAATAATAAGCACTCGAATTCATAAAATAGAACGTATGAATTAATTAAGAAAACAAATAATCATATTTAATACAAATCCACAAATTCGATTATACCCCTAATAATTTAAAAATATGCCAAACATTGATTACAAACTCATAGACCAATCCGAATAAATATTATGACATCATATAAGCACATACAAGAGTTCTTAGACATAGAAAGAAAACCCCTTCTTGTCAGGATGGATTCTCCCGCCAAGCCCTCGAAGCTCTTGTGCTCTCTAGATGCGAAAGCTTTGTGGTGTTCTTCGCGACCTAGCCTTTTGCTCTCAGAATCTCTTCTATTCCTTCGTTCCTATGTTATTTGATGTGTTTTTGCTGTATCAAGTTGTGTTTTTTCGTGCAAGACTTGGTCCCCTTTTATAGATGCTTGCAGAGATAACTTGTAGAGTTGGAACGAGAAGCAAACTCTGAAAAATACACTGAAATGGACTCCCACACGGCCAAGCCGTGTGGGACCACATGGGCGTGCGATGCTGGGCATTAGCCTTGATCGCATGGCCGTGTGAGCTTACATGGTTTGACCGTGTGGACCTGCTCTGTCCTATGTTTTCTTCCCTTCTTCACACAACCGTGTGATTTTCACACCACCACTCCACACGGCTGTGTGAGACCACACGGTCTGGCCGTGTGAAGAGCTTTTGTTCCCTTTTTCCGTCATTTTGATCTTCTCTTTGCATTCGACAATCTTATTCGGGCATCCCAACTGATATTTCTTCATTTTAAGCTCCGTTTCCTGCAAGAGTTACAAGAATACGCAGTACCATGCCCTTTAAAGGAAACCAAGTAAAAACATAGTAAATATGTGTGCAAATGCATCAATTATATATCATTTTAAGCCCCAAAATGCACGTATATTTTACACTCATCATGAGCAACTTGATGTGTCGATGTAGTCTTACTCGAATAAATGCACTTGTAAGATATTTGTTGAGTGAGAAGACTTGTCTATCTTTTCTTTGTGATGCTTGGCTTTAGATAGTATTTCTTTTAGGTCTTCTATTGATATCGTGGCACATTAGGTTAGGAGGACGAATGTATTAGCTCGAGGAGGCTTTATTGTCTAACTCGCTAAGGCCAATCTCCATCTGCATAAATATTTTCCAACGGGATAAGCTTACTGGAAGAATAAAAGATGACTACTTTTCCTTTAAAGCTAAGTCCACTAAATTGAGTGCAGACTTATGAGTGTGAAGCACTTAATTAACGCATTATATTTTCCTTCATTACTATCTACGCTATAAGTTAGTACATCCCAACTCTCACCCGTTAGAAGCGCCAAATTGCTTTGAGCGATTCTTAACAGATGGAGATGTGCTAATAGGGAGTGGAAATATCGTGTCTAATTAGTTTGGACACAATTGAGGAAAATAAAGTTACAAGTTGAATGATAGTTCTAAACCCTTTGAAGCTATATGAGCTTGCGAAGAAGGGACAATCACTTCAAAATGGTTGGATTTATGATGATGCAAATTGATTTGTGTATCTTCTTGCTGCCTACATCATAAAATATGTGTCTCAAAATGATTCTTCAACCTTGTATGAACTTTAGTTTGATAACAAGCCCAATTAGTGGGTATGCCTATGTAAGTTCAAGAATATGTGTTCTCACGTGGAGAATCAAGTTGCACGATTTAGGTTTCCCCTCAAAGGGATTTCTTGAGCATATGTGAGGTCAAAAGAGATCTTGAAACTATGCGAGTTGCAAGATCCTTAAGAGGCGATTGTTTCACTAGCGAGGATGTTGTACTTTAAACTCATCTAGTCATTGCTGGGATAGGGGGAGCGACACTAAGTCAGTGGGAGCTAGTGTCTCACACGAAAAGGATTCTCAAACTCCATGAGTAAAAAGGAGTGAATATGAAATATTCCCCATCATCTATATGTGATCGAGGGGGTATCCTTCACAATTCCTTTTGTGGGTGTTGATGAATCGATAGAACATATGACTTCACTTGATGCTATAAGTGGCTAGTTAATGTGAAGGAAAAGATGAGCCCAATGATTAAGAACAAAGTCAAAGAGCTTGTTGATCTTCTGTCTAGGCGCCAAAATTTTGTTCGATTGCTAAACACCTAAAATAAATCTAGTGACGCTCGCAAGAGCACGAGATCAATCGTAGGGTAGCAAGTTGACCAAAGTCGTCCCTCGCGGAAGACTTAGCCGACAAATAATTATTATGCAACACAAATAACAGAAAATAAATCCTAAACACTCCAACAAGATTTGTGATTTTAATTAACTAAAGAAAAACAAATAAAACACCAATTAAAACTAAACACAATTAAACCCGGAGAAAAATGATATGGATAAAACGTCTAGGATTTTGGAATCATCTCAAAAAAATTGCAAGCAGAATATCAACTAATTGATCATGCGATTAACAATTATAACAAACAGGTAAAAACTAGTGATGACACCCGAGCTGAGCTGGAAGCAACTCAGTCCACGTGGCCATTCAACCATGTACATGGGGGACCCGTGGGACAACACGAACCGAGCTGATGACATCAGCAGCCGACCTGATGACGTGACATGAGTTGGGCTCGGCTCAACCCAAGCTCAACCTTGGCGGGAGATTTATGGCGGGAAATGTAAAGGATAACTATCCAGTTAAGGAAGGTTAAGTGTACCATTAGCACAAGTAAACTGACACTTGTCAACATAACAACCATATGAGTCGACAAGTGGCAAACACTTGGCTAGCATGCATGCTTAGGGAAGGACAAGTGTCCCTTTGAAATTATTTTAGTATTAAGTGTAATAGTAATTAAAAACCCACTAATGAAATGGGTATAAATAGGCCTCATTTATGAGGAAAAAGACAAGAGAGAGATAATAGAGAAAAAAACGCTTGTAAAAGTATAACTGTAAAAAAAAACCAACCAGAAGCTTTCGGCTCGGTATTTTATATAAAAAGGTAGAATTAGCCCTGAATTAGAGTCTATTCTCATTTCCACGTATTACACTTCTGTACATTTTTGCTTGTTGACCCAAAACGCACGTCAACAAATTGGCGCTAGAAGGAGAGCCCATCTAGGTCCAGTCCGAATTCCCAGCTAGTTAACTTACGTGAAGTCAGGTAAATCTATCATTAACTCCCTTGAAAAGGACAGAATGAGTCAGCAATCTTGAAACGCCCGTATAACTGAAGACCCACCTGTAAATAACCAAACTGGCCAAACTACCAATGGCCAGAACGTGCCCAAGACTGAAGCAGGGAGTACGACTTTGTTTCCTTTTGCTCAGCTCATCGCAAACCCCACTTTTGTCCAACAAATGAATCAACTCATCTCCCAAACACTTGCAACTACTAATTCGCAAATACAACCTCCACCTCCTGCAAATATTCACCCACTTAACCCCCCAGTAAATGCTAATGTTAACCCTCAAGTCCTTGCGCCTCCTTGCGATGAAGGCTAGGAGGCTAGTTCTAGCAATGAACAGTGCGGTCACCGTGATAGAAGACGACCGTGCGACGATGTAGAAGAGCAAAGCCACATGGCGGAGTCGCATCTGGAGCCCACACGCCACCGCCGCATCCGCTCGGTTTTTGCGGGACGGTTGGGGCTTGACCCTCTTTGTCCCACTCGATCAATAAGTTCCAGGCTTCGGTTTTCGGATGAAAGAGAGCCGGCTAGGGCTAACCAAAACCAGGGTCCTAGCCTACCGGAGGAACGAGAAGCGGAGATCCTGTGTCTTCGCCGCTGTTTAAATTAGTTGGAGGATGGTCCTGAAGAAGCTCGGTACCAAAGGCCGCACCAGGTAACAAGCCGGCCCTCTGTGGTATCACCCTTTGCTCCCAGTATTCTGTCAACTCCTCTACCACCAAAGCTCAAAATTCCACAAGTCGGTCTATACAATGGAGAGACCGACCCAACGACACACATCCATAAATACTTAGCATGGATGGAACTTTGTAGTCCCAGTGACGCGATTCTATGTAGAGCGTTCCCATTAACACTGGGTGACCGAGCCCACCGTTGGTTTCGGACCCTGCCGCAAGGGTCCATTCGGTCTTGGGGCGACCTGACACCCGCATTTACAACACATTTTCTTACTTCCAAAGTCTGAGCCGCACCAAAAGATTCCCTTGTAAATATTAAGCAGGGAAAAGACGAGCCTTTAAAAAATTACATAGCTCAGTTTAATAAGCAGGTCCAAGAGATGGAGCCAATCTCGGATGATGCCATTTTGATCGCGGCCATGGCCGGCCTCGCTCCCGAAACATGGTTCAATTATTCTATCCATGAATCGGGGGCGACCTCATATCAGGAATTTCTTATCCGCGCGGAGCGCCATATCTGTGCGGAAGAAGCCATGGCCAGCCAGCTTCCCCAGCAGAAGGCAGGAGGCATGAAGGAAGATGGAAAGAAGGAGTCCGCTTCAGGATCGGGGTCGGGTTCCAGGCCTTTTTCAGAAAAACCGACCACCGGTATAAGGGGTGTCACGATGTACGGGCCAAGGTTGCTGCGCTAAGGAGTGCTCTAACCCACACTCCTTCAACGATATGGAACGAGATACAGTGTCTTAATTTATTACCACCAGCTCGGCCGTTGAGGCTGGAGCCCGCCAAGTTGGATGCACGGAGATATTGCGCCTATCACAAGTCGATAGCCCATGACACGGATGAGTGCCGAGATCTCATTAGGGAAATAATGCGCATCGTGCAGAGGGGCAACCTGAAAAGGTACGTCCATGAGTTACAACCATCACCAGCGCTCGCTCCGGGTGTAAATCCAGAGTGATTGCCAAATCCAGCTCACCTGCCATTGCCACAAAACGAGAATCCAGGAAGGAAAATTTTGATGATGTCCGACGTTAATAGAATTAATACCAATGCGGCCGAAGATAGCCACTCGAACAGGAAAAGAAAAGCAGATGTTAGGCAAGCTGCCCATGCAGAGAGGCAGGTCAGGGTGGCAGAGATTAGAGAAGGCCAACCGACGGGTCACTTTGTCTTCTCGGACATGGATGCCGACCAGGTGGTCCACCCTCATTCCGACCCCCTGGCATCACGGCACCTATTCTGGGCATTTCGGTGCACAGAATTCTTATCGATTCAGGAAGCTATTCGTCGGTCATTTACATCTGGGCTTTCAGAAGATTGAACGTGGATGACAACTATATTCGTCCATGTAATGACAGTATTTTGGGTTTTGGAGGAGGAAGGATTATCCCGTTCGGGGAAGTCGACTTGCCCATTCAGATGGGACAGGGAATACATAAGCGGACTGTCATCACCACGTTTAAAATTATCAACGCTGACTCCGAGTACAACGCGATTATTGGAAGGCCGCTACTTTACCACTTAAAAGCAGCCGTTTCAATATATCATTTTTGTGTGAAGTTTCCAACCCCGGATGGAGAAGCCATCCACAAAGAAAATCAGAGGGAGTCACGGGAGTGTTCTCTCAAACTCCGACCCGCGGAGATTAACGTGGTAGAAAGAGGAGAAACCAGTGGGATAATGAAGGACCCGGGGGAAAAAGGCAAGCTCGAGGAGGATGAGGTGGTTATTTCAGAGAATGATCCAGGCAGACGACCTGGAAAAGAACCAATGATTGGAGATGGGAAAGAGCCAGTAGGCGAGACGGAGCCAGAGAGTAGACCAGCAGCTGAGGAAGAGATGCCCCTGCAGAAAAAAGAGGGGCAAAGTAAGAAAAGGAAACACGCAGAACCGGTGGAATAGGTCGACACAGTTGATGTCGACAAACATCATGGGGAACGCCAATTACGTATTGGCCATGACCTCTAAGAGCCATTCTGGCCGGAATTGATCGAATTCCTCGGAAATAATATTGACGTCTTTGCATGGACGCACTAGGATATGCCGGGAATCGATCTCAAACATGAATGCCATCGACTCAACATAGACCTTACCTTCCGACCGATGATCTCAAAGGTCGCCCTGGAGGCCGAGGTCAACAAATTGCTCGATAA